>JAODJW010000035.1:15510406-15532336 GCA_026777045.1 Hyperopisus bebe | reverse complement strand
CTCCTAGCCTGCCCACACGACAGCCAAAGACCTGGGCCTCCTCCTAGCCTGCCCACACGACAGCCAAAGACCTGGGCATCCTCCTAACCTGCCCACACGACAGCCAAAGACCAGGGCCTCCTCCTAGCCTGCCCACACGACAGCCAAAGACCTGGGCCTCCTCCTAGCCTGCCCACACGACATTCATATCTTGCTCCCTCAGCTTACAAGCCAGCCTCAGACTCTGTCACGCACTCCTCTGTAAACATCGCCTCTGGTTTTTGAGCCATGCTTGTAGTTTGGCTGGACAAAGTGGAGTTATGTCTTGTGCCATCACCTCGTTCTGCATTTCCGTACTATGTTTTACTATACAGACTGGTAATCAAGCAATAGTGATTAATAATTTACCTTTTTTCTGCTTTGTTCCATTTATGTAGGTTGACTGTCAGCTTAATGTTATACAATTCATCATTTTACTTGAACATTTTTGCCTAAACTCCATATTCTCCATACCATTGTAATATATACATAAATTCATATATGTGACATATGTTATACAGATGTATATTATTTTGTCTACCCTGTGCACATTATTTTTCAAAACTGTTCCCATCTATTCATTTTGTACTTTGACTTATTTAACAGTTGTTTAAAGTTATAGTGACATATAAAATAAGCAGAGAACAGAGAACCTTTCTTCACATGTGAAGTACATATTATTTCAGTAACATGCTCTGTAACACATTTTTCTTCAGATGTATTGGCTACAGACTTCCTGATTGATCTTCTTTCCTGATATACAACCACACCAACTCAGAGTGGTAGCTTGAGGTCACGTACAGCACTGCTGGTGCTTAAAATGTGATTGTGTGACACAGATTATGAGGGCAGTGCCTAAGTCAGCAGGTCAGGGATCTGTGGTCGTGAATCTAATGCCAGAGTATTCAGGTCAGTCTTGGGCTCTTTATGCTCCATGGACATCGAACGTGGGCTGACCCTGCGCTCTCACCCAAAACGTCCCTCACTTACATCGCTTCGGACAAATTGATTAACAGGCAAATGATTAACAGGTAAGAGGGAGAACCAGAGAAACACTATTGGTGTGTTACTTTGTCATTTAATTTGTCGTGTCATTTGTGAATTAGCTCGTGTACAAAAGAATTTCCATTTATACCTACATAAACTGCTAGAAAGAAAAATTTAGCAGTATACAGAATACATATTCAATATTTAAAAGGAAAGAGAGAAATTTACCCCACGATCCTGCCCAGGATAAGTGGGTAAGAATGATGGATGGATGGATGGATGGACATAAAAAAAATTGCACAATTCAGAAAAAATACAAATATTACAGTTATAGCTCCCATCATTAAATACAATTAGAATGTAATTCCCCAATGTATTTAAACATAATTACTGCAATATCTACAGAAGAAGCATTTGAAACAGAATTTCTATCTTAGCACTTAGCAAAATATTAACCTTTTTTTTTCTTATTTTAGCTCTCTTAATCAGTACTGAATATAGCATAACACTTAATAAGACATAGTGTAAAACATCTTCACAATAAAAAATGAAAAATAATACCATAAATAACAAATAAACAAACCTAAACACACACAAGCAGTTTGTTTAGAAATGCCATTATCATAGTACTTGGACCAACAATCATACCATCTTGCAATCAGCAAGATTTATATTTTACTGTAACGTGCACTTTATTTTTGGGCAGCTCTGATGCTCTGACAGAACTATCAAAAGAAGCCAAACAATAAAGAGTAACCTATGGAATAAACATACTTACACAGGACCCTCATGGGTCAGCGGCAGGTCCAAAAGAATTTCTAATAAATTAGGTCAACTAGTCCCTCTTCTAGTTTGATTAACAAATAACAAATATGAAAAAACTCCACAGCCAGACATATAATCCCCCTGCAACGTTGTTACTTCTTTGCTAATAACAAATAGGACACAATACAGACTATAGCTATTGGGTAAGAAATGCAGTATTAAGCCAACGATTAAGAGCAAAGGCAGCCAAGACAGCCCTGTACTTATTTAAGGCTAAAACAAGATTGAAAGACAAAAACAAATTTTTTTACAGTAAAGGCTACTAATGAGAAACAGGAAAGTTCATTTTTCTGTACCATTAACGACGTTTTGGCAGTCCATGACATAATTTCAGTGATTGCAGCAAATTTGTCAGAATAGAACACCAAAATGCCATGCTTAAAAGTTCAGTTTATATTTATATAAGATGATTAAGAATAATATCTGGGAAGAGAGCAGTGAAAGAGAACAGCAGCAGAGAGAATGGCCCAACTATTTCAGGTCGTTGTACTGCATGCTTTAACAACAAGGGTGACAGCGTACAGTATATAGTGCGTGTCACAGCTAATACTGGAAATAAGACAAACAATAACATCCTGCTGTAACAGAAGTTGTCTGTTTTATTTGCCATTACTCCACAGGCAAGTGAGTAGCGACTGCTTAGTTTTACATGGCTGAGTGTGAACCAAGGGGTATCTACAGACCAGCTCCAGTGCTGCAGAACACAAGCCAACAAACACGTGTGATAAGAGAGATTCCAAGATGTGATGGAACATAATAATAATTGCAGCAGAATTACAGTCAGAGGTCTTACTTTATTGATTTCCTCTTTACCTAAAGACTTCTCCACGTCCCTCGGCATCTCCACCCATGCTAGCACTATTCAGACGTCTGATGATTAAAGCTAAAGCTTTGCATAACTTCATGGATAGAAGAGGTCCTCCAAGGCCTTTGGTTGATGTATGTGTGTCTGTGCGTATATGTGTTTGTCCCAGTGGACATTAGACACGCTCTAATTAAACATGATGGACTCCGGGTCCTGATTCATCATTTGAGCCATATGTCTGAGAACATCTTTTTTTGTAATGATGCCCAAGAGGCGGCTGCAAAACAGAAAAAAAATAGATTGAATATGAGAATTCTACCCACTGGGGGGGGGGATCAAATGACAAAGGCCAACGGCGACCCCTGCGACAGACTCACCCACTTCGAGTGACCAGGCACTGCCGGAGCCCCAGCTTACGGAAGATATCCACCACGGTCTCCATGGGCGTGTGGTCTGTGACGGTGAAGGGGCTCAGGTTGAGGATGCGTCGCAGCTTGAGCGGCTGGGGGCTGTTAGCGGGCAGCTGGGGGGCCTCCTCAGTGAAGTACACCATGGAGATGCTCACCACCCCTTCCTGTTTTTGCCGGGCATTTTCTGGAAGAAGAAGAGTACAGCTAAATGTCCATGGCAACAAGCAGAAGTCCAGTTCAATCATCTGTTAAGGATGTTATAAATGTATTTGGCACATACTATTTCTAAAACGTATGCAGCATAAGAATAAAACAACCCCTGGGTGGGATGTAAATCCTTTACAGGACATTTACGCATGTATACCAATGGCCATCAAGAGATACCAATTAACCTCAAATGCATGACTACACTACAGGATGAAACATTTGACCAATTATGCACAGACTGACAGTGCTCACACACCAGAGAATGAACATGAAAAGACCCAATAATAAAAACGAAAGGAAAAACTACTAAAAGCATTGATGTATTCCCCATATGTGTGCAAGCAACTTCATCTAAACATCACAGATTAGGTGTTTTGATGGAGATGAGAGTCCTTTTTCAGAGTTACAGGGATGAGGTAGATATAGGGTCAACAGAACAGAAATAAAACATGAAAATAAAAAGCTAAAGAGCTAAAACGTTAAAAACAAAACAAAATAGCAAAATATAACAAAATATAAGAGTCAAAATAAGATCAAATAAACAGCAACTATAATTCCAACCATACAAGGAACCATACAAGGAACAGACAGACTGAATAAACACAGCACTCTTGCCTACTTAATTACTAAATTACTCCTGAGTGGGCCACACCCCCACCATCTCACAGTCATTAACCTCTTTTTAGTAATGGCTATAAGACAGATTTTGAGAAAAGATGCAGAAGTCTGTAGCAAGATGACCCTCAGAGACTCACTGATAGCCAGAGTCAAATCCCTGCGCTGGACGAAGCCAATGAGGCGCTCTGACTCGCGGGAAACCACCACGGGGAAGCCATTGTAGTCGGTGTCTTTGATAAGGGCCTCAATGTCCTCCACCGTGGTGCTGTTCTGCGTGAGCACAGCCAGCGGGGGCTCTCCACACCGTGGACGCATCACGTCCGTAGCCAGCGTGCGGTGCGTGAACTCATCCTTAACGTCCAGGAAAGGGTAGCCATTCAACTGGATGTGGGACTCATAGATGCCCTCTTTGCCGAAGGCGTCGGCCACCCACTTGCTGGTGACGGCGGCCGCCATCAGGGGCACGATGTACTCCAGGCCTCCCGTCAGCTCGAACATGATGACCACCAGCGACACCGTCATCCGCGTCACCCCACCTACAAGCGACCGGACAGGAATTTCAGGAAGAGAACGTGGCCACATAAAACCTAGCGATAAAATTCAGAGCAAAAATAGACAATGGGCAATTTGAGAGGTATGAGGCTCAGACCCAGGCACGCTGCTGCTCCCACCATGGCGTACAGGCCAGGCGTGACACAGTCCGCTCCAGGACGACACCAGTTCTTGAAGATGATCCAGTCGTGGTGATGGTAAGACATCTGTTCCACGGCGATGCCCACGATGCGGCCCGCGATGGCCCCTACGGCCATGCTGGGGATGAAGAGCCCAGAGGGAATCTGTCCAGAGCAGAGAAGGTCAATCAAAATTCAGATGGCATTGCATCGTCAGGCACTTCCAAGTCCGTCGTCCATGACGTCCTGACCTTTATTCCAAAGGTGAAAATGGTGATGATGATCTTGAAGATAAGCGCGAGTGCGAGCTGCCAGAGTGCGGTATAGACCCCCGGACCAGCAGGCCTGTCGGGAATATCATCTGCTGGACGGGTCATGTTGGGGTCATTCACGTAGTCACAGAGCTGGGAGGACTCCAGAGCTCCACAGTCATTGAAGAGCTCAGAGATGAGCTCACTGGTGCTGCGTCTGGTGTAGGGGTTGGGAAAAGCCAAGAGGGCAGTGATGCCCGTCACTGCCATCACCTCCAACACCGGGTACTTCCCCAGCCGCGTCGTTTTGCGGCGTCGGCACCAGGCGATGTTTCCTTGAATGAAGAGCGTCCCCCAAAGACCCCCAAAAACTCCCAGCAGAATGAATGGCACCAGTTCTGCCATGTACCAGGGGGTGTGGTATTCAACATAAAACAGGACCAGTCGGCTGTTCCCAAATGGGTTGATAGAGCGCAGAGTAAAGGCAGCCACTAGGGCGGCGAAGAAAGACCTCCACAGAGTCTTCAACGGGAAGTAGTAACTAACCTGTACAGAGAGAAGTCTATTCTGAAGAACACCAGCAGAGTAGAACACCATTCAATGAATACATTCAATGAACATTGTCCCCCTGGGATCAATAAAGTTCATCTTATCTAATCTTATTGGGTCAAATAAAATAAAGAAATATGAGAGTCATCCTACTTCTTCCAGGCTGAAGAGAACTCCTCCGATTGGTGCCCCAAATGCCACAGATACTCCAGCTGCTGCTGCTGCAGATAAAACCTGTGCAACACAAACCCGAAGTTCATTAGAAGGTGGTCAGAGGAACCATTAGAGCTCTAACATATGGAGGATTCTCTCTGCTCACATAAGCCGTGGGACACGCCAGTGCTTATACAATCACATGATTTGCATACCAAGCAAGGAAATTACGAAAATGCTATTTGCAGTTGATATAAACAAGCAAAGTTTGTCAAAAAAGGTGGAAAAATCTTAACTACTGTGACAGGTGACAAATCACTGCATTTCTCCTGCTGTAGTTGGGTAGTCGTTCACCTCTCTGCGTTTCCCCTCGTTCTTGCTGTACTTGGAGAACAGGCTACAGAAGAGGTTTCCACAGCAACACGCCACATGCACCAACGGGCCCTCCTTTCCCAAACTGAGCCCGGATGACACGGCCAGAACCAACGTGACCGTCTTTATCAGCAAGGTCCATTTTCCCAGGTACCCCCGAATGATAAATCCACTGAGAATTGTCTTTATCTAACGGGAGCAGGAAAGAAATTGCTGGGTGTCCACTTTTCATACGATGTGAGCTCATATGACATGGTATTGCATTACGTTTGAGTCATTTTTTAATCAAGGACAAACAGAGTACTTGTGGCGCTCACCTCAGGGATGCCTGATCCACAAGCATACGGTGCAAAGACCCGAACGAGAGACACGGCCAGAAAAGAGAAAAACAGCGCCCAGATAATGTACAGAGAGTAGTTTAACAAGTATGCCCCAGCACCCTGGCAAGAAGAAAAAGGAATACAGTCAAACACGATACATTTAGTGTTTAATCAGAACCAGCACAAACTATATAAGGGTTTCAGATCCTGCCGTGGTATACCACCTGTGTACCGGTACCTGTGTGTGGCCCATCATGAGTTCAGACCACGTCTGCCACTGTGGACACTTATCCCGGTCATCGAACGTGGTCTCGTTAGAGGTCCAGCAACACTGCTCATGGCTGTACCAGAACGCTGACAGACACACTCCTTCCTTCAGGTCCGTCATCCAGTCCACCGCCAGATCAATGACAGCAGCCAGTGTACCTACCGACCAATGACACGTAAAATTAGTTTCAAGATATCACATACCCTTCTTCATGAAGCATATATTATTTGTTTCATCTAAGATATTGGAAACTGATCCTGAAGATTAATTATGGGGTGTTTATCAATGCACGTACTTGACCATTCTTGTGTTCTCACATACCTGTCTGACATCATCTTCCATTGCCGAAGTACATTTCCAATTCTCAGCGGATGGTACAAATACCTAAACGCCCCAAATGTCAAGGACGCATCGGTTGCATCCTCGCTACACAGAACAATCCCATGATTCATTGTAGCCAAAGTTCATTCTTGGGAGTTAGGTAAGCAAGTACACAAGTATGATCTTTGTGTTCTTGGTATTCAGAAACACCCATAAACCATTCTAGTTATTTTTTTAACTATAAGCACTGATGTTAAAACAATTTTGATATTCCAACTCTGAAGTGAAGTTGGGCCACACCTGATAGAAGCCCAATGAGAAGCATCACCACCCATCCGGACCAAGCGTCCAGCAGGCTCTTAACAAACTCCCAGACGGACTCCTTGCTCTTACTGGTAATCTAGGCATACAGCAAACACATAACAAAATCAGTCTGGATGTACTAAGTGATTTGACAGAACACCCCTGAAAGTCAGCTCTATTTCCAGGACAAAGCATGCTCACCTTCCTGTGGTAATCTGTGTCCCGCGACTTCTCTCGAAGCCAGTCGATAGTATGGAAATCCTCATAAGTGGCTACATCCGGGAAGGGCTCATCTAAAAAGTCCATGAGATGGCCAGACCCAGATCCATTCATCTCCTCTGTGGGGGTCATGCTAGTCTCTACTACAGGGAAAAAACAGAACCTGACAGATGACTCCTCACAGGAACTATGTCATGCATACAATTAGACTAAGTGCATAATAAACTGAGAAAAACTGCAGGTTTTCTCATAGTCTTAAGAACATCAGGCAATTATTTTAATAACCTTGCTTAATCGTATATGGTTTTATGTAATGTCCTTGGTGTTGTTTTCTTTTTCTTTCTTTTTTTTTTTGATCAGGTAAATAAAGATGCAGGAACAGCAGGAGATGACTCGAAAAAGATAGCAGGTTCGGATTAAACAAGCAATTTATTTTATTTCTCTCTTTTTATCTCTGCGGCGCGTCTCTGCGGCTTTCCTCCTCGCGCTTTCGTCCTGTAGTAACGCAATGCCTCTATTAGTGCGGCACCTACGAGCATCTTCCGGGAGTCTCGACGTGACTCTGTTCTGTAGAGCTAAAGGTTGGTATCCAGCTAACAAATCTGTGCGTCTCTGCACACAGCGGCTTACCTTCGCCAGCCATATTTTGTGTATATTGCAGATAAACGCCTTACAGCGCACGAATATCCCCCGTCGACCTGTTCGTCCCAGATATTTTCACTGTCATCATTTATAATGCAAAAAAATATATCCAGGCTTAACCGGCAGCTTCCTACAAGGCACCCCCTCCCGGCGCACGATTCTGCACCACGTGATCCCAACACCGCAAACACGTGTTAGTGCACGGTAACTGCTGTCATGCGTGTCTGTAACGCTTAATTTGTTTTGGGTAATAAATTCATTATTTCCTCATGTACTATTTTATATTTTTTTAGGCAAAGTGTATAATTTACAATCCCCATTTAAGCTTTTTATAACTGTATATTAGATAGGCTATCTAATGTAATCTATTGAGCACAGCTATTGAAATATAAAGTATTCAAATGATGAATCATTTCCCAGGTATACAGTATGACACAGCAGTTCACAGCAGCCTGACCTTGTCCATCCTTGTTTCAGTCCCCTCCCTGGCGGGGACCGCCGTGGGCCCTGCATCTCCTACCCAGACTCCTTGGTCTCCCTCGTCTCCTTGTTCCTTCTGCTAATTCGGCCAGCCGTATTCTGGACCTAGTTAGCCGTCCTGTTTTTCCCTTCATTCTGTCCAGTCCTGTGCTTCTATCCCTGTCTGTCCCGTGTTCCCTTTCCTGTCGTTGTTGCTGTGGTGTGGTGTTTTATGTCTGCCCCTCCCGTTATTCCCCAGATACCATTCCAGTTCTCATCTGCTCTGTTCCCTAAGTCTTGTCATGGTCCTATCTTTCCGGTATAGTCTGTCCCTGGTCCTTCATCTCATATGCTCCTTCCTGTCTTGGTAGTCCCTCCCGTGCCCAGAGTACATACTTCACACTAGACAGTGGAAATATTGCACTAATCAGAAGTGGCTCTCAATCCTGTTCCTGGGGGGCTGTTTTCAGTCCCACCCTACCTCAATCAGGGCCAGATGGTCCTTAATAGGCTAATAACAAATGTGGCAGGTGGGTTGAAAGCAGTGTGAGTTGGAATTCTTTAAGAAGTGGAACAGGATGCTCATCTGAGTATTTGGTTTAATGGAGGAAGCGTCCCAGGTAACCCTAATGATTTAGACCTGGTTGAAGCAAGGCCTATTATTGATCCTTGAATTCGCTCTGCATGCCGAAACTCACATTTTTTATTGTTTTGTTTACTACTTTCTATGTGTTTGCTTCAGTTATACCTTAGAGGAAATGTTAATTCTGTGTATAGTTGCCTGCATATAAGCAAAAGCTCATTTTAACCACTGGCTTGACATACCCTCTTCTCCCTTACAGCAAATAATTAAATGTGTTTAATCACATTATGCATGAACATATTTTTCACGAAATGTCCCTACATATGGGTTTATTATTAATATTTCGTATTTAGCAAGGTAACTGCAGTTTTTCATCAAGGTAAAAGGGAAAAAGTGGCATTTTAAATGCCTTCCTGCCTTCTGTTCGTTGATGTATGCTATGTCCTTCCTTTGAGATATAAAAGTGCCTCATACAACAGCATATCGGACAGTTTCACCCGTGTTTTGTCTTCCTGCAAAACACAAAAGGCACCTTGCTATTAACAACAGTAACTTCCATTGCCCTTCCCAGTTATAACCATCCCATTGTGTGGACAGTACAGCATTACACAGGAAATTCTTTGTTGCCCAAAACTAACTCTATATTCTGACCTGTGTGTGTGTGTGTGGGGGGGGGGGTGTTGTCACTTTTCCCATCAACTCTTTTAATGCCCATGTTTACATGATAAAAGTTTAAGACAGATGATAAAAGGAAGGTATTTCCATGTATTTTTTTGTAAATGTGTATAAACCCCATGACCTGTGACAGCGACCCTGGACTTCATTAGTGGTGGATGGATGTTTGCATACTGTTGACTGCTGCGTATTTGGATGTGTAAAACAAGCATATAATATATATAGACAAAATAAGTCACATAATAATTTAAATATGATTTTAATTCTAAAAGATCAGTGTCCATATAACTGATTTATTTTTATTCACTGTTAAAGTAAATTCTATGAATAACATCCTTTCAATTGCATTATTTTTTTATTAGGTTTGTGTGGTTAGTTTATTTTATTAGCAAAAATGTTATTTAAATCCATACTAAATTGAGATATCCATGATTAAAATTATGTTGTTTGCAGAATAAATAGTACAGGTATGCATTGCTTAGCAACCTACTGCTTGCTAGCCTACCATCTTAATACCAAGCTCCCGTAAAGTTAGCATAGATCGAATCAAATACCTCTAGCATGCCAAATCAGATAAAAACTGCATCACGACCTAGGGTCTTTATCACAAACAGGATTTCTTGCTGGATAACTTGTCAGATTAATAGTACCCCAGTTTAAATTAACTTTATATTTGTTCGCTTACATTTAGCCCAGACTACCTTAAATCTGGCAAGTTATCTTGCTAACACAAAAATCCAGCTTCATGATCCAGGCCCTTACTTACCCCACAGCCTATGGCATGTAAGCAAACACAGTCATGTTAAGATTCTCATAGTCATAATAGTCATAATGACTCCAAGTTATATTTAAGTGCATCGTGGGCTACAAATACCATTAATCAAATTCCAAAAGTGCTCCCAACAAACAAAGGAATGTAATAAACCTTGAAACAAAACTAATGATACAAAGAAGGAAAATATGTGAATACTTTTGGATGTGAGGCACATTTCATTGTGTCATCCAAGACGACCATACATGTTCAGTACAGTGTTTAATACAGTACTGTACTGTGCAGCTGCCTTCACATTGTAGAAAATTTCAGCTCCATTGCTAAGTACAAATACAAATCATGCATAATAATAATAATAATAATAATAATAATAATAATAATAATAGTTGTTTTTGCATACTGTGTTTTATTATATGTATTACTAACTGTTGCTATTGTATTACAATGCAAGATTTTTGACATTGACATGTACAGTACTATGTATGCTGTAGGTATATAAGTCTATATCAGTACTGTAAGATATCTATTTATGGTGATATCTGTGGGTTCGTCTAACAACCAAATTGCTTAACAATAACCTTAGTTGGAACCATATGTGGCCGTAAAACAATGTACACCTATAAAATTAAACTGAATAACTTTTGCATGATGCATGATTACAAAGATTGTATATTCTTTGTTTTTAATACTCCCATAAAGGCAATAATCTTATAGCTCTGAACTTGGTTTATCAAGCAGCAATTGTCTGATCTGTTTGTGTCTGTGGCATTGATGATATTCCTTTCCTGCAGGTATGAATATCTTCAAACGTAGCCTATCCTTGGTTTAATGTTTACCGGATACATTGTTTTATCACTTGAGTGAGACAACATGCAAAAAGAAAAAAAACATAATGCAGAATTGGAAACAAGGGAAAAGAATGGCCCACTAATCCGTGAGATTTTACGTGCTGTATAATCACATCCTGTTTACATGGAATAGCTTCCTGTAAGGCTGGCTGGCTGGAACCAAGAAGACCTCTCTGCCCACTTTGCCTGTCACTATCTGCTTTGCTTTCATACGGCAACAGCACTGGCAAAAGAAAGGCGTAATCCCAAGAAGCTGCTCTCCGTCCAAGCAAATGCAGTTTTTTCTCCTTTCTTAACAGGACCTGGTGGTGAAGGAGTCTGTCTGGAGCTGTAATGAAGTAATGAGAGATAACTGACAACTATATTTTAGCACTTCCAATCCAACCAGACTCATAATAAACCATTTCTCCTAAACTATCTCAGGAGGACGATTCAGTGTAAGGAAAGCCATCATCATGCAGGCGTGCACTTGTGCTCTGGAGCTCTTCGGGATATTTTTATCTATTATTGCCTGGCTTTGCTCACTAGCCACGACCCTCATGCCGCAGTGGAAGACCAAGTCTACAGAGATGCTGATGACAGAGAGCTATGAAAACGGCCTGTGGGAGAACTGCGTGATGCATGAGGGTGCTTCCATGGAGTGCAGACCTTACGACGGCGTCCTGGGCTTGCCGTTAGACATCAAGCTGGCCCAGATGTTCATGTGTATGGCTCTGGCCACTGGCATCCTGGCAGTGCTGCTCCCAATTCCAGGACTGCAGGTCATCAAATGCTGCATGGGGCAGGAGGAGGGTTGCCATGCCAAGAAAGTCATGAAGATGATCGGGGGCATTTTTAGCCTGTTAACTGGAGTGGAAGTTCTGATTCCTGTGTCATACATAGCTCATAAGACAATAATGGAGTTCTTTGATGAGTCTGTGTCGGAGCAGGTGATGAAATCGGATCTTGGTCAAGCTCTGTTCTGTGGCTGGGCTGCCAGCTTCCTTCACATTGTGGCTGGAGTCTTGTTGGTCAGCTCTTGCTATTGCGTGCAGATGGATGTTCATCCCAGGGCTCAGAAGAGGCACGACGTCAAAGCTATCGCCTACTCTTCGAAAAGTACATCCGAATACGTCTGAGTGCTGGACGGTCCCTCTTGGAGATCCAGAAAGTCAGTCAGCTGCCCCTCTCAGACATGGCTTGAGGACACATCTGCATGGAAATTGTGATTTGGGACAAATCAACACAATGCGGAGGTCTTCAGGTATTCAGAGTTTAGTGTAAATATATCGTTTTCTTAGGTTATATTTTCTCATTTTGGCTTTTCGCGTTACTAGGGTGATCATAAAAAAATACAGAAAGTTCTGATTATGTAAATGAACCAATGTGATTTTGATGCAAAAAAGTAGCATTCATTGCAATTTTTTATAAATCTGTATGTTTATCAAGTTTTTAAACAAGAGCTCTTTTCTTACACAAAATATTAGCTTAAAGGTTTTCGTTAGGTTTTTCACTGTGAAATGAATTTATACTGTGGTAACGCAACATAAGTTGTTTATAAAGCATGAATATTATTGTTATCATTTTGTTTATTTCTTTGTTGTTTGACAATCTCGTCATTTCTAGTAGCTATAAATTCTAAAATGAGTTATAACAAATATCGCTCTTCTTTGGATAAGGTAATGAAAGGGTGAGTAGGACAGTGTACGCTGGAAGATTGCTGTGCTGCTTCTTTTCTGTTTGTACGTCCAAGAGGAATTTTTGAAATATTGCTTTCAGCTGTACATATCTGTTGCTGGCTCTTGGTTTTCATAGTTGGTTAATAACAGGTAGATAGCTGGGTTGACCATGCGCCAGGGAGTATGAAGGGGAAACTGCATTATTTCACTGAATTTGAACCTTTGCATTGTCTGTATATCAACATGTTTTTTATTTGCATCATTTCCTGTTCAGAGTGTGTATAGTATAGTATAGTATAGTATAGTATAGTATAGTATAGTATAGCATGGTGCACATAAAACAAACGGCTTGACTCATATAAGGTGTGCTAAGCGGGACCAAGAAAAAGGTTTTGGAAAAAGTAAGTAAAGGTGTGTTGATTTATATGCAAATCCGTAAAACATACAAAGAATTTCTGTAAGTGCCGTAAATATTTTCATATACATAGCAAGTGAGAGACCATGTGGGAGCCTCATAATCAAAGTGAAAAAATCACTTCTCAGTCAACGGCGCTGATTAGCTGTACATTATGGGCTGTGACACACCCTGCATACAGGCGCCTTCCTGCACAGACAGCATCTACTGTTGTCGTCAGCGTGCTATAAAGACCACATGGCCAGAGTCTGCATTTCCCAGAACCCCATTGCCTGGAAAACAGGCCAAGCTGTTTCCTCCAAGACAAGCTGATTTAAGCAAATAACCATTATGATGGTGGAAATGGAGTAATTAGCCCTCTGATGAGCACCAAAATGCTTTCCTTGATATCTCTCATCCGGTACAGCAAGTGTTAACACATTTAGGCACGAGGGAGTTCAAGTGGGTTCTTTTCATTTATTGTAATTTTGATGGCATTTGATTGAACTTCAACTGCTATTAAAGAGTACAAATGTTCAAAAGTTTTTTTTTCAATAAAAACTGTTTTGTAACTGCATTGTGTCCAATATCTAGAATTATTAAACACTGTGAAATTAAACACTAACTTTAATCACTAGTCAAACTCTGCAGCACTGTAAACATCCATTTAAATTAGCGTGTAAGTCTAGTTATCCAGAAAGGCTGACTGTCAAAACTTAATCACCTGCTTAATGTACACATCCCATAAGAAAGTACAAGGTTTTATATCACATGTTACATCTTTTATTATTAAAGGTTTTGGTCTCCTTGTTTCCTGAGGAGCCAAGGGTATCAAAACAGCTTCACCTTACATTAACAGTTCATTATTTATCAGATATTTTTGTCCAAGTCAATGTACAGGTGAGACAGAGAATACATCACTATCATACAAGTGCTCCTTGTTGAGCTTCCAGTAACGTGTGTGTTCTAGAGAAACGGTATTTGTTTGATAAACAAGGTGGCCAATACTCCCTGCATTTCACTAGTACAGGTAAAACAGAACAGCAACCAAAATAGCCCCGTCTTCCCCGAAGTGACGGCATTTCTGACATAGTCACTTACGGCAAGACCACCTCAATACTACATTTCAATATAGAAACCACATGAGGAAAAAAGAAAAGTTCGTCCAAGGAATAAAGTATGAAAAAACAAAACAGTACATCTATTTATATATCTGTAGTTTGAGATTTGTAAAAAAAAAAAAAAAAAAAACACTTTGTTCGTAGTGGAATTCCTGTAAAAGCTCCCATTACTGATTTTCAAAATATACAAATGAAACACAAAGCCGTAGGCTGGGTCCTGATTGCTGGATAAGGTCATTCCCCAGGGAATTCTCCATGCCAGGGAGACTGCCGCAGCTCCTGTGCCTACTGGATCTCAGGAAAGATAACAGGAGGCAGGACCGCTTACAGCTCGCGGACACCCAGCGTTTAACAGGACCGCTTACAGCTCACGGACACCCAGCGTTTAACACTTTCACGTTCACACACGCGTTTGATTACATGACTTCATGAGAAATTCCATACATATATTGCATATTTATTCACAATTCACCGTGCCACAAAGATTGAATTAATATCAGGCCCAACAGGAGCATATTTTTTACTTGTGTATTTGACAAATAATAATATAACATCTTAATGATTTTGATCTAATGGAAGCCTTGTCTTACTTTCACTTAGACATGCCTATAGGAATACAAATACACAATTTTAATGCTGATTAGCCCAAAACCTTCAACTTAATCAGTAAACTGTTAAATCCTTCACCTTTTATAATATTGTTTATTATCATTATTATTATTTATTATAAAATCATAAAAATGCTTGGAAACTCTCCTGAAGCAATATATGAAGATGCACTTAGACTGCAAAATGAAAGTCAGAATAATACAGCTCCAAATTGTATTCCCATTCAGTCTATGTGACTGTAAGAATCCACAGAGACTGATTCCAAGGCAATAAGCACCACCCCAGAGTCATGCTGTGCCCCCCACCCCCCTCTGCCCCCCCAGGAGTGGTGTGTGTGCAAACTTCCCCAATTAAACCTACAGCGCTGGAACAGATCGAGGATGTAAACAGCAAGTCGTTTTCCCTAACAGGAAAACAAAGCGTATGTACAGTGTACAATGTGGCCATTACTCATTCCGTAACATCCACACCAGTACATTATAAACGAATATGAATTAAGATATTCTGATGGCATGTATATCAATTTTATGTAACTGTGAAGGAGTTAAGAGCATGATTCACATGTAAATTCATCTGCAGGTTTTTTTTTTTACCATAGCAGAATAAAGTGTCTAACAAAAAAACTGTTCAAATTTTAAATTACAAAAAGTAAGCCTGAACATATTAATAAATATTCATCTTGTCACGTCCAGCCCCGCCCTGCTTGTCTGATCCCTGCGTTTCCCCTCGGCTGTGGCTGCTAATTAGCCGTCCCTGAAGCTTGTTCGTCGTACCTTTTGTTCCTGCCCTTTGTTAACCAGCCACGGCTGCCTTGTCTTTACCCCTCTGTTATTTTTTATATAGTTGTCTATTTCTCACTGTCATGTACATTGTCCACCTACTGAACCTGAAACAGCTTTATCACATTTCCTGAAGTTATAATATGTGACCAAAGATCTTTATTCTTTTGGGTCCCTCGTCAAAGATTTATCCTAAACGAGGAGTGTACCTTATCTCAAGACAGTTATATTTTTTCAGGCTTTGATGTGTCTTAAGATGCTTTGTTCTTTAACTTTGTAATATAACTGGATTCCAGTGCTTGTGCTTTTGCACGGATCACCATGGTGACACTTAATATGACGGCGCACAAATATTTAGTAATAACTCAGTCACTGCTGAAGTACAAACCAAGAACAAATCATGAAGAAATACAGTTGCTATTGGGATAAAACATGAGCCATGATTCATTATTAATGAACAAACATGTGGTCAGTATTTCACTTATGTTATTCATGACTTGTTCCCTTGGTCGTTGATTAGCAGTTTATTCAGTAGTTCACAAAGCTTTCCAGTATTAACAGATATTATAAGAAATACAGTAACTGCTTGAGATAAGACATGCGATATATTAATGATGAATTAATATAAGATCAGTATGTAACTAAGACTTAGTTTGTGGTTAATTAGTACATAAGTAATGGTATGATGCTATATAATTTGTACCCCATCAAGTGAAGTGCTACCACTGATGTCTTGTAAGGTGAAGTTTAGGCCTCAGTAGGAATAACTTAGAACTGAAAACGATAAACAGTTCATATCATCGATTTCCTTGAAATCGCCCAAGTATTATACATATACCTGGAATGCAGGGTTTTCCCGGGCATACGAATGATTTTCAGTGTTTTTGTTTCTGTGAGGTACTGACCTTTGAGAGTAGCTTGTTCCAATACCTAATGAATCAGATTCACCTTTAGTCTGTCCCAGAGCAAGATCCCTGGGCAAAAGGAGAACTGGAAACCTATAGGAGAGAAATATAAACCCACTGCTCATCATCATTACAGAGGCTACGATGCCTATCCCAATGCCATCCCCCACTTCCTGTTTGGCTGGGGCAGAGGGCATGTGAAAGCTGGGAGGGAAGGCTATCGTATGATTGCCCACCACAGAGTATACGTTCCATGCAAGAGGCACGAGGGGGCACACCCCTCCCAGTAAGTAGAGGGTCCCGGCCATTCGGAAAGCAGTCATGATGAGCTTCTGCTCCTCGATCCCGAAGAAGATTTTCTGGAGTCCGTACGCTGCACTGGCATTCCCGCCAACCCCAGTGGCAGCCGCCACCAGCGTGAGAACCTGGGCTGCCCGGATATCGAAGGGTACAAATGTGTCCCAAATCCTCATAGGCTGACAGAACAGCAGCTGATACCGTGAGGTCACCAGCCAGCGACTGTAAAAGCACACCCTCCAGATGCCTACCCAGGCCACCCCCGATGTTATGACTGTCATGTCTGCTGTGTACCACACCCGCCACTGGATTACTCCAATAGTCACCACCGATAGGATCCATCCCACAACGCCCAGCCAGAAGCCCACAAATTGCAGGTGAGACTTGTGCACCAGGTACATTGTTCTACTTAGATTTTCCTCTGGAACATCCAGGTGATACTTCACCTTAAGGAAAGTCTGACTTCGTTCAGTGATGTTCAAGGTTTGGGGAACATATGTGATCCCACCAAACCTGCATTTTAAAGAGCTTTACTTCCACACTTTGTGTCCAGGAAGGGTAACATCTCTGGCTGGATCTTTCAAACGTTCTAGGCTGTCTCCAGAAGACATAGTCAACTAAACACCTGTCTCACCTGTTAGAGGGGGGAAAAAAAAAACCAGAGAGGCGACACCTGTCAGGACAAAGCCTAGGAAACCTAAATCACAGAACCATAAAATGCCACAAAAAAAACCTACTGTTACGTCTTCGTACTAATTTCCGTTGGTCCTGTTTCTCTTAGAAAAAATGCCAGTTATATTTATAAAAGAAGATCATTATCATTGAATATTATAGGTGTGCTTTTTCACCAAAAAAAGAAACACCCTGTTTTTGTTGGCAAAAATATTACTATAAAAGGTACAATACATCAACAAGCATGAGTTCTATTCACGTAAAGTTTTTTTATCTAGTAGCTCATTAAATGTTATTCGTTATTTCAGCAGCCAATAGTCTGCACCCATCCAAAGAAACCTCTTTGAAGTCCCTTTGGGTACACTATACAGACACTGCGGGTTGATAGTGAAGAGGACTTTTACGGAACTGAATTTCTACTCCGCATGGGAAAATCACTCACTCAACACAACAACACACTACTAAAGCGTAGAGCATTAATAACCAACGTGCGATTAAACGGTTCAGTGTCTACGATGTTTCTTCGTAAAGAAATTTCCCAAATTAGAAGATACGAAAAAGTACATTTAAGTTAAACTGTATGCGGGGGGATGTAAATATCCACAGGCCTTTTTATACTGGGAACTGGCCTGAACTGGCCTGAACTTCCATGGCGCTTTCCATACGAGGGAAATTCAGCTGATGATTAATAAAAGCACATTTTCGGTCCACTTTTTGCTATTAACTAAGTCAAAAAAAAAAAAAAAACTGAAAAATCGCCATAACAATATTGTGACTTTTATTTTGAAAGAAAAACAGACATCAAAATTATATGAAAACTATTTTGCACGGACTTCCACGTCTTATCTTTATTCTTCAGTCTTGTAAGCAAATAAGAAACATAGACTGGCGACATAAAAAAGTGAAGGCACTATCTGGGGTAAAATGATTTTGTGCGCTGGGAACAGAAATAAGCGCTTTTTCTTGACCGATTCTTAACGTGGGTGCGCCGGGTTCAGATGGTTAAAAGTCAACGACAGAGAAAATAATTAAGCTTGTGGAAGCGTGACAATCTAAACAGGAAATCAGAGTGAGTTACATATTGGTAAAAGCTGTAACTGCAAAGCACTGCATAAATAACATCGGTTTTCAAAACTGTCTTTTGCTTTTTAATGCTGGCAATGTAGTGTAACACATGGAGGACATTAAGGTCAAATGCATCTGGCCCCCTAACAGAGCAACTGGCCCGAGTGCCCCCCCCCGTTGAAATGATCTAGAACCTCCACTGAATCACTAACATTATGATTTTAATTATGACCATTATTATTAGTGAGGTAGAACGCTATCTGGTGGATCTTTGCTGAGCTGCTCAAAAGGATCATTATATTATATTATTATTATATTATATTATATTATATTGTTATAGCCTACACACGTTAACAGTTTGTTTACTGTAATTAAAGAACTGCTTTTTTATATAACAATTATTCCTAAATTTAATGCACCACTTCAGCACAAAAAGCAGACTGCTGTCGCCCAGAAATACTCACTTTGTTTCTGTCTTCTCTGCTAATGTGAAACGCAACGCGCATACATGTCGCATACAATTTTGTGCCTTTCGCTCCTCACCTTGACCGTCCAAGGATGCTCGACGCTCCTCTTTATGGTGACTGGCCGCGCCTGAAGACGCAGACAGTCGCGGTGCCTGATAGCGGCAGAGCCTGTTTGCGGTGGACGTAATCCCGGGTGAGAACATTCGTTCGTACTAGGTGGTGCTCCTACAGCAAGTAAGTGCCCCCATCGGGAATTATCTGTTAAAATGAGTTTTGTCCGTTAATGTCATACATGGACGGGTTTTTGTGCATTTTTTTTTTTTTTTTTTTTAAAAAAAACGCGCCTCTCAAAACTCACAAATTATTGTAAATGTTCTTCTTCATTGCGGCTGTTCTGGGGGTGGTACAGTTTTGCAATGGTTAGCTCTGCTACCATAAAGAGGAACCATAAAGTCACCATAAAGAGGAACGTCGAGCACCCTTGGACGGTCAAGGGTTCGAGTCTCCTCTGTGGGCTTAATTGTTCTCCTGGAGTCCCCCCACAGTCCAAAAATGCGCTGCGCTTAACCCTGCGATGGGTTGGGGGCCCAGCATATGATGATCAGTAAAAATCTAAAAGTAAAAGTCAGAATCTAAATTTTGAAATGCAAAAGGTAACTCAGAGGGTGGCAGGATGCTACCTTGGTCCAACACACGCCTCTGGAGACCAGGGTTTGAGTGTGAGTGCATGGAGTTTGCACGTCATGGTCATGGTGGGGATTTCTCTATCCTAGGTTCTTACCTGTCTTGCGCTGGTAGATTCCTGGAAAAGCTCCACACCCTATACATAGGACAAGGGGTGGATGAAAAGGGCTATTTGTACCCTTTGTAAATATAAAGCTATCTTTGCTTAGGTGCAGAGTATTACTTTACTAACTCACTCAATGTGTCGATGGTCCCTATTCGTGTAGGAACTGAGTAAATTACCTGTTCTCTGTTAATCATTAAGAATTTAGACCTTTCTGGCTGTGGCATGAAGATTTGCTACAAAGCAAAAATAGTATTCAGTACAAGTGATATTATGGCTGTCACGCTGATCGAGTTGCCAGAGTCAGTGACTACGACTGGTTATGTTCACAGCTCAGCAAATCTCTATGGCAATTCACAAAAATGGTATTTATGGAAGACGATCCAGGTAGAAGCTCTGAATGAAAAAACAACATGCTGTTGAGTGTAAAAAAAGAGCAAAGCATCACACAGAAGATACTGCAGAGATGTGGCAGAAGGTCTTGTAGTCTGATCAGAGAAAAGGAGAAATTTTTGGCTTGAGAACTAAACAGTTACCATGGTGTATATCTAACATTGGCAATAACATCCTTGCTGTACAATATGGTGGTGGCAGCAGCATGTTCTGGGGATGTTTTTGGGAAGCAAGGACTGACAAGCTGGTCAAGACTGATGAGAAGATGCATGCTGCATGATACAGACTGATCCTGGAGGAAAACCTGCTCCTTTCTGCCAAAAAGCTTGAACTGGAGCGGAAGTTTGCATTTTAACAGGACAATGAGGCAAAGCACACGGCCAGGGCAACAATGGATTGGCTTAAAATGAAGAAAATTGACGTCCTTGAGTGGCCTGGTCCCGACCTTAATGCCTCGGAACATCTGCAGCATGACGCAGAAATTGATGTCCACAGTAACCTGGCACAGTTTGAAACATTTTGCAAGGAAGAATGGGCAAATCTTCATCGTATTGTGCAAAATGAAGAGAAAATTTATTTTGACATATTTCTTGCATAGGATATTGAACAGTTACAATAAATACACCCAGTAATTTGAACGGTGTTTTCTCAGCTTTTTTTCATTAGTAGATCTAGTCTTTATTTAAAAGATTTACACACAGGGCTGGGAATGAATGAATCACGCCTAAAGTGAGTAATTTAGACGAAGGGTGAGTGCAAAAAAAACTTGGCAGCAGGAAGCTGGGTTGTCAAATTATTACATTGGCGTTGATTTAAAAATCATACTACCTTATCATTTATTTGCATTACGACATGTGTTAATTTTGACACCCCAATGAGAGAATAGTATAAATAATTTTTTTTTAAAAAAGCCAATAAGACTGGCAAGCTAGATTGAAAAGAAATCGAAAATAGCAACTAAGTTTAATGCATTGCAAATGCATGCTATTGGAGTCTTAAAAACAGGAGGGTGTGTGAATCTGAACATTTTTTGGTAGCTGGATGACTGGTAGGGAAATGAACAAGGGGCACCAAATGGGCAAAGGGAGGCAGCTTAGCGAAGGAGTGCCAACCAGGCAAGGGGGGGGGGGGTGCCGACTTAGCAAAGGGGCAGCAAATGGGCAAGGGGAGGCAGCTTAGCAAAGGGGTGCCAACTAGGCAAAAGGGGTGCAGATTTAGCAAATGGGCACTGAATAGGCAAGAGGAGCACGGACAAGGCAAGGGGGCACCAACTTAGTAAATTCAGCACTGACTAGGCATCCAGGGGCGTCGACTTAGCAATGCAGGGGCATTGATTTGGCAATTGCCAGAAGGGAGAGTGCTGAATAAACAATCTCTAGGTGGCACCACCTAGGAAAGTTTTGGGGCATCTCTTTCACTTGCTTTGCAGAAGAAGGTGAGCATTCCCTTTTAATTTTTCAAAACTATTCAAAAATATTGCCATGTGCTATAAGCATGCAGGACACTG
>JAODJW010000035.1:15467577-15490073 GCA_026777045.1 Hyperopisus bebe | reverse complement strand
GGGAGAGGCGGAGCCGGAGCAGGGAGAGGCGGAGCCGGAGCAGGGAGAGGCGGAGCCGGAGCAGGGAGAGAAGATGGTCCCTCCAGTCATCACGGAGGAATAAGCCCAGCTTCCGAAGAGAGAGATCAAGGAGCAGGGAAAGGAGTAGAAATGGAAATAAGAATGGGGTCAAGCCAGAGAAAAGCAATGGTTCTTCCCTGGACCAGAACAGCAGGTCTTTGTCAAAGTCCTTGAGTCCGAAAAGAAGAACATCCAACAGCAAAGATTCATCAAGGAAGAAGCGCTGCTCAAGGGAGCCAGAGAGAACTGATGAAGCTTCAGATAGTCGTTCCGCCCCACGACTCCACAAACACTCTAAGAAGAGTAAAAAGAAGAAAAGCAAGAAGAAAA
Source organism: Hyperopisus bebe (assembly GCA_026777045.1). Classification (NCBI taxonomy): domain Eukaryota; kingdom Metazoa; phylum Chordata; class Actinopteri; order Osteoglossiformes; family Mormyridae; genus Hyperopisus; species Hyperopisus bebe. The sequence continues at coordinate 15,489,683 of JAODJW010000035.1, read as the reverse complement.
AGAAGCGCAGCAGATCGTCGGCTGGCTGTTCGTCGGCAGATTCGGACGGTGGCTCGTTGTCCCAGAGCGCGGGTAAGCCGGAAGACCAGAGCGTCAGCCCCGGGGGTGAGAAGGGCGTACAGAGCACAGAGGGGGACGTCGCTTTGATAAGCTCCCACTTAATGCACCAGCAGGAGACAAGCTCTCAACCGTGCCTGCCTGAAGGAGGAGCAGGAGAGGAGTGCACGGACTCGCACTCACGGACTCGCACTGAGAGCCCCTGAGAGAGGTGCGCGGACTCGCGCTGAGAGAGGTGCGCGGACTCGCGCTGAGAGAGGTGCGCGGACTCGCGCTGAGAGAGGTGCGCGGACTCGCGCTGAGAGAGGTGCGCGGACTCGCACCGTGCTGCAGCGCTTGTCATGCTTAACACTTTCGAAATGGGCCCCATCGCATCAATATTATGTAAATAAGTTTTTAAAATAATGATCTTTTTTCATATGTGCATTTTATGTGCATATTAAATGTGTGGAGTTTGCATGTTATCCATGTTTCTTCTGGGTACCTTAATTTCTTCCTGCAGTCCTAAAGTATCTTATTTAGGCTAATTGTTGGCTATGATTTGCCATTTTGTGTGCGAGTCCTGTGAATCTCAGGAATCCCCTTCCACAGTAAACACTGTTGAAATACAACACTGTTTACCAACCTGGTCCTCAGGGGCTCCTGGACAATCCATGTTTTTGCTCCCTTCCAGTTCCCAGTACAGAGACGGGCAAAAATGTGTTCCCAAGTATAGTTCCAAAGCGCTGGTAGAACAGCATGTGCTGTATTAATACTGTATAGTATTACTATTATTATCATTATCTAGATTATTTTAAATGACAAAGGTTGATAGCAGATTGCACACTTGTGCAAAGGGGCGTGTTGAGTTTTTTGCACAATCTGCAAAAACTGGTAATTGAGTAATTGTTATGTTAAGGCAATAAAGAGGTTTTTATATATGTAAGAGGAGCAGCAGATAGAGGGAATTATGGTCTGGCGCTCATTAATGTCCTGTTGGTTCACCATCTGGTTATAGTTGAAACGGCTGTCTTGGATGTCTGCTGTGGTCATGCAGCCTGTTATTTCTGACTGTCCTAATTCACCTCCCGTTCCATCCACCTGGTAGACATTTTTATAAGCAGCGTTAAAACCCAGGGAACGATCCTTGGTTATGGACACCAGGAAAATTTTCTCGATTACACAAACCATTTGGATTTCTGCTTGGAGTGCATTTATGAGTTTCATCTCTGCATCAGATTGCTTGTAACTGAGGGGGTCTGCAGTTTGCTGGGTGTCTTTATGTTCTGACTGGAAGCCCGTAGGCACTTGGAGTCACCTCAGGAGGGTCTCTGGTCTAGACCTGACCCTGGTGTCATGGAGCTTTTAACCTGGCATTACAAGCTCTGTGGGACAGCATGTGGATCAGTGGGTTAAGCCTCCATGCCTGTGATTGGAAGGTTGCCTGTCCAAGCCCGACCTCAGCACGTCTGTGGGCCCTTGAATAAGGTCCTTCGCCCATTACAGCCAAGCTTGCGCTCACCTACAGAGAGCAAGATGGTGTAGGTGAGAAGAGAATCTTCCCATGGGGATCTTTAATCATTTCATTTAACTGGCGGTTGGAGGTTCTCTCATCTCAGAACCAGACGGCACTGAAACGGGAGCTCGAAGTGGCTAATTCGGCTCTTGGTTGGTGATGAGTATCTCTACTCACTGAGATCTCTATAGCACAATAGCCAAGGACCATAAATGTCTCGGGGTGTTTGGCTCTGACTTCACCTTCAATGCTTAAGCTGAAATTCATGTTTGGGGGTTGACATATAAAAGTATCAATGCCTGATACTGATAGATGGTCACTGTTCCGTTCAACCAATTTGCAACCGGACTGTTATGATTTAAAGGTGTATTAAATCTCTCGGCCCTTAAAAATCCATAAGAAAACTACAGCATTCATCTCAATATTTATTTGGTGGTTTATTATTCATTATTCATGTGCAATCCTTATTTCAAAATGTCAGTTTATGAAAGTCATGCTATTATGGAACTTGATATTTTCCCAGCTGTGGAAGGTGGGATTTGCATTACTATTCAAAATATTAAGCACTGATAATTTTCACAGCAGGAATATGAGCTTAAAGCCAGGAAAGTCTTACTAGAGCTTCAGATTAGTTCTTTTCTATCAGACCACACCATCTCTGCCTTCGCTGGCTATGCTCTGGTCTCTGGTCTTGTGGGAGTTCCCTGGCTTCATTCAAGTATTGCGTCTGACAGAGACGTCGAGGCAGATGCTCATGAATAAAAGATGAACTGGAGGTGGGCTGTGGGGCCAGCATAAGACATTAAATGGGAATTTCTTTGGGTTTATGCCGATCACGATCAACCAGTTGGCCACCAATGAAATAAAGAATTGATCCATTAATCATTTCCAGCAATCAACCTGGAAAAACACTGAGATGATTGACCAATGGGTTGGACACTCCTGGCATAACCTGGAGTCAACATTATTCAACATTATTAGTTTGCCCAAAAATTAAGAACATTTGAATTTTTCATGGAATGATCCAATACTGTTTAACATCAAAGAAAGCTGGTTAATTAAACGCAGCACAATGGAGAGCAAATCCTAAGCTAAGAAATCTAGTAGTCCTACATGTACACATACGTAAAATACGTATATGATTGTTTACAAGTTGGAGTGTGTCATACACTGCAACCCAAATCTAAGCTTAATGAGTCAGTAATGACTAATCATGTCTGACCAATTTTAAATTACTTGTAGCGAGATACGCGTACGCAGTAAATGGAGATTGTCACAGCTGTCTGTCAGTCTTTAGCTCTCGCTTTTCTGTGGGAGGCGGCGAATCTGTAACACTGACAATCCACCTTTTCCTTGCTCTGGGAATAAGTGTATTGTATACTGTTGCCGTGTTATTCTGCCGTTACCAGCTCTGCTTCACAAGCGGTGTACACACTTGTATGTGTTTTTGTCACATTCTACCTTCAGAATCTACACATTTCTATGACATTTTTATATATCATATAGGTGATAGTGTATGTGTGTCTGTGTCCAGCATCAGCCAACTTCAGTATATTTTGCCAACTGCTGAACAACCAGGGGGAAAAGCACTGCATAGTGCATAAACATTCACTATGGTCGAACTCGGTGCATTTAATAGTGTATAAACATTCACTATGGTTGAACTCGGTGCATTTAATAGTGCATAGACATTCACTATGGTCGAACTCGGTGCATTTAATAGTGCATAGATATTCACTATGGTCGAACTCGGTGCATTTAATAGTGCATAGATATTCACTATGGTCGAACTCGGTGCATTTAATAGTGCATAGACATTCCCTATGGTCGAACTCGGTGCATTTAATAGTGCATAGACATTCACTATGGTCGAACTCGGTGCATTTAATAGTGCATAGACATTCACTATGGTCGAACTCAGTGCATTTAAAAGTGCATAAACATTCACTATGGACGAACTGTGCATTTAATAGTGCATAAAAATTCACAATTGCAATATTGGTTGGAGATAAGGGAATGCTTGCTACAGATTAAAAATACATTTTCTCTTTAGCATGGTTCATTAGTGAGATTCACAGCATGGATTAGCAACCTCCTCTCTATTTTCCTCATCCTTGTCTTCATAGTATTTCTTGGCAGATGGAAAGGCCTTAAGGCTGGGACATACACAAACAAAAGTATCCGCACATGTAAACCTGACGCAGCTTCTGCAGTCAAGCCTGCACAATTCACAGATACTCAGAACACAGAAAAGAATATTCCAGAATGGAAACATATTTGGAGTAGGGAGAGCTGGTTTCTCTATTTTACAATGAAAAAGTGCATTTAGTAATTGAAAAATCAATTCCGATATGGAGAATTTGCCATCTTGAGGCAGAAGATGCAGGCCAGGAACAGACATTTTCATATGCCTGCTTTGAAGATTTGGTCCATTTCATCTCATATTTATCAGAATACAAAGCAATGTCCTGCTGTTTGAAACGGTCCTAGACAGGTTTGAGAGAAATTTGTTGAACTCAATTTGGCTTTAAAAATACTGGAGTTACAATACTGCTAGTATATCACAAAATACTTCGTTGTCCCTGCAGTCCTGATCTCTGTTCCTAACTAGATCAGTTAGAGCTTGGGTTTTTGTCCATGCAGCCATTATACTTCATTTGTTCTTATTCTGACTTCACAATTTAAGATGGTCTCATTTCAGAGGAAGGTTATTTGCATAATCAAAGCATTAAGTCTAATTCTCCCAGAGACCAAAACACTGACCACACCCACTTAAAAGCAAATACTCAGTTGATGGTGCATGTCAAGGTGTATTAGTGTGCAAATTACTTTAATGCAGAAAGTGTTCAAGTTACAGAAAGGTACAACTGTCAGAGTTATGAAGGTGTAGCCCCACTGAAAGGTACAAATTTTTACCCCGAGTGTTCAGTATGGAACGCAATAGCCAAGTTAAGGGCAACACTTGGCAGCCTGCTAGTGAACACAGGTGGCCAGTTAAGTGATGGAGTTTCTGCAAGCATGTTACTCAATGGACTCCTGAGGGGTCCAAAATAAACTCCATTTGCACATCTAAAAAGCTGAAAGTCCAGGCAGTACTGAGCCAATCCTCACTTCAGATGGAGCATGTGCATGATGTCAGCTACTAGGTTACATAGTACACAGGACAAGCAGTAAAGTCAGTCACCTTTATTAAGGCACTCAAGCCCACAGCCATGTACACAAACACGCCAGTTACCCACAGTCACCACAGCTCTCAATCACCCTCTGCCAGCTGCTACTCTGAATCTTAATGGGGCCAGCAGGTCCAGTTCCCCACTGGATACTATGGTCTCATCATGGGAGGGGCCCTTGTGGACAGCAGCAACATCCCTACCTGGTGTAGGGAGAGGGATGCATCAGATGCATGCAGCAATTCTGCAGAGAAGCCAGCCTAGAGCTCACCTTTCCTGAAGCACCTCTGTTCACAGCTGCCAGTGGCTGAAGAGTGGCACACAGCTGCACTGCAGTGGATGAACACCTGCAGAGATCATGCAGGCTTGGCATCACTCTGCATTTACAGGCAGGCCAACAGCATTAGCGTGCTTCTCCAATACCTTCCCCTGCAGATGCTGCCAAGAAGCTGGGTCCACAAATGTGAACATCTTGACAGAGAACCGCTTGTAGTGGGTTGGGAAGGGAAGCCCAGAGGAGCCATCCACAGGAACCAAGGTGGTCAGGTACTTGTCACCCTGGTAGGGGCATCTGTACAAGACAAGCCTCAAGTAAAGTGGCACCACCAGGAGCTACGTGCCGGCAGGTGTTGCTTCGCCACTTACCCATCACTCAGGAGTTTCCACTGAGGCAGGCTGAGGGGATCAGGGCTGGCCGTCGCCCAGCAGCTCTGCAGAAGCAGGACAAGGTTGGAGTCGGTCCTATTCAGGAGGCGAACCTCAACATATAGTGGTTGTTGCAACACCGTGGTAAGAGGGTAGTCACTCTCCTGGTAATAGGAGGCATATGCAGAGGCTCCTGCAGAGATACCAAGCAGGGGAATCAGTGACACTACAAAGCCAAAGGGACAGTAGCAGGTGAAGCATCCAGCTGTACCAATACCTTCAGGCAGTTCATGGAAGCAATGGACTTTAGCCAGCCTCAGCTCAACCCGGAGGGGCCCTGGGGCAGCTACTGGAAGCGGTGGTGGAACCGTATTCACCTCGGCCACCAGGGAGAGGTCAGTGCCCCAATACCGACACTGGAAGAGCAGCCTACCAGGAACCAGGCCATCAGATACAGTTGGCATCATGGAGGGCTAGAGAGCTAAAGATCACTTACTCATAGTGAGAGTCCCTTGTGATGGAACCCAGGGGCCACACCCCAACTTCATAGAGGGAGGACATCCTGTTCTCATACACTACATAGTTACCTTCCACCTAGGAAGGAGGAAGGGTGAGTGACACCCACCCAGCAACAAGAGCCACACATCCTGTTTCAAACTACTAACCCACCTTGACCACAGTGCCACAGGCAGTCACTGGGAAGCGATACATGGCAAAGGCATTTGTGGTGGCTGCAGGAGTGCAAGGAGCTTCTCCTCCCAGCAGTGAAATACTGGTCAGATCCATTGGCGGTACAGTGGAGTCCTTGGCCACCACAAGCATAAACTGGCCATCCCTGGTGCACTGTACAGTCACTGAGGGGGGAACATATGGCCATTTACTATCCATTTATACCTACATAACCAGAAGTATCTGGTCCAAGAAAGCACAGCCTCACCTGCATTCCCATAGTAACACTGCTGGCCATCAAAACAGCAGTTTATGGCTTCACAGGCAGCCTTACAAATGGCAGGATCTCCACAGGGAATCTTCTCATACACCTGACATTTATCATAGGAAGCCCCGGCATCCTTAACAGCCGTCTTCTGTGCAAAAGACACGGCAAAAACGAAGAACAAGACGCCTGCGTCGCGCCAAAGCTGCCGAATACACCACGACTCCTCCATGAGGAGAGCGAATAGTAGGATCATGGGCAGGAAGCTGAATCAGTTCTTTAAATACCACCCTGTCGCCATTTGCGTTTAAGTAATTAAGTAATTGGGTGTAATAGATAAACCGCGGGAGATTGCCCGGAACATATTCGATTTATTTGCACCGAAAATCGACGGATTCCGTCTTATCTAATTAACATGACATATAAAATGACTTAAAACGGTGTTTGATGCAGATCACATATGCTTGTATTTCTCGTGACGTGCGGTGGCGCTACTTGTGTTTTCCCGAAAAATCTGCAAACTCTCCACTCACATCCATTCCGCTCACATCCATTCCGCGTGTATAATTACCAGTACTGCATACATTATTTTCATGTCAAATTGCTTTATCATTTCCTATCTAGAACGTTTTACATAATAGTCTTTACAAACCATCTAAATTATGCCCCTTTATGTAGAAAGTTGCTACAGTACCTAGTGGGACCGGGAGCACTATGTTTTGGATCGATTATTAAAAATTTTAAATCAACGGCACAGAAAAGTTTATAAGTTACAATAGCGAGAGATGCGCGAGATTCCACGTGAGTGAGTGAGCTAACACGTGAGTGAGGCTGGTTGCCCAGACAAAGATGTGCGACGTACCAAAGCCAAGACATTGGCTTTAAGCTATAGCATGCACTTACACTGACAAATATTATGTAACAATATTATTTATTCTGTAGCGCCGGCGGCACCTGCAGGTCTCGCGAGCGCGTGCAAATAGCCCCTGTATGTATTTGTTAGTGTCGGTACTTTTTGTGCTGTGTATCTGGTTGTCGCGTGTGCCCTTAACCGTGGTTGTACTCGGTCCTTGCCTGATCTTCGCGTGTCTTAGCCATTGTGTAATTATGAGATATGTATGTGACTTACCGTGCTTAGTGTAACGTCTGGTATTTCCCTGCAATATGTTGCTTCTGTGTTGTTGCTTGTTGTGCAGTTCTGCAAAGGGCTAAGATGAAGAACAACTTCATGTTAAACTGTGTCTCCTTGTCTTCATTTGCCACCACTGCAATGCCTCGGTCTGCCTGGCACCACAGTGGCACCAGAAGCAGCCTGGCGGACCTTGAGGCGGAGGTGGGGTGGTGGTTCCGGAGATGAAGCTGTACAGGATGTGAAGCTCATCTGCTGATATCGCGGGAGGAGAGGGCATCGAGCATGCTACTGCCCGAGAGCCCAGACCAGAGCCACCAGCAGACAAGTAAGGGATGGCGTGGTGAGGAAGGCACTGCCCCAACCATCTGAGGAGCCCCAGACCCGTGCAGCGCTCCCAGAAGCTGCCCCTGCCCAAGAATATATCGCTGTAGTGGAGTATCAGATGATAATGGTTATACAGTAAACCCCTCTCACGTCGTTCCTCTTATTCGACATTGCCCCTCCCATTCAACATCCAGTTCCTGGCTGCAAGCACACTCCATGGAGGCAGCAGGCTGAGGCTGCTCTCCTCAGTCGTGAGGAGGCATGCCACACGCTGGAGGCCGAACTGACTCAAGGGCAACGGGAGCTAGAAGAGCAGCTGCGACAGAACCAGCAAGACCAGAAGCGGCTGCACGAGGATCAGGCCTGCTGGGAATGCAAGTGTGACCGGCAGAAGGCGGAGACCGAGGCAGCGGAGGCGGCAGAGGCGGCACTGCTTAGCCGGGAGGCGGTGTACCGCACTCTGGAGGTCCAGCTGGGCCAGGAGCACAGCGAGCCGGCGGCACAATGGGAGGAGGGAGGAGCAAGGCCCTGGAGCGGGGGCGGCGCATTGTGGAGAAGCGAGAGTGACTCGCCGGCTGGGCGAGGCCACCTGGGGTGTGAAGCCGGAGGCTCCGATGGAGAACCAGTCTGGCGATCGACAAAGGTTCCCCCAAAGTCGTGGAAGAAGAACTGAGGCTGGGGGCCCCTGACTGTCAGAACCTTCTGGCTGCCCACCGTTTGCTATCCACCCAGATCCACCCGCACTCTGTAGTTACTCTGTGTGTTGGCTGCCCCCAAAGAGGGGGGACTGGGTGTGGGAGTTGCTGCGTGTGGTGTTCCCCAGAACAAATGACCATTCGGGGGGGGGCAGAGGGTGGCGGTTGTTGGAACGACTGATCTTTGAGGGGGGTGCAGTGTAGCGCTTGCGGGATTGGCATATCTCAGCATGCTTCGTGAGTGCTTGTAAATAGCCCTTGTATGTAATTGTTGTTGTTGGTGCAAATACTTGTTGCGCTGTGTACCCAAATGTAGTGTGCACCTGTACCTGTGTATGTACTCGATACCTACCTGATCCGTGCATGTCTTAGCCATTGTGTAATCCTACCACGTTCCTGTTTGGTGTGTAGCCTCCTTGCATTAGCCCAGCATGTTGGTATTGCTGCATTGTTGCTCATGTGCGGGTCTTTTAAGGACTGTGTTTAAAAGGCAAATTCATGTCAATCTGTCTCTCCTCTACTTCATTAGCTACTGCCGCAACGCCTCGGTCTGTCTGGTGCCACAATACAATGTTTTCATGTGATCCAAATCATTTTCAGTATTGTTTTTGGTTTATGCATCGTCTGCGAGTTTCTGTGATCTTTTGGCTAGCTCTTTAAGCATTCTTATTTAATTGATCACATTCAACTCGCAAATACCCGTATGTCAGATTTGCGACTCTGTGGCATCTGTTTGATCTTGAAGCTTATAGCTTCAGCTAACCTAGCGGTAAAGTTAGCGGTGCACACTGATCATTGTTATATTTCGAGCCCTTTCTCTATATGTGCTAAATCTTGTCAACAGCTACAAAGACAGACGACTTAGGCTGCAACAAAATGCTGGCTGAGCATTTTGAGTTCATAGTAACTCTTGCACACCCAAGAACCAAGACTAATGGCTAGCTAATGAACTGTTTTATATCAGTGTCATGTTCCTGAACTATTCGTTCATGGGGAACGAGTTCCTTACAGGAGTTATACACTCACATTCACTTTCCTGCAAAAATTCTTTTCATTGTTCCATCTGTTTTCTGAAATATGAGGTGAAAGCTGCTTCCCTCCTCGACTACGGCCAATGAGACTCAGTGAGGCATGCAAGGGCGTCCCGTAAGCGATCATATGATGGGACATGTATATACGCCTATGAACCGACAGTCTCTCATATGTTGATGGGAATTCCTCCTCTTCTTAGTGGGCCAGATCATTTGTCTCAGCTCAGAAATCCAAATTTTCCCAGTGGGTGTCTACTACGTGCCACTTCTGGCGTTTATAATTCACCCAAATTGAACAATGGTTTGACCTATGATTGGTATGTGAGCACGTAAATCATTTAAATTATTCAATGTTTTTATACATATTCATTGTGTATTTATACCATGCAAATGAATGGATACTGGTCTGTAAGTTCCTAGGCAGTATTTGGGTAAGGCACTCCAGAACGAGAGACCCGAAGGGAGGAACGAGTTGGTGAGCGAGTCGGTGAACGAGAGACTCAGATACGGTACTACAGGAGAGAGCGGTACGTCGGTCATGACTGAAATACACCATCTACTGGTGTAGTACATAACCTACATGTGCAGTGACTTCCTGAATGCCGCAAAAAGTGCCTTTAAATCACAACGAAGGAGTTGGGATGAAGTGGAAGCATTAAAAGTTTGTTTTCTAGCTTTGCAGAAATGAGTGCGTTCACTGTTGTAAAAATAATGCGGATAATTATTACTGAAACAAAAGATATCAAATTTGAGCGTTTATTTGTATTACCCTTGAAATAATGGTTACATCTTGCAACAAATATAAAACTTATTGGTTGTTGCTGTTTTTGTTTTTGCATTCTTGCTCATACTGTTATGTAGGCCTACTTATTTTGCTGTAAAAAAAAAATCTGTAATAATTAATGGTTTGAGGAATGTGTGGCAATTAAATGGATTTTCACTAGGTGGCGCATTTTATCTGATCTGTAGGTACCATGAAAGTGCTGGAGACGGATGCTAACGAAGGGATCCAACTGCATGTGTTTTGTCCGTGAGATTCCTGTCGTTTCAGCAGGCAGGAAAATCCTGTAAAACAAAATGTTGCATTTTTCCGTTATAAAACCCCTTAAAATTATAAGTAGGGGGGCTATATTGCATGTATGAATATGCATATAATATAAAACAGTATCTTAGTAGCTGAAGGAAAATGTCAAATCATTTCTGAAAAAAGGGAACGATCTGTAAAAAATGGTTTTAAGTATGTGGGAAATGTTGAACTGGCAGTTAATCAATGCATGTACCCATGCAAATAATGTAATATACAACGTCGATTCAGTGTTACAGTACAACATTTGTCACGGCCGTGTCAGAGAGTAAGAGTAGGAGTATGTGGCTTCAGAAGATCTAGTATAATACAAGATGTTGTCACTAGGTGGTACAGAAATGCATTTAATGATTAATCTGTTCAACAGAAGTGCTGAAATGGGGAATTAATGGTTTTCTGAGAAACTAAAATGCTGTAAACTGAGATACTTCTGGCTATTTAATAATTGATGGACATTTGATAACATATTTTCCCTATTTAAAAGCTGAAGGTTTCAACATGAAACCTTCCTGTATGTAAACAAGGAACTGTGTTCAGTTACATATTAAAATACAATTCAGGTGCCTTTAAATCACTATGAAGGAGTTGGGATGAAGTGGAAACATAAAACAGTGTGTTTTCCAGCTTTGCAAAAATAAGTCTGTTCACTGTTGTAAAAATAATGTGGATCATTATTAGTGAAACAAAAAAAGATCAAATTTGAGTGTTTATTTGCAATAATGGTTATGAATAAAAAAAACTGCCTGATGGTTACTAGGCAACAATTTGTTTCATGCATATACATCAACTATAGGCAAATAAATCTGTTTTAAACAGCGTGTATGTGGGCGGTGATTCTTTATGTGAGTTTGTCTGGTCAACAAGTGGCTGGTGTGTGTGTGTGTGTGTGTATGTACATGTGTGTGTGCATGTGTGTGTGCATGTGTGTGTATATGTACGTGTGTGTGTTTGTGTGTGTGTGTGTGTGTGTGTGTGTGTGTGTGTGTGAGTTTTTATATGTTTGTGGACTGAAGTTCACTATTACAGTCAGCGGGTAAAGACAGGGTACTGTCAGATTGACATACTTTCAAACACACCCCCTCTGCAGTTGATCTTGCCTCTGCCACTCATGACTATCTGCAGGGAGCCAATATCCATGTATAAATCATCTTAGATCTCAATGTCAGACTAAGATGGGAGATTCCATTTGAGGAAAGAGAGGGGGGGTCCTGCATTTTTCCTCCTGTTTTCCAAGTCACTTGGGAACACTGCATGAGTTTGTCTGCATTTGAGTCAGAATGGGAGTTTCCTGGTAGGAGTTCCCTGCTTCTTCAGTGTGATACTCACCCTCTCTGTGTCCCTGCAGTAAAGGGCTTGCTGTTCATTAGCAGCTGGTCAGCTGTCCAGCCCAGAGGGGAGAATCTGAAACACCATTTTAATATAGAGTATTTTGCTTTAGCTAAAAATTCTTTGGATTCAGTTACAGAAATTAAGTGGCCCTCTAAACAATAGGATATGCAGAACAATTTAGTTGCTCTTGAATATTCTATTTTTATCATTTTCCATACACCAATTATCTCTAAGTGTGGCCTCTGCTGGTAGTGATATGTATTTCTAGGCAATACTCCATACACATAGAGGCCATGCACGTATTTATCGATTTCTTCCTGTGTGTAGAAATGGGTATATGTGTTTACGAACATTCCCGACCATTCATGCGCACAAACTCCTAGCAGCAGAGAGGTGTAACTGAGGCAAACCAATCTGCACATAGGATACACGCAGAATCCCACTTAATTATCAACCTTGATAGATTGACAGATACAGTGATCTAGTTACACAAATGTCTTGGTATGTATATCAAGATATTTAGGACAATTCTATTTACTTTGGGGAAGGTCCTTTTCTCTTCCAGTATGAATGTACCACAGTACACTGAACAAGGTCCATAAAGACATGATGGGTGAGTTTGGTGTGGAACAACTTTATTGGCCTGCACAGAGCCCTGACCTCAAGTCTATCAAATACCTTTGGGAATGGACATTGCAAGCCAGGCCAACATCAGTGCCTGACCTCACAAATGCTCTTCTGGATGAATAGGCAAAAATTCCCATAGAGACGCTCCATAAGCTTGTGGAAGGCCTTCCCAGAAGAGTGGCAGCTGTTATAGCTGCAAAGGGGGGATCAACTACATATGGATGCCTGTGGATTTAGGATGTGATGTCATAAAGGTTCCTGTAGATGTAATGGCCAAGTGTCCCAATACTTTTGTCCTTATAGTGTATGTTGGTTATCGATCAAATCGTCCAATGCAGAAATATGGAGAAGCAAACATTTAATAAGGTATTTATTAATGCATTTCATGTAACTGAGATACAAAAATAACTCTATCTGCTCGATTTTTGCATCACTGCTTCTCTTTCCCTCACACTTCCACGTTACTTTCAAAATAGTGGTGGTGCTTGTGCTCAACCAATCAGAACTGGTGCTTGTGTCAACCAATCAGCAAACTTAATCTCTAGAAGCTCCACCCAGTAGTTATTGGTTGAGGGGAATCTACTTACTCCGGAGTAGGGACAACAAAAAAAGGTTCAGGAACTACCCAGAGGAGCTACAGTCGGGCTATGTTCCTGCAGTGTGAATGCGACAGAAGTTGCTGGTTACTGTCAGGAGATGAATCCCCAAAACCATGAAGATATTCTGGGCTGCAAACTGTACCAAACTGTACCTGCCCCCTGAAAATGAGTCTGCTCTTTTTACACTTCGTTGTCATGGAGATTCACTACCCCCGCATTGTCTTTCATGTCTGAAAGCAATGTGTGACAGGTCTGTGAATGTGGCATTTTTCATCCCCGCATTGCACTTACAGTGCCATTACCATCTCTGTGTGCCCAAGTGGTCTCCTGAATGTTTCAGCACAGGGACAGTTCCCCACAGCAGACACCACACTCATCTATTTTAATAACGGAGTAGCAACTGACATCTGAGATTGTTATGGATGGAAATTTACAAAACCCATGCAGTCCTCCAGCTCCTGGTGCTACGTCACTTCTTCTCATTCAGGTCCACAGCAAGACGCTCAATCCATGGGTGACAAGGAACTCCCACCTGTACAAATACCCTGTTATCTCCTATCTATAATGCAGAAAGTACCAAGTCTTTTAAAATGGTTTTAAAGGCATCGCTTTTTGTAAATTTTTAGCCAGTGCGCCATTTTTGTCCTTGTCCTTTTTTTTCTGTGATTTGATATATTTTGTAACTCAACCCAATGGATCTATGCAGTTATTTCAAATTACACTTTGTTCTCGATCAGTACTATTTAGTCTTTGCTATATTGCTTTTGTTTTTTAATTTTGCGCATTTTTTGTAATGAAAACCCAAGACGACAGATCGGTGACAAGTCGTGCAGCGAAGGAGGTTCAGGGACCTTTGGTAAGCATCACCCAGGCAGGACACATGCGGTTTAGCACGGAGTGAACTGCGCTCCTGTTCGAGGGCTAGAGATCAGACCTGAAACCAATGCTACTGTACATACAGTCAGAACTGTCGAGCTCCTTTAGTTTATTGCTGCATGTAGAGTAGACACCGTCGAATAAGTGTAGACACGGTTTGTACAGCTTCCCAAAACATTATCTACAATGATTAGTCAACTGGTGAACAATTCAGTCGTGCCACTACCACACCCAACCAAGGAAAAGAAAGACTATTTCAGTAGCACGTTAAACATCTGCCAATCCGTTTTGTGCCGGAGCTGGTAAATTTAACATTGTCATCCTGTTTAAATTACTGCTGATCATTTTCACAAATCGAGTATGTAGATAGCAGCAGAGCGGTTCGTGTAGATTAGGATCAGACAATCCTACAGAATCCACTTTAGTACTACGTACCACACAAAACGGAGTCTTAATGTTGCTTAGCAACAATGCTTCCCTAGTTTTTAAGCATTATAAAACAACCCAGTATGACCAATGACATTTGCAACCAAACTTGGGATTTAGACTATAAATTATGAGACCTAGCCAGAAAAAAATGGCAGTTTTAAAAAAAGATTTACATTTTTCACAGTAGCTTCTATTTTGCGGCCTTAGTCGTCCTCTTTAAAACAGGGACCAAAATAGCCAGGCCACGTTAAAAACAGATTCTTAGTACCCCAGCGTGTGCTTATGGTACGGGAAATACAGCCGCAGTTTACGGCGCCCCAAAGATGGCAATTCTTTTTTCACGAGCTTGTAGAAAGTGGACAGTTGGATAGCTCCGCCATTTCAAAGCTTTACAATATTGGCATCTCTGATTAAAATGTGCACAACGAACTTAAAGCTTGATAAAAACAAATTTAATTCATAGTTAATTAAAAGCAAAGAAAACTTTGACAGCTGGGTTTATGGCTTCGCTGCAGTCAGGAGCTGGAGAGCAGTGCGGATCTCCTGCCGGGTGATGGCGCCCCGCTTGTTGGACTTGGAGAGCCGGGCCGCCTCGGACATCAGCCGCCCCACACTGTCCGCAGGGATGGATCTCGGCAGGGTGATTATATTGCTCACCGCAGAGTCTCCCTGAAATTCAAGGGATACGGAAATCGGGGTTGCCAGTTTTGGTCAGCTGGACAGTCTGCACGCGCATTTACATGTATGTAATAGTTTCATTACCTTGTAAATAGTCTGTAGGGTTTGCAAACTACCCCAGCTCTTTTGATGTACATGATTTTAGGTTTATAATGAAATACATTTAGCTTTGCCATAAGACAAGTATCACGCCAAGCGTGTGAGAGCTGGCAACCCTGGGCAATAAGACAATGGAAACTCGCTACTGGATATTTCAGATCAAACCTCTTTCTGAAGCCTATAAATATAGGTGGAATACGCCTTAGCAGTCTTCTTAACATTCCTGTGCGGCTTCTTCGAGCCCTTCATCTTCGATCCACAGGTCTTCATTACTACTGAAGTGTTTAAGATAAGAAATTTTAGAGACCGTCCTCACTGTAACCAGAACGCGAGATTTTCTCACTTACCAAAAAGGCTGTTTTCCACAGAAGGAACAATGCATTCGCTAACTACAGCCTACACCTGAACAACTTATTTTTATACTTAATAGACCGTTTAACAGCTCCAGGTGTTATACGGGTGTTTGAAAGACGATTAAACGATGGAGCGCTGTTTCCCGTAGCAACAAATTTTTTAATTTATGTAAATTGCAAAGCCCACGTTCCCCCGCAAACCACGGAAAAACGGACTAAATTTATTAAAGCCTATGTAGATCCGAGATATTGTGATAAGATCTCCACAAAGCACGCTCTTCCATTTAAATATGTGCTGTATAAATTAAGTACTTTTCCCCAAACAAAAGATTAAACATTACGTATGACGTGGTAAAGATAACGCATGCGCAATATGGTCAAATAAGTAAAGCTTAATTGTGCTCTAATCGTCACAGTATTTTTACATGTGTACAGTAGTACCTAGTCTAAAATTCTTGTAATCTAATACTTGCATATTTAGATATAGTAAACCATTCTGAACATTGTCATTTAAGCTGAGACTTCAAATAAGAGTCATTATATTTTTTTCTGGGATCCAGGCTAACTGTGATCTTACACTGGATCAGCAGTTATAGAATGTAGATGGATGCATGTTTAGTAGCTCAAATTTAGTCCATGTCTGAGGTAATGGTGTGACTAAAAAAGTAGGCCCTCATCATTTCCACCATTTACAGTCGAAGTGTAATTTGCATCTCCTCCAACGTAGTGCAGAGCTCCAGCCGGAGGCCTCATCAGGTGACAAATAGCAGAGCAGGAGCGTTGCCTCTAACCCCCCCGGTATGCATTATAGCCTTTGTGAAGTGCGTGGGTGTTTCGTGGAAGTTCAGTGTCAGAGAGGGATTGATGCGGGTTACTGATGAGTCGTTCACTGGTGTTCTAGTAACAAGTTGAGTGGCTCTTGAATGAGAGAAAAATGTTTAGAAACAGTGGGAGCTGGAGCATTGTCTGGAAAGTATGTATTAGACATGGTTTAATCCCGGCTCGTATCAATATCTTCTTGACACCATTAATTTTATCTTTTCAATTTGTTATGGATGCAGCAATAATGTGAGTGTAAACAAAGCTTAGAGTTTACCTTATTTAAGGTTTTAAATGAAAGAAAGAAAAAGAAATATTCTGGCCTAGCAATAACCCAAACTCAGTGTTCTAGAGTAGGGGTCCCTAACTAGGGCCCCCTAGGGGCCAAATTCCACCAGTAATATGAAGTCATTGGGTCTAGTAAAATTTTTCATTTGGGGGGAATTGATCATGTGATCTGGATTCAGTTGTACCCACCTCTGGCAGCCGGTGATCACAGTTCCACAGTATATAAAATGAAAGATACTGTCTGCCAGACTGTGACTAGCAGAACAGAACAGTACTGATTTTTGTGTAATGGAGCGACGCCTTAATGGAAAATTCTGGACCTGCGGGTGCGTCACAGGACTGAGCAGCTGTGAAATGGTGCAGATATGAGCGATAGATGTATCCATGTGCCTGGATAAGTGCAATGGGAGTGACTTTAAGAAGCGAGAAAAGGGCATTCTGTAAGGACAGGCAATTACAACCCTGCGGATCAGACTAATCCAGTACGGCACCACAGGCTGTGGCTGGTTTGTGGCGTTTCAAAGTAAATAAAGATGGAGTTCAAGGGGTGGAACTTTTTCCTATCCATTCTGCTCTTGTCTGAAGGTATGTAGCCTTACATCATGACAGACATATATTTCGCTATATTTTAAAAATATTAAAAACTATGCTAGTTTTGACCACCCATTAACTGGGTAATTAGTACGCGGATAATAACATTAACTAAGTGAGACCACTGGAAAATATGTAATGTCTACATTAACCAGGTGAATGACGTAAATATCTGAAACTTGTTGTCGCATACTTACCATGAGGGACGTTGTTTTTTTCTTCTATTTAATCCTAGATATATTTAAATGTGTTAAACTACAGATTTGTGAACAAGTATTTGGGACATTATCTTTAGATAACTTTAGATGGTACGCATAATTTCTACTTCCAGGTCTACCTCGGCGCCATTTGAGTAGGCTCTCTGTAACTGAGAGGCAGCAGCTGAATACTCACCTGTCGTTGTTTTTTAAACCTAAGACTGTGAGAGTGCAGTGGGCCATTTCCACTGGATTATACTGGTGATCTGTGTCCCTTGCTCTGATCAAAGTGCATTTTGTCTCCTCTTTCTGCTGCACTGGCTGTGGGAGCAGTGCTTTTCAGTGTGCGTACACAGGAGGTAGGTGTTACTATGGCTGGGACCACTAAGACAGTCTTTCCCAACCTGGTCCTTGTGGGGGGGGGAGCAAAAAGGTGCAGTGTCTGGCAGAGAGCTGGGAGGAAGCAAAAACATGGACTGAAACACTGCACTAAGATATATGATGATGGTGGCGTGATTTTGGAAGGGGAGGGATGGGATCCAGACTGGAAAGTGACCACTCATCTCCTTACGTGTCACAGGAGGATGATGAGGCAAAGTCGTCGGTTGAGACATGGACTGGGAAACCCTGCAGACATGACTGCGAGATGAGCTTCACCACGGAGTTTCCTACCTTTACCCCTCCATCCACCGCCCACCCTATCTTCAGCTCACCCCAGAGAAGCTTGTTTGACTGCATGCCAGGTGAGGATCACATCAACCGGCTGCATCATCCATGATTGCAGTGCTGAGCTCCCATCTGACCCTTTGTTCTTCTAGATGGGTTCAGCTGGATTATCTACACAATTGTGCTGTAATGGTGGGTTCATGTTCTAGAGTTAGCATATTCATTGTAATATCATTATGTTCAGTTTCCTGTTTGCACACTCATATAATCTGAGATGCAGTTAAAACTGGGCAACTGCTTTCCCAGATCTTTCAACTACCAGTGCCAAATTTAGACATTTTAATTTCAGCCCAATTTTTGAGGCACCCAGAACAGTATTTGGACAGCAGTACAATTACAATTGAGTCACCATTGACATACTTCAGCCAAAACGTTTCAGTGTTTTAATCTTAACACTTAAACAAGAATAATATGTTCAGTCGTGTCTGACTTGGAGAGAACTGTTCTTGCCATGCACTGGGTTACAATAAGAAATCAGTGTAATGGAAAATGGAGATGGATTAATTCTATTAATATCATATCTGCGAGTCTTTGGGCTAGCCTTCAGGAAGTGTTATGAATGAATGATTGAGTGAGTGAATGAATGAATGAATGAATGAATGAATTTTTCATTGCACAGGGTACAACGTTGAAAGACTATCCTTGTTGGTGAAAGAAAGAAAAAAAGAAGTGGATAGATACAAAATACAGAAATATAAGATGAATAGGATATAAAATAAGCAGAATATAAATAGAAAACACAGAAACATAATATAAATAAACAGAATGTAAAAATGAATTTAAAATATGACAAAAAATAGGTGTTTAAATCAAATATTGATTAGACAGGCTATTTCCTGTGGTCAGGGACAAAAGGAACTAGTCATTGATCATCTGGCAAACAGCTTGATCATCAGACTGACTGATTTGCCTCAGCTAAACAGTGTGAGACAGTGTTCTGTTTATTAATTAGTACTCTATACTCTCTACCCATGGGTTGTGACCCAAATTTGGCTGACGGCAAATACTTAAATTGCAGAGTGTACTGTGTGTTTGATCATAGCATGAATTGAAACCTATTCTTGATATAAGGTCGTGACTGAGCTGGCATGGTTGAGAACCACGGCACTATAGTACGACTCTCCTGTTGCCTTCAAACAATGCCTGCCAGTTTGCAGACCTACTGGACACTGACAAGGTTTGAAGTAGAAACCATAAGGCTTCCAAAATGAGCTTGCAAGGAAATAATCCCATTACTTGACCAACAGATTACTACAGATTACTAACCTTAAATTAGGATGTGTTTATCCAGAATGACCACAGTACTAAGTCTAACTTGAGTATTATGACTCCCTGTAATCTGATCTTCAGGCTCTTGCTACTGGGTCCCATTCCACAGGACAGGAATCACTAGGAATCTTAGCTGGTTTAGCACAAGCCTTGAACTACTGTGACCACAAAAGGAAGAAGTATTCTATCCATAGCCGTTAGCCTGAGGTTAGCATCAGGATATGGCCATCTGTCAGCCTCAAGTATAAATGGACATCCATTTCTCAACATAGAGAATTAGTGGGAAAGCTTTGCAGGTTAGAAATGAAAGCGCCTCGACTGGCAACATAGCTGCCAGTGAGACTGGAATTGGCAAGTTGCTCAGCATTTTCCTCTATCCCACCCTTGAGCAGTTGTTACTTCCATTATGATAATTAACATCGACCACCCTGCTCTTATGTACTACTGCAGGCGATCGCCCACTTCTGAACACACCGTGTCTTTGTCATTGAGCTCTGAGTTCAGTGTTATTCACTTTTAACCTCTTTGTATGAAAATCCAACATGGGGACAAACTAATGTTATTACAGGAGAATTAAAATGTGTTTTTCTTGCACCACCCAGGTGAAAGGAAATCGTATAATTCCGAAATCAGGTGTCCTTTCTTCTACAGGAGTTCTGGTGGAACACCCAGGGCTGTGCTCAGTCATTACCAGGACACAGGACAGAGAGGAGATTTAAATATCATTACCCTAAATCCTAAATAACAAAGCAACATTTTAAATAGATGACCCTGTTTGAAGGACTTGCTGAAAGATTTCCCTTTATCTTTTCATTATTCAGAGTTTGTCATCTTTGCAACATTTTTTTACCATCTCTCAAGTCCCATATATTCATTTTTTTTTTCTTAAAGTAGGTAATGGAAGACTTACCTATTTGTAGAACTGTTATTTTGGTCACACTTTACTTTGGGGGACACAAATAATGTAGTATTATGCTATTACTTATGTGTTAATTAACCACATAGTATTAATTACAAACTGATGTCATGTTTGTTTATCATTAATGAATCATGATGTAACTTTTATCCCAAGCAGTTACTATATTTGTCGCTATATCTGTTAATCTGGTAAATCTTAGTGAACTACTGAAGGAACTACTAAGGAACTACTGAAGGAACAAGTGATGAATAATACAAGTAAAATACTGGTCAAGTTTGTTCATTGTTAATGAATCATGACACATCTTTCATCTTAAGTAGTGACTATATTTGATAATGATTTGTACTTCAGTAGTAACTGAGTTACTACGAAGTGTGTCTCAGTGTTACCATTATTTTTCCATTTGAAAAGGCTTCACTGCCATTTGGAAAGTGCTGGAAGTTTGAGTCTGAGTTGTGAGTGTACAGATTGGTGTGGTCTCTGTCCATAGAGTGCCCTTATCACAAACCATTGGGCTTTGAGGCTGGATCTGTGACGTCTAACCAGATCAGTTGCTCCAATGAGGACCAGTACACTGGGTGGTATTCCTCCTGGCTGCCCAGCAAGGCGCGTCTCAACAACCAAGGCTTCGGGTGGGCACCCTGACCTCTGCTCCACAACACAGCACTGACACGCAGTAGATGAAGATAAAGAAACACTGAGAGTTGCCCTTATCCAGTGACATTACCACATAGGTCAGAACATAATCTTCTGCAGAGATCTGTTGAGATGTCAATCTGATTATGTTGTAATCCATTTAGGGTAAAATTTCCCCTTTGGGTCTCCAGGTGTGCCTGGCTCTCCAAGTTCCAGGACAGCAGTCAGTGGCTGCAGATTGACCTGAAAGAGGTGAATGTGGTGTCGGGCATCCTGACCCAGGGCCGCTGTGACGCAGACGAGTGGGTGACCAAGTACAGCCTCCAGTACCGCAGCGACAAGAACCTCAACTGGATCTACTACAAGGACCAGACAGGAAACAACAGGGTGAGTCTGACTTGTAAAGCAGCTGAAGAAGCCTGGGTGGGTATTATTGGTGTTTATGTGCACATTTTGAAAATTAGCTTTGTTTAAAATCCCTTCGTTAAATTTATTGCATTTTACACTTACGTTCATTTTTATTTAGCAGATACTTTTATCTAAAGTGACTTACAAATGAGGCCAATATCAAGGCGTCAATGAAACGTGTAGCTAGGCTGAGCTTCCAGTGAATGCCCAGGTTCAGGTATAAGCTGCACTGAGCAGGAGCTACACAGCTTCTAACAAAGCTAGAGCCTAATAAGACTATTCAATGACCAGAAGTGCAACATTAAGAATATTCAGGGAAGATTTATTAATCGATTTATTTAATTAGTCTTCCCTGCGGACATTTTAATCCTGGTATGCAATCATGTACCACATTCTCCTACACACAGGTGAGTTTCCCTTTGCATTGGGATGTTTGATGTCATTATTCTTGGTTTTACAACTAAAGACCAGCAGTTGACTCCCCTGCGCTTTCATTGCCATGGCAGGTGTTTTACGGAAACTCGGACCGGTCGTCTTCTGTCCAGAACCTGCTGCGGCCGCCCATCGTGGCACGCTACGTCAGGCTGCTGCCGCTGGGCTGGCACACACGCATCGCCTTGCGCATGGAGCTGCTCCTGTGCATTAATAAGTGTGGCTGAGACTCCGCCCACCCTCCAAAACCCCGCCTTCCTTAAG
>JAODJW010000035.1:15444737-15467477 GCA_026777045.1 Hyperopisus bebe | reverse complement strand
GCGCATGGAGCTGCTCCTGTGCATTAATAAGTGTGGCTGAGACTCCGCCCACCCTCCAAAACCCCGCCTTCCTTAAGCTTGCTGAAGTGGAACACGTGAGCTCGTAGGAGAGATAAACAGCACCCTGTAACAATGCCCCAATTCTTTTCCAAATTACTTATATTGTTGAATAGTTGAAAGAAAACCATTTTGGTAATTAGGAAACAATGTGGTCCACTGAGATTGTCATTATGCTCTTTATAAAGAAAGGGATTTTCTTCACGGAGATAAAAGAAGTAAAAATGGAAGTAAACTGATCCCAGGAGGTTGACATGGTGATAAGATAATAGTTTTTTGTTGTATTACATAAAACTCTGCTGTATCAGTACCAGTGCGGCAGAGTCCATCCCGGTCCCACTGCAGTGACTGTGTATTTCTACTTGCTTAGAAGTTTTCACTGTATCTTTAGGTTTACAAAAATAAAAAAAGAGAAATTCTCAGTTGAAATATCCCTGTTTAAATATTAACAGTCAAATTCTGCATAACTAGTTACAGTATAAGGATCCAACATTTTTGCTGCAACATAAAATACAACTATAATGGTGCCGTCTATGGGAGAAACACGCAGCAGTCTAGTTTCTGAAGTGAGAAACCTGTATTTTTAATAAAGACATGTTCTGCAAGGTCAAAAAATATACAATGTGCTTAGTAAAAATGGACCATTTTCATGCCAGTATTTTAACATTGATATTATTTACATCGACAGAACACATGCGCACACGACACCTGCTAGAACAGTAGCATTGAGGACCTGACTATTATGAAAACAAAAGACAAGCACAGCAAAACAAAACGCTGAAAGCTTTGCTCATCACTGTGTACCAGTCAATGGACA
Source organism: Hyperopisus bebe (assembly GCA_026777045.1). NCBI lineage: Eukaryota > Metazoa > Chordata > Actinopteri > Osteoglossiformes > Mormyridae > Hyperopisus > Hyperopisus bebe. The sequence goes on along the minus strand of JAODJW010000035.1, from coordinate 15,466,603 downwards.
GTTATGCGCAGGATTCAGACACAATATTTAGGAGGAATGTGGCTAGTTCTGTGGCCATATCTGAGTAACGTTCCTGCTGCATAGCACAAAGAACATGAAGGAACAGCATCTCAGTCCTTTGTTTATACATGGCACTTTGATCCAGATACTGTGTAGCTTCTGTGTCGGTGCATCACATTCCAGCAGGTTCCGTTACAGCATCCCGTTCACCCACAGAACATAAACAAGCGGGTTCCACCCTGAGTGCGGTAGAAAGGTCTTCAAAGATCTGTAGTGGTTCTGAGTGCTGAATCAAACAGCTTACCAACTTATAAAAAAAAAAAATAACACAAAGGCATTAGTCTAATCAAAATTCTGGGTCAGTGAAAAAAGCCTGTATTGTAGCCTACAGTAAACTGTAAACCACATATACGAAATATAATATCAGGCAGATAAATGACACATTTCTTTTACAATGACGCTCTTGTGATCATATTTCCCGTGATACGCACCAATAGACTAATCCTGGGTTTATTGTCATTGTCTGCATCACTTATTTAGAGCATAAATGTGCAAAGAAAAAGAAACAGGAATCAAATTGTGACATAAAGGGGGCTTTTATTAAGTTATAGTTACCGTATCCAAGTAATCGATCTGGGAGAGGTCTTTATACTTCTATAACAGGTTTAAACACATACAGCTACCTACATTAAGAACTGATTTACTCTGTTGACACATACTGTCTTGTCTCCTGACAATGTGAAATATGTACGACTCATCCTATAAATATGATCTATCCCGAAATAATATAAAGACTTTTTGCCCATTGTCTTATTTTTTTTTTTTTATTGTTAGCAGTATGGTTCATATCTGTTACCTTTGCAAAGATTTTAGGTTACATAAAAAACTTTGCAATGTTTACAATATCCCAAAATCGCCCATCTTTCATCGGTGAGATTTGTATATAACATAAATATTATAAAATATAGGCAATCAGATATTTTGTTTAAATTTTTTGGTATGTCACACTCAAAGTGTTATAATAGTACATAACCACAGAATCACGATGCATGTGAACTAATTAAGCAGAAAACACAAGAGACTGGAATCCCTTTGACAGCAGGGAAAAAGAACAGCACCCTAAATGAAAGTAAGCCAAGTCATCAAGGGAGTCACAAGGAGAGAAGGTACAGTATGGCACTGCGCAAAGTATCCCTGAAAACTGATATTATTATTGACGGCTAGTTACCCTGAATCAAGCCATTGCCATCCACCCAGGAGAGTGTTATAAAAGTACACAAAGTGAACGATGGTGTGGTACTTTAGGAGGAACTTTCAGTGAGGCCAAGGGTGTCTGAACGGTTTAAGACAGCGGTCCGCAGAAATAGACGGGGCTGACGCCACAAACGCAAAAAGCCGCGGCAGAAATGACCACGGGGCAGCTTAGACGAGACATGGGACGGCATCCATACAGAATAAAAAGAAATGGCATTTAAACTGGCAATAAATGGGAAAACATATGAGAAATAAATAAAAGCTAAGAAAAAACAACAATCCCTTAAAAGACAAGAACCTTTCAGATTTCATTAGCGTTCTGACTCCACGACGCCAATTTTTCACTCCTCAAATGTCCTTAAGCTTCGTGAATTTGTCTTGCACAACACAAGTAGGAGAATTAGATTTAGGTAATATTATATTTGGATAAACACAGCAGCTCAATTGGGCTCCATTTTGGCAGCCATCTTAGCTGAAATGTTTCTGTATTGACTTAAGGCAAGGAAGGGGCAACTGGCCAAGCTGCCTGTTTGCAGCTGAAGCATCGAGCGTGGACCTGTCAGTAACGGAAGCGAGGTGGGATCGGAGGCCATACGGAAATGGTCACACAGCAACTGGGAGACCACAAAAATGTAGCCGCGTCAGTTAAAATTGTGGAGAATAGCTTCAGAACTGCCCTAAGCTGCCGGTTATAGCTTTATGAGAAGTACAAATGTAGAAAGAATTATTTCCCCTGACATTCGTGCTTCATCTGATTTTAGGTTGGAGAATGAGTCTAGGACAAAACGCATCAGCTAATGCTTAGCATTGCGGTTATTACCTGAGAGATGTTAAATACTATGTGGAAAATAGCAGGGAGTTTGAGAAATGTGTATAAAACAGCATCTTATCAGACATTACGTCCATTGGTTGCATTATTTAATTGCTCCTACAGCATTGCAGATGCAAACCTCTGGTGTCTCCTCTGGGCATCGTGCGTAACATTCTGGACAGAAGGACGGTGGTGTCAGACCAGAGGAATTCTGCATGCATCTAAATGTTATTGCTTCTGATCGGTCAATTTATCTTGTGGGAAAAACTTTCATTTCATAATCTTTCATTGCTCTGTAAACAAAACAAAGCAGATTCCTGGCCGAGAGGAGTGGTGAGATTATGTCCCATTTCAGGCCATTTTGGTGAGAGGTACAACCAGGTATGTGGGTAATCAACATATCATTCAGTCATTAGTTCCATTATGAGTTATAGACATTATTAGAATGGGAAACCTCATTTTATTATATTACCGCCCTCTTCCTTTGTCTGATAACACCTCAAACATAATTTTGCCATAAACAAAAATGAAAAAAAAAAAACTGAATGCTACAATTTTGATTGTCTGAATAACAATCATAAAAACTTTCAACTTGCTTTTAAGCATCTATAAAGTTATTTTTTCCATGTATATGTATTACCAGAGATAGTCACACACTGGTATTAATATAATACACTGTGTTATTCAAGATTATAATCAATTATCGCAGAAAAAGAAAAATATTAACTTACAGTATGTAGCGTAGAAAAGGCAAATACTTACTTCACGTTAATGTACCTGAAACACACAGACCACAAATTCAACACAAGTTCTCTGTTCCCAAAAAATGTTTCCACCAGAGATGCTATATCCTGGGTTTGATATTGGTTATATACTGTGAGAACAGAACACAGCTGGGACAAGGTATCTCACTGTAGTCAGTTTAAAGTGCAACATTAGATTTTTTTTTAAAAGACTAGACATTTATTTTTATTTTTTCCCCCTACATTTTCATCAAACTGAATTACACAACATACATTTGGCCCATGTGGTCTTGCGTAAGATTTTCTGGAGAGTAAAAGCAACTCCAGACCGTGTGGCTTACAAGTCTGTTAGCCGGCATTCTGCTCCACCTCTTAGTTGTTTAATCCATGCCGGTGGATTAAATCTGGTATTTAAGATCTAAATCAGCTGCTGCCTGAAAATAAACAGCCAAATCTGCCAAGCCTGGGCCCACGCAGGCCAGAAGTTGCCCAACCCTGGAATAAAGAGTGCTCTCCTACACAGATTGGGCAGAGGAGATGGCTCATTTACGGGCTAACAATCCGAAAGACCCAGAGAAACAGCCTCTACCTTACATTAATAACACATCAAAATAAATATAGTGATACATCCTGTGTGAGGATAAACGGGTTACATTTAAACTAAATCTCTCTGATATTTGAATCTTAAATGGTCTTAAAGATCCCTACGCTACACATTATATCAAAATATAATTTACAGTTTTATAATACAGTAAAATTTGAAAACAACTACTCAAAATACCTAATCTACAGTACTTTCTAATCTTAAATCATTTTGAATTAAATATTTCTGTATTGCTGCATTTGCATCTGTATTTACTCATTAAATAGTGGTGATATGGTTTAGATTCAGATTTATTTCTCCAGGTTATTGACTACATGCAGGACACGCATGTCCTGTAATTTCATCCATAAACACTTGATAAATGTAACCATTGGCAACTGTTTCCCTGTCTAAGTGTGACATAATGTTTAATGACAAATAGCCTAGGACAGCAGGACTTAATGTTTACATCCTGTAGGATTTCGAGGGGCTAGGATGCTCATGAGCATTTTTAGCATGGCTCCATCTGCTGGACAAAAATATCATGGCGATTAGAAACGACTCCTTCCACTAAAGTAGGAGCAGTTGCTCTAGAGTCATTCCTGCAACAAAGTGGGTAGCATGGGGTCTTTCAGGAAGCAATGCTTCTGTCATTTCCTTCTGTAGTGCGTGAACAAAACTTGTGTTCCCTAAGTTATATACAATCAATGGGGTTACCACCAGAAACTAACTGAAGTTATGTGGCCCCGAAAGTGCTTACCCTACCTAAAGCCAGACACACCCCAAAATATTCAAAACTCTCCTCTCATAGGACTCACTGGAAAATGTTCAATTTGGGCAGTGATCAGTAGAAAACATACTGCTTCTTGCAGTGTCCATTAGCGGCTAGCATATGGCATCACAACCAAAGCTATTCCCATGACAGGCCTTGGAGGACGAGGTCTGGAAGGGCACTGGTGGGGCACTGGTGGGGCACTCGATGGCCACTCACCCAACCTCCCACGGATGTTTTCCTAGGATAAGCTAGGGATTCATCTAGGGATCATCATATCCCTGTCATTAAGCCCACAGTCCAAACAAAACACAAAAAGTAATTAACAGTAGTTCTACGGGCAAACCATGGTAATGCAAAAACCTCTAATCTCTTAGAACTGTTATACAGAACCATTAATATACTATGTTATATAAAAATGACATGGCTGCCCAAAGGCCGTTTTACATTTTCTTAAGTCATTAAATGTCCTGTCCAGTACTTATAATATACAGACAGGATATAAAAAATCATGTACGGCATGTAAAACAGAGTGAGCCAGTTAAATGAGTATTTGTACTTCAGCCAATCTGAGTAGAAAAACAACCTTTATGATTGCATCTCCAATTAAGGTCAGAGGCCACACAATCAAGGAGGAATAAAACCAAATTAAGAACCAAAAAATATATTTGTTACAATAACATATGTTCTGAACAACCTAGTTTTTGACACGAACACCTAAATATTCATATTGTAATAGAATAATTATGCGAGAAACTTAATATACTTACTCTGTGTAGAAACTAAAGCTCTCACATATATACTGAATTTAATTCAACCATATACATAGTTTTCAATTATTTATATTGTTCAAACAAAAATTGTACTCATAAATATTACAAATTCTATCAAATATTTAAGCTTAAAAAAATCTAAGACGTATACAGCATTACCCCTAGGCAAAGGGTAACCCTGTGTTCCACACTCCTGCTGTCGAGCGTGTTGTAATATGGGCACAGCTCAGTGGGCAGCAGACTGAGCTGTCAAGAGGTCAGAGGTCAGGGCAGGGGCACGGGCATCGTGTTGGTCTACAGAGCGGTTTCTTTCAGGTCGTTGAGGTTTGGCATCCGCAGGCGAGAGGAACGGCCGAAGCCGTGCCCCTTCTGTTCCGCTTTGCTGGGCATTTGGTCGGGGTAGGTGGCGGCCTCGCCACGGCCGAGGGCCGACGTATGCCAGTTGGACTCCACCTGCCCTGGTAGGGGGTAGCCTGTAGGGCAGCTTTTGGCCTGTGAGGACCCGCTGACGGAGTGACCACGCCCTTCGACAAATCCCCCCTTGGACTGGGGGTTGGGCAGGTGCTGGAAGCGCAGTTCAGATGACGGGGTGTGGTGGGAGGACGAGGAGAGATGAAGGAGCTTACGAAGAGACTTGAGTGGCTGGGTCTGAGAGGGGTGTGACAAAAAATGTCTTACTGAGGATAATACAGCAGACTCCTGCCCAAAGCTGACTGAGGAATTTCCACTGGCACTGCCTGCTTCTGTGTCTTGGTAGGTGTCAGACTATTGGCTATTTGGGTTCCGTGAAGATAATTCGGTAATACTTTATTTAAAGCACCCATGCATAATGCATTATAGATACCTTCGTAATGCATTATAATGCATCAGATACCTTCATAATAAATTATAATTCCTTATACTGACCATTAAAATGCATTATGAAGGTATTTATTGTAGGGATGCACCGATCGATCGGCCAGCGATCGGAATGGGCCGGTTTTCAGCCTGATCGGTGATCGGCCGATCAGTCTCACGTATTTCCGATTACGAACCGATCTTGTGCATGCACAATGAATCATATGCGCAGTCGCGCGCACTTTCAGACACGCAAAAATGTCCGTAATTTGCAAAAATGTCCGTAATCTTTAGCGTGAGCCAAGTGGACACAAAAGTCACTATCTGCAGGATTTGTAAGGACCAGGTACACCGTGGGGGAACCAATACAAAGACATTTAACACAACAAATTTAATTAGACATTTAAAAACACATCACCCCAATGAATACTCTCAGTTTGAACAAGCTAGCAAACCGAAAGGTGCTAGCAAAGCATGTTGGAAGCCATCTACGAGCTAGCAGTATATTTCATTGGTATAAGCAGTGAAAAGAGCAAAGAAATTACGAGGAAAATTATGGAATTCATGGCACTGAATGACCAGCTGTTTTCTGTAGTTGAGGATAGAATCTTCAGAAATCTGATAGATTACCTCGGTGCAAAATACAGAATACCGAGTAGGCGTTACTTTTCGGACGTCGAGTTACCGGAGTTGTTTAATCTAGTGTCATGTCACACACGTTTACTTGCTGCGCCTATTATTATTTTAAAGAATATATTAATGTTTAGTTGCAGTTGGGGTTTTATTTATTTGTTTTAGTTTAATTCATTTGAATTTTTAAAGTTTAATAAGAGTTTGTTATGAAAATAAAGTTTTGAGGTGAAGAAAATGTGACTTTTGTATGTATTCGCTGTTCTCAGGGCAAAAATCAGTATCGGCCGATCGCACATACCAAAAAAATCAGTAATCGGGATCGGCCAACAAAATTGAAATCGGTGCATCCCTAATCTATTGTGTATCACAGATGAGAGCTTCATAGAGCATTCATAATGCATAATAAATATGGCTATAATGTGTTATACCTTTTTATAAATACTTATAGCCATGTTTATAACACTTCATGAATGCATTGCAATGTATTATGAAGGTATCATTAATGCATTATCATGTGTAGTTTGAGGAAAGTCTTACTGAAAATTCATCAAAAGCTGGGAGATAAGACTAATGTCTGAGAGCTAGTATTTTTCACCATGAACAGTAGATGTTCACACCCAGAATTTAGGTTCTTCTATGCCTGATGAAATAAGCAGTTAAAAACATCTTACCTGAGGAGGTACTTCAGTCACCTTCTCTGAAGACCATTCAACATCTCTGTCTCTGTCCCTGTCAAGTTCTCGCTCTCTGTCTCTCTCCCGTTCCCTCTCTTGGTCTCGGTTCTTGTGCCGGCCGCTCTTGTGCGAGGACAGCCTACTGGAGTTCTGTACTAGGGTGTCCTGTCCATCACCAGGAACCTGTCCATCATGTTGGAGAAGAAAATGCTGAGGATGATTACCCAGGGGAGGGACAACAAATAACCTTCCAAGCAACACAGGTAGCAACACTATCTGGGAGAGAGTGGGTAGATGAGAGATTCCTTGTTGTCAAGGTGCATCCAATTCAAGCCAGGGCACCACTCTGATGGTGAAAAACACATCCTAACAACATTAATGTGCTGGGTGTTTTTTATGACACAAATACAGTTAAGATCATTGATCATCATGCATTTTGAATGAGAAATAAGAAAATAATTCATTCTTCATTTGAAAGTCTTCAGAACACTTAGACAATGTCAGTTAGATAGAAAATACCCATTAACAGAAAGAAAATCATTTCAGTATTTAATGGATTGGCTCATTTTTAAAAGCCATTTCACTGTCATGTCATCCTAATTCACCTATTCTTCTTCTTTACAGTTTTCAATCTTCAAGCGAAAGATGTGGCTTTTAAAAGATACAGAGACGTCAGATGGATAGACTCAAATGGCACTCAAACGTTGAAATGCTCACTGGCTTAAAAGGGATTGCTGGTCTTTGTTCCATTCAGATAACAGAAAAAGGTGGGCCATTTAATTAATCAGACTTACACTCTCCACACTCAAATTCATGTAGCTGAAAAATCACTTCATTTGGCTTTTTATCTCACTGAATCCAATCAGCAAGTTCAAAGGCTGAAGCTTCAGGTATCATTCCACAAACCATCCAAGTAAAATCTAAACTGAATTTTAAGAAACTAACAAGGGACTTATTGTGGTGCTTAGTTGACGCTTAATACATAGCTTATTTAAATGAATTATCTTCCATAATGTTTCAACAGCAAAACCTCCTTCAAGGGGAAAGGAACCCATAACCTTCCTAGTTTTGACTGAGTCGTTACCAGCTGACCTACTTAATGCTACACAACTGTACAGATTACAGATGACCTCTGAATAGTCTTTCTCTGCAGTTTTAAAGCTGTATTTTTTCTGTATTTTACATGGAACCGAGGGCATGGGGGGGTTAGGGTCTCCACGAGGGTCCAGTGGGTTGCATTGGATGGTTTATTGGGGGGGTTACAACCCTCCCACCCATAATTAACACCCACATGTGGAAGACTTTGTTTTGCAATAACCCTAACCTCAGGTGATTTTAGGAGATATTCATTTAAAATAAACTTCAGTAAAATCTATTTCAGTAATTGTGTGGAGGATGCATATTTTTGTGGAAGTTAAAGCCTCATGTTTAATTTCAGCCTAAATGAGAGACTCCGACCTAAAACTACATCCTAACAGGACACTTATATTATTCTAAGGAAGCACGTAATGTAGGCCGGAAACATCAGAGAACTTTTAGATTTTAGTGTTTGATCTTTCTTGTTAAAACTTCCAATTAGTAGTGGATCATGAAATTTTCTGAATACATTTCGATCTGAAACCTGGCAGTGAAATCTTGTTTTGACCATTTATTAAAAGCCAGTTTCATAACTAATTAGATTTTCATATATATCATGAGATACTATGCAAATTTGCTTTAAAAAAGCAATAAGGTAAAGTTCACTCATCTATTAATTTTTAGTACTATAGTCACAACCGTGGCCAAAAAAGTCATTAGTTGAAGCCCAGAGTGCTGGAAAACAGAGGGAACATTACAAAAAAACTTTTTTTTATTGTAACTTGGAAATTTATATCCAAAGAAAAGACCAGCAAAGAAGAGGAAGTAATGACACAAAGTCCTTATGAGCATCATAGACATAACGTGAATATCAGCAGCAGTAACAGTATGTAGTACCGTTAGTACAGTAGTGATGTGAGAAGTGTAGCTGCGTAAGAAGCAGTGCCTGGGATTACTGGGCACTGTCAATTAACGTTCCGTTAAATTGGGGCACAAATAAAAGAGAAAGGGGCTGAGCAATCAAGACTCTGGAAGCCTTTAGAAGCTACTGAGCAACCAGTAGTGCAACAATATAAAGAAACATCATCTTGTCGCTACCACTTCTCTTGGTGAGGGTGGGGTTGGTAATAGGTCACCCAGCTCAGACCAGTCTTCATATTTCAAGGCCACAGGCTCATTCTAGGGCATCCCTAGATGTCCCCTAGCCAGCTGTAACATATAATCCATCCAGCAGGTCCTGAGTCTGCCCTGGGGCCTTGCCTGGAATAATGCCCTTAGGAGCATCTGGACGGCATAAATGAACTACCTTCACTGACCGACAGTGAGTCCAGCAACTTTGCAAAGAAACCTAATTTCAGGTGCAGGCAACTAATGGCCTGGTTTTTTCTACACTTTTCCACAGCTTATGACCATAGGCGAGGCCTGGGATGCAGACTGACCCATAAACCATAAGGGCAAAATCTCATTAAACAATTCCTGTTTCACCACCACGAGTCACCTGAGTTCCCGCAGAACTGCAGTCACCAAAGGGATGCACTGGTCAATCTCATGGTCCCTCTTACCAACACTCATCAACAACATCCTAAGATATATATTTAAACTCCTTCATCCCCTCTTGTCTCAAAAGAGCAATTCACTTTTATCGAAAGAGTACCACAGCCTCAGGATTCAGGTTATGAATATCTCTCGTTCGCGCTAATCCCTGGTTATATGTAGTCAAAAGCATGACAACATCTGCAAATAGCAGTGCTGTTACTTCTAATGCACTTCAAACGATGGATACAGCTTGATATCCTGTCTGTGAAAATGACAACCAGCAGGAAAAACAGCACTGATTTTGTGTTGACAATGTGATCCCAACTCTTAATGAAAACCTAGATGGAAAGGATACTGCGCAAAACAGTGGCATTGGTACCCTATATTTCTGTAGCACCTTCTACCACATGTGGTGGAACTTTGTGTTCCGAGTTCACAAATCACATATTGACTGTGTGCATTTTCCCACAAACCCTTAAACAGCTGTACAAAGGACAGGCATTGACCCCCTGCTCTATGACCAGGCCAGAATCTGTACGGTCCCCCGTGAATCCTATGTTTGACCTTTGGGAGGAGTTTCTTTTCCAATACCCTGATGTAGTTGACCCCAGGAAGGGCTGAATAGTGCGATATCCCTGTAGCTGGAGCACCACCATTTCCCGGTCCAACTGCTTCTACTTACTTTCCACTTGCTTTCCACGCAACACTGAAGAAGTGTGTCAACGTCATCACCCCAACGACATCTCTGGGCAGATTTCATATACTTTTGCAGCCTTTCGACTAAGAAGACTTCTGACCACCATGGTGACTTCAGCTGCAGTGATACATTCTAATCCAATTGAAGTTTCCAAAACTGCCTCTCAGGCAAAAAGCAAATCCATCAAGTTTCTTAAAGTATTCTTTCCACCTCTGGACAATATTCCTAGAGCTGGTTAACAATCTGCCACCCCAGTCTGCCCAGTCTCCCCCTCTTGAGGCATCTTTAAGTCTCCCTCCATGGTCTCTTCAAACTCCAATGCACATACCCTTGCCCCTATGACTGCCTTTGCTGCAGCCTTTCTGGCCAATCAGCTGCCTTTGCTGCAGCCTTTCTGGCCTATCAGCTGCCCTTGCTGCAGCCTTTCTGGCCAATCAGCACCTTTCCGTGCTCTCAGGAGACCATCATGCAAGCACTGACCTTAAGGCTTCTTTCTTCAGCTTGGCCCCTTCCTCACTATTGGTGTCCACCAACTGGTTCTAGGGTTACTGTCATAACAGGCACCAATGGCCTTATTGTTACAACTCTTTGTAGTTTGTAGCAAATGGAGGCAACCTTCTTTCCTACTAGGAAGAACTGCAGCTGTACAACCTGGGATTAGCGATCATCCCATACCTGCCTGAGGTCTTTCACTACAGGGAACTACAGAATAGGAGAGGCTCTACTCCTAATTAAGAGGCCTGGTTCCAAAGGCCATGCTCTACATCATGAGTGGCCAATCTTATCCGCAAAGGGCCGGTGTGCATGCAGGTTTTTGGCATAACCTGTAGGTCAGCTGTTCAAACCCAGGTGTGAGGACTCTTCATCCAATCAGTCCTCTAATTAGTAATATAATTAGGGAGTTGCAGAGAAAACCCGCATACACACCGGCCCTTTGCGGATAAGATTGGACACTCCTGCTCTACATGGAAAGGCTGCGATACATCTAGCCAATACCCCTCTATCTCCTACACTTGCTGTGGCACTTTTCCCACCAGAAAAGTAATTGTTCCCAAATTTTAATTGTAGCCATTGTCCAGGGCTAAGATCTAATCCAGGGCTGTTCATTCCAGCTCCTGGGGATCTAGCAGATCTAATACTGGGACGCTACTGAAGGACCTGATTATCTGTATCAGGTGTGTTAAATTAGGGCTGTGACTAAGCTCTGCTGGGTGGTGGATCTCCAGGAGCAGGAGAGAGCACCTCAGCTCTAATCCATGCGAATCCTTCCCGCTCTTCCATACCACCCCAACTGCACTCAACCTGACTCTTTCACCTTTCAGGTGGTGAGCTAAGATGATCATATATAAAATTTGGAATATACAATTTTAATGTCTGATTCTGTTTCCAAAAGAAGTACTTCACACGAGAAATTGTTAGCATAATTAAAAAAAAAATTTAAAACAAAATTTAAATACAGATAACCATCCATTATCTATACCACTGCATCCATCTGGGTCGCGAGGAAGCTGGAACCAATCATGGCATCTTTCGGGCGAGAGGCGGGGCACACCCTGGGCAGATTGCCAGTCCACCACAGGGGCAACACAGACAAACAGCCAGACACACTCACAGTCACACTGATGGGCAGTTTAGAGCAGCCAGTCAACCTAATCTGCATGTCTTTGGACTGTGGGAGGAAACCGGAGCACCAGGAGGAAACCCACGCATGCACAGGGAGAACATGCAAACTCCACACAGGAAGGCACCCTGGGGATCGAACCCAGGACCTTCTCACTGTGAGGCGACAGTGCGAACCACTGCACCACCGTGCCGCCGAGACACAGATATTTCCATAAGAAATCTAGATGCACTTGGCCTTATTCCACACAAACAACCTCATCGTACACAAAGCTTGGGTCCTGCTCAATGCCTCGTGCCAAATAAACAACCTCACACACGCACACATACACACACACCATAAACACAGCCTCATTCCACATAAATAACCTCACCTCACACAAACGGCCTTGCTTCATACAGAGTCACGTTCCACACAAACTATGACGTTCTGCACAAATCATTACGCTCCATGCAGCCATTTAAGTTTCCGTCAGTCTGCCGCTCCAGAGCATGCTGGGAACAGCACAAACCGTTTGAGACTTCTTCTTTTTCTTCTTTATTGCTCTGAAGAAGCCCTGTTTCTCCTTTTCTTTGGACGGTTCGGGAGGGTTCATGGTCTCGGAGTTATTCCTGAGAAAATGGATTAAAAATACCCCGTCAAATACGTCATTGCTTCTATAATTCAGTACGAGAACATTATGCATGGGCAGTTTACTATACTACATTGATTGATCACAAATTTTGTTGACTTAAACTTTAATAAATTTATGTTGTTACAAGACAAATACTTTTTCAAAGCCATTCTCAATTTTATTATATATTTCCTCAAGGGTGGAACACATAATTGATGAAAATTTAGCTGTGAAATACTGAAGGGCTCTTTTCTGTGAACCCATCATGACTCATCAACTACACAAATGATGCATGATGACAGTGTAAATTTTGATCCAATTACTGATGCCCCCCTCCCCCTCACCGCCGCCCACCCCCACTCGGGTGGGCTGTGGGGCCTCAGCCCACCAATGATTAAGATTTATCCATCTGGCCAAGCTGGTCGGACGGAAATCAGACGTGTCCACAGCCGTGGTTTCCGTATTCAGGCTGGGTCCTTTGGTTTGGTCTCAGTCACCGACTGTAATATTACCACGTATGTCTACACTTTCAACAGGCACTAAGAACCATTTCATGACATCACTGGCAGTTCTCCATTGTGTGAGAGACACCTACGGAAGCCAGATGAACACATTACACATAAATAGGCACTCAGCCCCTCAATAATTACTTTTACAAATACTGTTGAAGCATTATGCTTTCTACGCTTTTCCCATCAGAACTGCTTGGTAAAATTTAAATTAGTTCTTTCCTCTATGCATTAAGGACTAGGGTTACCATATTTGGTGAGATGAAAATGAGCATGTGTCCAGGGATCAAAATATTAATGAGTTTTCATGTCTACTGGCCAATCAGGTAGCACTTCCCTTATGAATATTAATGAGTTTCCCCTAACCACCCTGTAAAGCAAAAATTTTGTCTGGGTACTTGACAGTGATTTGCCAACGAATCCCACGAGTCTGTCCGAAATTCAAAAACAGAACCAGTATATCCGGGCCCTCCTTCAGCTGGGTGACGGCGCAGGATGAACAATGGCTGACCCCTTTTTAAAAACACTGCTTTGTCCTCCCCTCCGGCCAATGGGAACGCCTGTGTCAGCTCACCATGGGTCGAATGTGGTCTGGCGCTTGGAGCTGTTGATCATGCTGCCGCTGTCCCCAGCCACCGCGGATCCCCGGCTCTGGACATTGCTCTCGTGGAAGGTGTTGTCTGGGCGAGGAGATGGCACTGCAGCACACAGCATGAGGCTTGGTCACACAGCTGTCACGCGGAGGTATGCCCATAACAGTGATAAGTGGAAGGACCTCTCCATCACCTCCGTACGCACCCCTGTAGAAACTGCCTATCCGTCTGGGCATGGAGTTGCTAAAGATGGTGCGGCTCTCCTGGGATGAAACTCCGTCTTCTGTCTGCGGCTCTGGGTACATACCCACCTAGACCACCAGAAGGGTGTTATTAAGACAACACTGGCATGTCTGCAGGCTGCTAGTTGCATTACCAGCCCCAAAACTGGTCAATCTGCTCGATAAACTGGGCAAAGATTAACCCCTTACATGACAGGACAGCTGAAGGGAGGGTCTAAGGAGAAAAAGGAAATAAGTTTACCAGGGAAACTAATGTTATATCAATAACTAAACACAAGCAGATGCATATTCTGTCTATCCCAGATAAATATAAAGACAAACAATTTACAAATGAATGTTCACCATAATGTGTATCTTCTTTGGAAAAACACAAAGGCAAGAGGTATAATCATATAAGGCAAAACTATGAACTAAAAATATGACGAGGCGAAAATGAAGTGAAATATCTGAAGTCCGTGTTGGGACAGAGTGATGACGTCTTCAGATAGGGTGATCGTCATTGTGGCCCGAGTGTCAAGAGGTGACAGTAGTGCGGACCTCGTTTTTTTGGCGCTGTGTGTGAAATGGTGCTGAACTGTCCCGCGTGGACTCTTTAATCGGGGGTCTGGTGTGCGTCACATCTGTGGGGGACGGGTCACTCTGTTGACAAAATTAACAGCACATGACACGCATAGCTAGCGGAGGGCTGTGATAAGCAGAGATGAGAACGCAAGAGAGCACTTGTACTGGACTCTTTTTTTTTTTTTTTGAGACACAGGACCACACGCTTAATGAGTGCTTTGACTACAGAGCCCTGAGATGTATAAAGTGATGCCCAACAGCTCCAGAAACATGTCAGTAACATGCTGTTGTAATTGGACATGACAGCATTAGACAGGGTAACAAACAGCCTATTGTACTGGACTTTGCCTATAAATATGGACCAATCAAGCCCTTCCTGCAAATAACAGCTAAATCGCACTCATTTGGCTGAATGATTTAAGTATGTAAATATGCATCAGGGCTCTGTAATCTGCAATAAGTCTCAGCAAAAGCTATGAGATATCAAGCTTCTTATCTCTCAAAATAAGAAAAGGACAGACAAAAGCAGTGTATTAGCCATCTTAGCCACGGTGACACAAAACAAGCTGTGTTAGCTTAAGCTTGGCCTGTCCATGGATCTGCTGGGAGACTGTGTTCCTCAAAGGGTCCAGGGGAGCTGGAAGCCAGAACCTTAAAGATGGCAGTAACAGTTCTGTGAATGACAGCTACACAGTGCAGACCTTGTGTCGCGGAGATACTGGAGGCGGGGAAATCTACGATGGGCATCCTGGCCGGGTGTGTGTGCATTTGAGAGGTCAAGGGGGCGCGAGAAGTCATCGGACACTGACCCTGTCATCCGTGCAGTCCTCTCTAGATGATCCTAGTGAGTGGTGGGTCAAGTTTCGGTGTTGCAGCTGAGGAGAGAGGAGCTGCAGACTGCTGGCACGGGTAGGTAAGCCCTGGCCCACCGTCAGACTCGTCACATCTGGCCTGTGCACCCTCTGTCTCTCACGCCGCACATACATGGAGTGCCGGTGGGGGCGCTGCTGCGAGGAGAAGGGGCTGGTGTAGCCCAGGCCGTAGGGGTACGATTCGTGGGGGGCAGAGAGGGAGTGTCCGTGCCCCCCTCCCCCACCAGTGTCCAGGAGCTCGGGTGATTTGCCATCCTCCAGGTTTTTGTGGCGGGTGGAAGAGCGTCGAGAGTCCAGGGTACTGCGGCCAGACGGGCTCGGGGCTGGCCAGTCCCGGTGCCGGACCGACGGGCTGGACTGAGCGTTCAGGTCCAGGCAGCTGGAAGGGAAGTAGCAGGAGCTCTGTGCATCGCTCAGGTTGCCCACTGATTTGGCGTCGGAAAGCGTCCCATGGCTCTTGGACAGGTTCATATAGGACGAAGAACTTTTAGTGGAGGAAGGCATGGAGCCGTGGGAGGACTCCACGTAGCTGTGCCGGCCGTGCTTCTCCCCAGACTGAAGCGTGCTCGTCTTGCCCTCGGTGAAGGAGTGCTGGCCCTTCTGGGAGCGAGAAGAGCCCTTCAGGTATTTGGTGCCTGTGCCCTCAGCAGCCTTTTGCCCCGTGTTGAAATCAAACTCTGCTTTGCCCTTGGTGTCCTTGGGGCTGAGAAGGTGAGGCTGGTTGTTGTTGGCCAGGTCCTTGCTGCAGGAGGCTGAGCGGTTCAGGGACTGATAGGATTTTGGGTGCAGTGTAGGGCTGAGACTGGAGGAGGCGGGCATGTTCCCATTGAGGAAGTTGTCATTGCTGGGGTGGAGATCGTCATGGCGGTGCAGGCTGGAGCAATCCTTGCTGCTGGAGCGATGATGCCCTGAGCTTTTGCTTCCATGGGTCCTATGGAAAACCGACAGGTTATGAGAATAGCTGTTGCATTGAGAGAAGACAGGACAGGACAGGACAGGACAGGACAGGATACAACAGGACACTACAAGACAAGACAAAACATTATTTATCCATATAGAGGAAATATCTTTGTCTAGTAGCATAGAAATACAACAAATGATCATGTAAGCAGAAATGAACACAACAAAAGGATAACATAAAAAAGTAGACAACAAATACTTAAAGGAAAATAAGTAATAACATAAGCAGAAAAATCAACATAAATAAGTTGAACTAACAATGGTCAATAAGTGTGTTCCCCAATAAGAACTCCACTTTAGTTGAGGGGACATAATGTAGTAGTACATTGTTACTTAATGTACTAATTAACCAGTAATTAAGTGTTAGTTAAGAACTGATCCCATGGCTTGTTCATCATTAATCATGACAGTTCATCTATATTCAGGCACTATATTAAACAGTTAACTAAATAGTTAATAATGATAAGACTTAACCAGATGGCACAGAACTTACTTCACCCATTTACTACTCAAGAACAAACAATGAACTAATATAGGTTTCCCCATGAAATACTTGAACTGACACAATTGATTAATGATGAATGAACATGGGATCAGTACATAACTAACACTTAGTTACTGGTTAATTAATGCTTTAAGTAAGCGTGTACTACTACACTATTCATGTCCCATCAAGTAAAGTTACCAGAATTCTTTTGGGAATGTTGAAGAATATGTATATGAAGTTACGATCACGCAAAACATTTTGCTGTGCTAGACATCGGTGGTATAAGAAGGGCGTAATCTTATCCCAGTGTTTCCCGATGCGGTCCTTAGGGACTCACAACTGGTCCACATTTATGCTCCCACCGGAATCCCTGTCAGACAGTCCATATTTTGGCTCCCGAGCAAAAACGAGAACTGTCAGTGGGTCTACATGGACCGGATGGGGAAACACTGTCTAATCCAATGGTATAAATAAGTGTTGAGGATTTCTGTGATCCTTTCCTGGCACCATGCTGCAGCAGAAGCATGCAGTCAGCATGCTGACTTCTGACCTGACCTGCTGGAGGTGTTGTTGTCATTGTGGTGGAGCTTCTTCTTTAAGGAACGGACAGGTGTAGGTGAAATTGGGTTGGACCGGTCTGTCACACGTTGGGTCTGAAAGGCATGATGGTTCAGGCTCTGCTCCGTCAGATAGCGCTCCGACGGGGTCAGCAGCAGGAGGTTCTGATGATGAAACAAAACCAAGACAAACAAACAAAACCAACAGTCTAATTAAAAGCAATGGCAACAGTAAAATCAGAGCACAGGTGTGTTTTTGATAACCCTAAAAAGGCCAGTTTTTCCACCCTAATGTACCACGTCAAACTGGATGCTTTCACAACTTTGTACCACACTGTGGTTGTCACTATGACCTATAAAGTAATTAATATGAATCACCCTCATTGTCATAAAGAGAACACCTGTGAATGTGTATCTCTAATGTTCATAACATCATAACTGTATTTCTGACTTTAGTTCTGTTAATGGCTGTTTCTCTTTGAGGGTTAACAGTGAGTGATGACTGACATGTAACCCCCTTATTCTGCAAAAACTTTGCAGAGCAGAAATGCACAAAATCTGCAGAATTTGGTACATCACACATTCTATAGGGTAAAACTGAAACGCCGGGTCCGTTATTCATTTTTGTTTTAATTTTAGAGGTGAGTCACTTCAGATGTATGAGTTTCTGAGCTCATTACTGAATTATTCGGTCTGATTCATTCCCACTTAAAACAGAGGAAAAATACCCCAAAGCCACCCATGATATTTCAGTGTTTGTGGCTGTGACCTTTCACGAAAACATCCATTTCTCAGTAAAAAGACTAGAAATCCAAGACAGTGGGCCGTCACATGACAGCAGCACTTAAAGAAAACACTGGCAGAATTCTAAGTGACCCGCTGGTGTTGGATTAGTCATCCATTAGAGCAATCAGTGGGGGGAAATGTGCTTTTGCATTAAACCGATTAATATGACTGAAATCAGAAAACATGAAGCGACATTCACCATAGCCTTACAGATACACAGAGGAAATTAATTCATTGGAACATTATGTGGGCATAAGGGATATAAACAGATTTTACTGAAAGTTCCAACCTGGGTTCCTGGAAAAAAGGAACAAAAACTGAAGCTCAGAAAGACCCCTGTGTGAAAAGACCCCTGTGTGAAATGCTCCAGCCAACAGAAACCTGTAGGAGCTAAAGGCCATTTCAACAAGTGAGTAGGAGAAAAACTTTACTTGTCTGACACCGGATTCTGTAACGTCAGCTGACCCGACACTCTGACTGGAGCGCAGCACTCACTGATACCGTGCAAGGAGGCTTGTCGCGATCCCGAAGGAGCCACAGATTACTCCATCAGACACCCAGTGCTCCCCGTGGGATATGACAGTTCTGTTCCACTTCCTTGTCTAATTAAAAACACTGACACCATCCATCTGCAAACCTCCCATGAGGTAAGTTGGGGCTTGGAGGAAAAATCAAGTATCCACTACCCCACTTGTCAATCGCCTGTGTGCAAGACGTAGCGTGTTGGTCCGGCAAGAGGGAAACCGTCGCCTACCTTTAGCAGATCCAGCATGACGGCACCGATGATTCCCTGGTACCTCCTCTCCAGGGTCTGAGGGTGGCTCACTGTAGGGAACTGCAATACATACAACAGAGCCGCCAATCATAAATTGTAACACACACAAGGGAGCCAATCATAAACTGTAGCATACATACAAGAGCCAATCACAAACTGTAACACACACAAGAGAGCCAATTATAAACTGTAACATACACACAAGAGCCAATCACAAACTGTAACATACACTACAGACAATCATAAATTGTAATATATGCACAAGAGAGCCATAAATTGCAATAACGCCACCTTGAACTGAAAACCACAAAAAAACCAGTAATGATCTTCAATACAAAACATAAAAACCATCATAAAGATGAATTCAAATGACAAACTCAATCCTGTCAAATAAGAAAACTGAGATGCGAAACAGCAATCACACGAACTGTCACGAATACGACAAAGGCTGAGAGAAATAGCTGTCTTTGTATTTCAGTACACACACAACATAGGAAATATACACACAATTGAACCTCTTTTACATAAACGCTTGTTAATAAATGTTTAAGAAGGTGAGATACCTCAGTCCGTTTATTCTTGCTATACTGGTTTTCAGGAGATTCTTCTAGCCAATGCAATTCGTACATGAATTTGCAACCAAAGACTTAGTCAACACAGATTAAGTCCTTACCCTAGATTACGAGAGTTGAGTAAAAATCCCATTTTTGAGATTTAATATATGAACCTGCACATGGACTAAATTTGCATGGAAATCCTGGCACAAGAGGGTTCACTACCAGAAGTCTGACCGTTAACCCCCCAGAAACAAAAGCTTTCATATTTATGAATCCCCTAACCGTAACCCCCATGTATAATGGTGTTACCTCTCATTTTTTTATATCTGATACCAACTAATATCAAGGTTCGCACTGCAAACCCAATACTGATACCAATATCCAGGTGGTGGATGATAAAATTTGCTGGGTGGGGGGCTAAAAATCATCCCTTATGACTGTAGTCCATGTCCTGCTTTCTGTAATTATATAAAAATTTAAATTAGCAGGTCAAAAAAAAAATCGATATTTTAATATCAGCAGCAACTCTTGAAATACAATATTCAGATCGACGCAGAAATATTTCAGGTCGACCTGCACCTCATTAATAGTTACTTGTTAACCATTAAGCCAATCAGGAATCCAAAGCCTGACGTGGCTCCTTAAGCAAAGGAAAGGCACCGACGTCAAACAGCACAAAACCACAAAACCATAAGCTCAAACCATTATTCACCAAAAGCAGATTCACTCAGCAGGACCTCATAATAACATGCAGCTCAACCGGAATTGCATGGTGCTAACAATGCAGTGCTTGTGGTTCTGAATCACAGGGAAACACATAAACCATAAGGCTTCTACAAGTCACTTATGGATAAAAGTGCCAGGTGAAGGTAACAAGCGAGCAAGACTGTTTGGTTAGATGACATGTGCAGCAGTCCGGCACATTAATGATCGTCCATAGTTGTCTTATTTGATTAAATTTGCCTTTGCTATTAAGCTAATTTACTGTAAGCTTTAATATGTGTCAGTGAGATACTTGCAGCCACTAGCTACTCTAAGAATTCTTGGCACTTATTCCGTTGTCATTCGTCAAACACAACGGCTGCTGTGGTAAAAACAATGAATATTCATTATATTTTATCCAACCCACCAGCAAAGTGATAGCACTTCTACGATTAAAAAATCCTGTTAAATAATGAAATTTCTCAGTGTAAGGGTGTTATGAGAAAAAAAAGGAAAATATATATATATATATTTTGCAAAAATGTCCCTTTTTGCGATTCAGTGTTTTTTTTTAGAGAAATTAGCCATTTAGGCCCTTTCACCCGCATTAATTTTGCTCAACGTCTCTGCGTGATTGCTGACGGAGGTGTCCCACTTTTCTGTGACGGACAGACTTTGACCGGCATGGTCCTCTCCGTCACTGTCACCGTAAGGCGTCTTCTGGGGACCATGAAACATCATCAGCCTCCGGTACCCTCTTAACGACATGGGCATCGCTGAATCGGCCTTCCTCTTCCCCAATCGCCTGCGTCTGGGTCACTCATCATCACAGTGGGCACATTATTATCGTCACTCTCTTTACCCCCTGCTAAGTCACCACACGACCACAAGAATATTCCCATCTTCATCACACAATCAAGTCACAAATCTTTTTGCCAAAGCAGCCTCCAACTCCTCTATTCCTTAAAACATAATCTCTCGTTGTGAATAATCTCCGTGTTTCAGAACAGGGTTTCCAGTATAAATGGCCCCATATGTAAATGGCAGAAAAGGGTATTTTATGAAAGCCAGGCTGGTGCTCCTCTTTTTGGCTATTTGTGCCCCACTTCCAGCTCAGTGGCCTCGATATGATATAAAAAAAGGGTTACACCCCCCGCCCCCCCCGCCTTCGCCCTCCGCCCTGGTTTCCGCCGCTTCCCAATGTCAGCTCTGCCCGGCCCGACAGCATGGAGAGACCAGCTCTCCTTCTCAGGAAGTCCAGGAAGCCAGACACCTCATTCCCTGCCCACGGCCTGGGGAAAAGTTGTGCTGGAGTTCCGCGCTTCGGAACCTGGGTACAGAACCGGCCAGGTGGTGCTTCAAACGTGCAGAAGAATCAGGTGGGGGGAAGAATATTACGTCTGTTAGTCAGGGCTGGACTCCGGCTTCTGAAATGAGACACTGCTCCCACCTCACAGTGACACTTGCAGTGACCTCACAGACACTGCTCCCACCTCACAGTGACACTTGCAGTGACCTCACAGACACTGCTCCCACCTCACAGTGACACTTGCAGTGACCTCACAGACACTGCTCCCACCTCACAGTGACACTTGCAGTGACCTCACAGACACTGCTCCCACCTCACAGTGACACTTGCAG
>JAODJW010000035.1:15414260-15435961 GCA_026777045.1 Hyperopisus bebe | reverse complement strand
ATGACACATCACCATTGCACAATGCTGGATGCAGCTTTATAGTGGTATGACACATCACCATTGCACAATGCTGGATGTGTACTTTCCCATTTTTGATGCCCACTTAGCCGTTGCAAAGTCATGGTCCAGCCTGTAGCCCATCCCAGAAAGCACAGAGAATGAGGCAGGGACACCCTGGACAGGACGCAAGTCCGTAAATGGGCATGTATGCAATAAGATTCTAATTACATGTCTTGACCCCCCAGAAACCCGCACAAACAAAAGGAGACTCCACAGGACGCCTCACTAAGGGCTGTGCATTCTTACTGAACAAAGTCAGCTTACTGAATTCATATTATATAGTCAACAGGTTCAGTTTAACACCACCGCAGATTGCAGAACAATCACAGGATTTTTATTAAGTAGCTAGCTTACTCAGAGAACCCATAATATTAAATGTACCTGTCTAATACTGTATATATCTCACTCGGGCTGCCTAAACAGCGCCGACCCATTGAGGCATGGACTCCACAAGACCTCTGAAGGTGTCCTGTGGTATCTCGCACCAAAACGTTCCAGCAGATCCTTTAAGTCCTGTAAGTTGTGAGATGGGACCTCCATGAGTTGGACCTGTTTGTCCAGCACCATCTCAATCAGATAGAGATCTGGGGATTTTGGAGGCCAACTCAATACCTTGTTCTCCATTTCATGTTACTCAAACCATTCCTGAACAATTTTTTCAGGGTGGCAGAACCATTATCCTGCTGAACGAGGTCACTGCCATTGGGGAATACTGTTGCCATAAAGAGGTGTACTTGTTCTGCAACAATGTTTAAGTAGGAGGTACGTGTCAAAGTAACATCCACACGCAAGCCAGGACCCAAGGTTTCCCAGCAGAACATTATCCAGAGCATCACACTGCCTCCATCGGCTGACCTTCTTCCCATAGTGCATCCTGGCGCCATCTCTTCCCCCAGGTAAATGACACACACACACACTCATGCGTCCACATGATGCAACAGAAAATATGACTCATCAGCCCAGGCCACCTTCTTAAATTGTTCCATGGTCCAGTTCTGATGCTCATATGATCGTTGTAGGCACTTTTTGTGGTTGATAGGGGTCAACATCAGCATCAGCTACGCAGCCCCATACACGGCAAGCTGTGATGCACTGTGTGTTTTGACACCTTTCTATCACAGTCAGCATTAGCATCTTTAGCAAATCATGCTCTTTGATATCAGACCAGACAGGCTAGCCTTCGCTCCCCACGCATCAGTGAGCCTTGGCTGCCCATGACCTCATAGCCGGTTCCCCGGTTGGCCTTCCTTGGACCACTTTTGGCAGGTACTGACCAAATGCCGGGGAAATCCCACAAAACCTACCATTTTGGAGATGGTCTGACCTATTTGTCTAGCCATTGCAATTTGGCCCCTGTCAAAGTTGCTCAGATCCTTATGCTTGCCAATTTTTCCTGCTTC
The DNA here is from genome assembly GCA_026777045.1 of Hyperopisus bebe. Taxonomy (NCBI): domain Eukaryota; kingdom Metazoa; phylum Chordata; class Actinopteri; order Osteoglossiformes; family Mormyridae; genus Hyperopisus; species Hyperopisus bebe. The sequence goes on along the minus strand of JAODJW010000035.1, from coordinate 15,434,501 downwards.
CAACACATCAACTTCAAGAACTGACTGTTCACTTGTGTAATATATAATGGCACCCTTGACAGGTGCTAATGTAATGAGATAATCAATGTTACTCACTTGACCTGTCAGTGATTTAAATGTTATGACTGATCAGTCCATACAGGCAAACAGTAGACCATTGCTAAATTGACATCTATGAACAGGTAATTTGTGCAAGGCCCAGTTATTATTACATACTTTCCTCTCATGTGGGTATTTATAGGATCTTGATCTGCAGGAAAAGCTTCTGAGTGACCTGAAGTCGTCACAGCGCACAAAACTGAATGGCCCCGCGAAAACAAGTCTTGAGGAAGGCAGCATTTCAAAAGACTCCACAGGATGGTCAGGAGGACAGAGGCTAATGACAGATTTTTGGCAGGGTACCCTTTTCTGCTTCCCTGCAAAAGTCACAGAGACCATTATAAAGACTTGAAGGAGGAAACATCACTTTTAGATAAGAATGCGGAATGTGGGTTTGAAAAACAAAACAAATGCATCATGCCGATGCTCTGTGTAGTGTCGCTAAAACAATACACCCATTCTTTCAGCACCGCCTCACGGATCTTTATTGACTTCCACAAAAACAGCTCAGAATGCACCTGCACTTCTATTGTTAAAAAGCAGTTTTGTCACAATTTATCAAGGGTATGAATAACTGTGGAGGGCACTGCTAAGTTATTCTATGCTCAGAAACTTACAGTTTTATTTTCGCCAGATTAACAGACAGTTTACCGCAGGCAAACATGAATTATGAATGTGAAAATGAGGGACATGCCCGCACAAAAATGTATTCTTCTGAAAGTTTAATGGTATGGAAAAATAAAAAAGAACAAAGAAATGGGTTGTAACTGCTTGGTTTTAAGAATAAAAAAACAATTCGCCGACTGGGAAATCATATAGCAATTCACATGCCCATCTTCAGTCAGAAAGCAGATCAGACTCAACAGATAGCTAAGGCTATCATGTAATAAGGTGATATCACTTTTTGACTGGCTTTGGCACAAGAACAGGCATTGAAGGAAAGACAAATCCTTTCCAGTGGCTAACTCTCGGTTTATGACACATGCAGTTCCTTAGAATCCTTACGAATATTAGTTTTGGTGTATATCCATGACTGTAGGTAGTATTAAAAGTATCTGTGGAAATACATGTGTAAATACTTGTATATCGTCTTCAGCTTCCCAAGCTGTGGCCGAGGGACCTCTGCCAATAAGAGGCATCAACCAACCTTGTTTGATAAAATTTTCAGCAGTATTATTGGCCACTGAGTGACTCAATCATAATGCATTTGGCTGTTGAGTGGTTGACTGATCAAATTGATGCAATGGGTCCTCATAGACCCAGTCATTAATAAAACAGTGTGACTGGGATTTTGAGGGTTTTTTTTCTGAAGGAAAAAGGGACAGCATGTCCAAAACTGGAAATATTAAAATCAATGACTATTACCATTTGCCAGCTGTTCAGCCATTGACTGAAATAGAAAGCAACTGCATAAAAAGGTAAACATTTTCTCGTGAAAATGCACACCTGTCCAGAAACGTCCTCAATTTTACCTTCAGTTAAAAAAGAGAGGTCAGACCGTAGCAGTATTCTTTTCGGAACCGGTGCTTGAACCACGGCCCAAAATAACAGTGGAGAGCCAAGGGAGGCTTGTGCACCCTCCCAGCTGAACATTCCCAGCATTCCCAGCGCTGATTTCCCGCCAATGCACGGAGCATGTCTCCCTGCTTCTCTCCCTGCAAATAGGTCTCTGCAGTCAAGTTTTCTAGCCAAGGTGACCTATTTAGCACAACTGTATGCTTAGCTCTGATTTTCTCCTGTCCTAATTGCAGTTCTTTGGGTATAAAAATAGCTGCCAGCTTCAAGAAAGTGCACCATTTTTTGCCGCTGAAGTTTTAGCTATAGATTATCATGATCCTATGCACACAACAAACAAACTTTAAGGCTTTGTTATAAACCACAGTCAAAAACAGACCAGACTGAGATACAATTCAGATATTTGATAAAGATGCGACATGGTGGTGGTTGTTATTAATCATTGTACTGGTCTGAGTATTAAATCATTACATTTTGACTTACTTGATTCTTGTCACAGTGCAGGTACACTTCACACGTTTTTTTGTTACATAACTTATACGTTCAAAGTCAATGTGCAAACACCCTGTTTCGATGCCTTAATCAGACGGCTCAGTTTCCACCTACCCAGAAGATATGTGACCTGCCCCTAATGTGCGCTGGCTGTCCTTGAAATACCCAGGCAAAAAAAAAATTTTAATCTTAAATTAAATAGCTATAGACCTTAAACCTTAGACCATATACCTGAAATAAGCAAAAATTGCTATTGGCCTTTCGTACCCCTCACACAAACACAATGGTTTAATAAACAGAAGATAAGTAGTGAATGATATATGATGATGATATATGGTGGTTGTTCTGTGCTGCCTGTCATGTCCGCTTGACCCCCCTGTCTCCCCCCTGACGTGGCCCCGATAAGCCACGCCTGGTGCTTGTTACCCCTCGTTACTCTTTGTATTTAAGTTCCTGTTTGTCTCGCTGGCCCCAGTCCTGTCATTGATGCTGTTCCTCCTGTCTGCCTGTGTCCTTCTCCATACCCGCCCTTCTTGTTTTAACCCCTCGCAGTCTCATTTGTTTCCCTGCTCTTGTTCAGTTCAATAAACCCCTTCTTGTTCGCCAAACGCCCACCTATGCGCCCTTCATCTTGCATCTCAAGACAACGGTGATGATGAAATATGATCATATAAAGAAAACTATTCTATATTGGATGCACACATACATACACATGCATATGTATACGCAAAATTTGAAAATCGCTGTTTATGCTATCATGCCATTTTGAAATCCTGTTTTGTAATAAGCTAAAAGACAAGGTGGTTAAGGACAGGTATTTAACCTGAATTGTTTTCAATAAAACATTTAGCTGTGCGGCCATCCTGGGTTGTTCCTCGCCTTGCGCCCATAGCCTCTGGGATAGACCCTGGACCCCCCGCGACACTGAATAGGAGAAGTGGTTACAGAAAATGAATGGGTGACATTTACCTTTGTGTGTTGATATATATATAAAGTAAAAATAACTGAAAAAATATCAGAAAAGGTAATGTAATAAAAATATCAGGCATAGAAATACAAATCAATTAATCCCTTTTTCACCTGGAGATACTTTTCATTAAATGTAGGTCAACAAACACACACAGCATTCTGAAGAGGCTGACTGAGCACAGCCAGAAGCAGCAGAGATATAACGGCTGATTGGCTGATTACATGGACCAATTGTTTTGCTAACGTCTCCCCCCAAGTCTTTTGGGGACCCCCAGACAGTCCACGGTGCTGTTCCTTCCCAGCTATCAGTACACCCTAATCAGATAATCAATAACGTCGAATACCTAGTACAAGTCTGCTGGGAGTTGGGAGGGAACAAAAATGTGGACCGTCTGGGTTCCCCAAGGACTGGATTGAGAAACACTGGTGTATATGACTCACTTTGAAGATATTAAAATGCATTTGAAATGGGTGGTGTGGAAGCAGAGTAGCCTCTGACTTCCAGGGCTGTAAGAACGATTCCAGCTTTTCTCTTCATAGGGATGTGATTTCCCACTGGATACTCGGGTTTCCGATTAGGTAAATCATTGATTCTATAGCTACACTCTATAATTGTCCATTGTGTGTAAATTTGTCCTGTGATGGATTAATATCCCATCCAGGATGTTTACTGCCTTGTGTCCTTCCTGGGTAATTCTCTAAGCATTCCGTGATGCTATAATGGTTTGGATAGTAACTTGGAAAGTGTCACATTCTTGAAACAGAGTGTATGTTTTCTGTAATAACTCACACGCCTTTTCCTTAAGAATTTTCTAGTTCAAACTGTACACAGGCTGGTCTGTTTAGTCAAAAGTTTCCGTTGTGTGGTAAAGCAAGTCACCTCCAGAAGATCATGCTACTGAACCACGACCAACCCTCGCTGTGACGGCACCAAAGGAGGAAAGAAAAAGAATTCATAGTGAACTGGAGGAATCTCCTTCTGTGCTGCAAAACTTGTAGCAAATTAGTACATCAAGCAAGACAGCCTATCCTTCCATAAGTGCATGGTACACTGCTGGCCAAAATTGTGGAAACACTTTTAATTTTTAGAGACTGCAGAACTTTATTCAACTGTTGCTCCAGTTACTTATATAATTGTCCGATGTATGATATTTGCGGCATTCTTTGATTGTGTCTAAACATTACCGCCAATATTCATGTAGTGATTTTTAAAGGCACAATACCAAAAAAGCTAGGTGTTTCCACAATTTTGGCCACTAGTGTAAGTAGAAAGGCAAAATTGTAGAGGTCTATACTGAACAGGGCCAATGATGAGAGGGAAAAAAATATGCTCTTGTGATACAGGAGTATCCACAGAAGAGGTTGCACAATGAGGCATTTCTCCATCTTCTCTGGTGCCACTTTCCACGGACACTGGGTCTCCCCCCCCCCCCCACTGGAAGGCCAATTTTGCATGCAGCAGCTTCAGATTCACACATGCTCAGGTTCCATTCATAGTCCAATTATTGTTGATGTAAGAAGAGGGCAGAAGCTGAAGCAGCACGTCTGCATCAGACTGCTGAGTGCTGCTGAGTGTAAGCCTGGCTTCGGTACCTTCTGCTCACTTGGCCAGAATGCAGCGTCTGTCTCCATTATAGAGACGTTCTATGGTTAACAGAACAAAGAAACTTCTGTACAACTGGATTTGATAACTACTAAAATAAACTAAATGCAAGCCCTGCACTCTCACAGAGATTGACATGGAAATAATATCAGCTGGGCAAAAAGGCCAGTGCTCTGAAATATTTCTCTCTTCTCAAGCAAGAATTAAACTCTTTTCCTTAATCTAAATACATGTTGAGGACCATTTACCAGCAAGAACATGTTTAAGTAACTACATTTCTGTACATTTTTTGTACATTAACTGTGCATTTCTCTCATGACAGCAGCTCACCCTGAAATAATGGTTCATACAAAGACAGGAAAGTGACAGTACGAGCCACACCCACAGAGATCAGAAAAAAAATCACTCACTCGTCACTCACGATTCTCATTTCCGACAATTTTGGCTGCTTCAGCCATACACTCATCATAGGTCAGACATTCTCTCATTTATGATTTCATGGGATGTTAGCAAAAATCATGACTGGCAAATTCCTAATATTAAGAACTAAAAATACCAATTATTAATAATAATAATTAGATTCATATGGATCCACAGAAGAAGATCGATGTACAATATTACTATTGTCCTCAATTAATTCCACACTTTTCTTTTTGGAGTTATGTAGACTACAGACATCATCCCCTATCATTTAACATGTTTTCTGATAAACCAAAGAATCATTGACTAAAGAATACTATTTTCAGTTGGGAAGGGATGTCACAAATTTAGTTTGGTCTCTACGCTTGAACACTTGCAAACCATTGCTACACAGGAAATATTTTAAGCATGGTGATCTGCTTTTACATGGTGACACACAGGCTGCGCTGTAAGGGGCAGTAATTGAAGATCATGCCATTTTTCTAAGAACTTAAGTTTTAGATGATGACTCTGAAAGCACATCCAACAAATGGAAACCACTGGAGGACAAAAAAGCCATATTATCCAAAATCAAGCAGCTTTTATTGCCGGCTTATTAATTGATCTTCAGTAGACAAACTGACCTCCAATTTGGAAATGGTACACATTATTGGGTAGATAAAGATCTACTGTGAAACACTGGCAAACATCCCTCTGCACTGGAGAAAAGAATGAATATTAAAATAATGTCACAATTGAGACAGTGGGTTCATAAAGCTTTTAAGCTATTTCAGAGCAATAAGATGTCTCCTCAGCTAAACGAACACACCTTTTATGTTCAATGATAATGAAATATCTGACAGGTATATACTTTTATAACGCTGCTAGCTATCTTTGACTGAAAACAACTTAAAAGTTCCTACCTGATTATACCGCTAAATGTTTATACTGGAGCAGTTCAATTTAAACACCTTTTTTTATGGGTACTACAGACGGGCACCGTCTGGGATCAGAACCAACAAACCGTTAGGTCCATATGATTAACCATCATACAACCTGAGGAACACTTACATCTTCATATCTCTATAAATAACACACACAAATAAATAAAAAGTAGGATCAGGAGTTAAAGGGACACTAATGCTCCTGTCACACAGATCCCTAACTAGGCTGATTATATCAATGAATTGATCATTTTCCTCCTCAGATGGCAAATAAAAATACAATAAAGTTTTCCTTCAATCTTTCATCATCATCTCCTAGGCATCTGGGAAGCTAATCTCTTAGCATCTGGGGAGCATTTTACAGCCTTTTAATAGTCCAAAAATAAAATTAGCTTGTGATGAACATCAATATAAATAGCAATGGAAAATTATCACACTGGAAACATTCAGGCACAATTTCTCCACCACGTTTGCATTCACAGTTGTCTACTGGAAAGTGAAAAATCCAAATTTTCAATTAACTCAAAGCTGATAGCCACTCAGGATGTGGTGTGGGTGCTCTCATTGTGAAAGTGAACTAAGAGGAAAACCTCAGACGGACAATGACAATCTAATTAAACTGCTTTACAAAATAAAAGCTTCACACTGCCATGTTAGCACAGCTAACAGTATTGCATTAAAGAGCACAGCTTCTCCCCAGGTTACGAAGAGGTTACAATGAAATAAGGCAAACATGCATCTTAGTAAGGTACACCTAACATAACAAACATCAAAGTCTAGCCAGGCGTACCTTAAACACATGCTTAGAATATTTACATTAGCCTACAGTTTGGCAAAATCATTAACACAAAGCCTATTTTATAATAAAAATGTTGAATATCTCATGTAATTTATTGAATAATGTACTGAAATTGAAAATCATTTACTCATCCTAATGTTGAAATATTGTAACACGGAGCACAGTCACCCAGGGAGTGTTTGTACCGGTTTAAGGCCCCAGGCTCATCCTGCAACCCTGCCCAGGATAAGTGGTTGAAGATGCATGAATTTATGTACATATGTAAGTATTTATGGATGGATGGATGCAATAATAGCTGACAAAACAAAGATCAAGCAAAGATGGAAGAAAATGCAGAAGATCTCTATTGCAAAGACATCAGCAAGATACGTTTAATGAGATCAGATACATGAAACAGCCCTCATAATGGACAGATGTTGTATTGTATACAACAGGGTTCTTGAAATCTGGACCTCGATTTCAAATCCAGGCCTTGATTTCAGTTCTCCCAGGTAGTTAGTTTAATAAGTACTGATTCTATTTAGTCAGAGGCTTCACACCTGACTGACAGGTAAAGGCTGGAAAACCAGCAGTGCTCGGACCTCGAGGACCGTCATTTGAATAACCCTGCTATACAATGTTACTTTGCCAGATTCAGCACACTGCCCAGCTACAGTGGGCATTATCCTGTCCTGTGGCTGCAAGGTGGAAGACGTCTCAGAATTGCTGCATTAAGGTAGGATGAGTCGATACCATAAGGTACTTGTAGTTTAGCATTCTGAAGGGGATAGCAGCATTCAACACCTCTGCCATTATTCACTCTCCAGCAAGTACTACCAAGTACCACCAAGTCCAGGATCAGCCCTGGACCAGAGCCATCCCTCTTGACTGACTGGTTCTGTTACCTTGCATCCTCAGTTGACCGCAGCATAATAAAATTATGATACTTACTATGGAGTGGTGGAATATCACCAGTAAGCTGCCGCACACACTGAACGCCTTCACAGATCCAATACTTACTGATGTTAAACTATATTTCACTCGCACAGCAAGTCCTGTATAAGCCTCTTGTGCTTCCATTCATCTCCATTGTCAACACACCTAACAATGAAGGAATCATCAGAGAATTTGTGAGTTGTACTTGAAGTCAGTTGTGTAGAAGATAAACAGAAACGGAGACAAGATTCCCAGGATGTTCCACCGTCACCACTGTCTCTGGCACACAGAACAGAAGACCATAATGCTTGGAAAAGCTATAGGGAAGAGAGGACCAGACATCCATCCAGACATGGATGGACACAATTATTACAGTAATGAAAATGGAAGCCTGAAGGACCAGACTGATGAAGAATGTCATTAATATGGTCACCAGGAGTGGACATCAAACACTCCTAATGATGATAATACAGAGTCAATGTTATTACATTATCTGCTAGTTCAGAGCAGTGGCACCGCTAGAGATTTTGGGCCCCAAGAAAGCACATCACATTGGGCCCCCACCTCAAACCAATCCAATTATGTTCTAAATTTTTTAGAAGCATCCTTAGAAGTTCCCCTCCCCATCTAAGGCACCCTTGGTTCAGACACTCCTAGACCTTCAGTAATAACAAGGGCCAGTCTGACAAGCAATTAATGTGTAAACACAATGTGGATAAAACTGGAGCATCAGGGATGAATGATTCAAAAGTGCTACAGCAAGCACAATACTGTCATACTACACTAAGTCTGGCCAGTGTCGTTGGCTACGAGCGAAGGGTAAACGAAGGGCACCTGCCCCTTGACCCGGGTCCAGTCTAAATTTAATACTGTAACTGAGGAGCTGAGAGGCTCAGCTGATTAAGGCCCAGGGCACGACGCCTGCTAGTCCCAGTTTTGTTTTTCGACACTGTGTCTTCATAGTGAGCTAAGAACAGATGGCTCGCTCCACAGCCTCCAGCCTCACTGAGCTGCAGAGAAGGAGCTCGGCTGCCACACAGGAGGGGCAGATTTTGACGTGGATATATCCCCCCATCTATGCACTTTCGATACCTCTTATCCAACTGCGGCCACGGTGATCCAGGGCCTATCCAAGCCAGGACAGAATGCCAGGACTCTCTCTCTCTCTCTCTCTCTCTCTCACACACACACACCAAATTAAGCAATTTAGGCTTAAATGCATATCTCCGGATTAAGACCAAGCCAAAACAAAAACATAGTGAACATGAAAGTCCACACACACCGTCTGGATTTAAACTCTAAAGGTGTCAGTCGGCAATCGATGGCCCTCCTCTGCAGTCAGCCTCTCATAGCTGGGATAAGAAGAAGTCTGATATTCAGTTACACATTTTTTGTCTAAATGTTTTTTTTAATCAATATAAAATCAATATAATTCCCAACCTGAGCACGAGAAACAAAACAACTTCTCTGGTTTCAACGATTTGCTCATGTCCTTGGCCCATAGCGGTTGCTCTCGATTCCAGTTAAAATCCTCTTTGACCCACAAGGTGAGTCTTCGACACAAAGCAAGTCTTACCTACAACAACTAGGTTGAAAAAGTAAAATATAAAATATAGCCAGAGTGCTGATCAAATCATCTTATCCATACATCATACATTAAAACAAACAAACACAAAACCCATAGTGTTTATTTATTTTGGGCATTTCAGAATGACATCAATTTAACGTAATATATGACTCCTTACTGCGCTCCAACAATACTAAAATTAAAAAATATACAAAAAGTTAGCAGTAATAAAGTTTTGGCTCTTTTTGTTGTTTTAAAAAAGTGCCTTATGGCAACATTCTCAAGGTCAGAACGTAGAAGGACACTTGCACGGTTAGTGACACACACACAGATCTCACTCTGTGCTGCTAAAGTAAATCAGGTCAGAATCTAATATTACTGTTCACACAAAGGAGACCACCGTGCTGGCGTGATATTCCGGAAGGCGCCTCAGGTCACTGATTGTACATATTGCATCCTGTGTCACCTGTTTTTTTCCCCAATGGTGCCCCACAGTTCCATGCTGAAGAAAACATCAGGTAGCCCTAAAATGAAGAAGTGCCACTTGTTTCTCATCTTGGTTCTCATCAAAGTACTGCTGATATCACTTCCTGCAAACATCCAGCGAAATTCTTGACTTCCAGAAAGCCCCTGAAGGAATTACAGTATGAAGCAATGACATCAATGTGACTTCGCAAAGGAAGGTATGATATAAAATTTTGACCAGTGACATCTGCATTTAAAGTGAAACTTTGAATGCCAGAAGGTCAAAGCTACTAGAGTATCCCAGGACACAACTGAGAACTAAAGAACCATCATAATACTCTGCATTCACTAAAACATGAATTCTTGAACAAACAGCTAGTCTTTGATGGCCTGAACACATTAGTAATTTCCCTTTGCTGACTTGCTGTCCCTGTATGTTTATATTACATATAATAAGAACCTGTTATTTTGATGTTGTGGGGACCATTTTTCAGGTCCCTACAAAGATTAGTGAATGCAAGAAAAACCGAAAAATGGCAAAATTCTAATTTTCTGTTCATATGGTTAAGGTTAGAGCTGGGTAGAGGTTAAGGTCGTCATGTTAGGATTAGAGTTTTCCCCAAAGAAATGAATAGAGAGTCCCCACAAAGATATAATTACAAACCTGTGTGTGTGAGTGTGTCTGTGTACACAATGCACTGGCATCCCATTCAAGGTAATCTGCCCTATGCTGCCTCAGACTGCCCCCCCCCGAACCCTGACCATTATAAGCAGTCATAAGATAGATAGATGGGTCCTCTGCTGCTAATCAGCGAATGGCCTTAAAAGGCGATGTGTAAACTACACACTGAGCTTGTCATATTGGTGCAACAGTGTTGTCATAGAAACCTGAACAAGGACCAACAAGTCTCAGCGCAACACAGTGAGCATTCAGCATTCATTCCACATTGTTGCAGAACATGGTAGAACAGCGTAACGTCATAAACAGTGGATAGATTCGTCTTTCTTATGAATAGAGAATATGGGTAGATTTTAGAGAATATTTTGCTAATTCTGAAGCTGTTTAAACATCTACATGATGTTTGGACATGATAACCAGTACCACTCAGAAGATACAGTACCGTGCAAAAGTCTAAACAGCCAAAGAAAATCATATATAAATTATATTTATGTTGGTTTAAAACTATGACCTTATATCTATTGAAGTGTGTCAGCTCAGCCATTTCAAACCGATCCTGAACTCTCTCCTTTACCTGCAGCTACCATCCAATATATCCATGCATTTGTTGAACTCTCCCACCTTGTTTGGGTAATCAGAGCCTCAAGAAGTCCATTCTCTAATTAGGTTGTTATCTAATTAAATATACATTTATTTGTGAATTAAATTTAACTAAGAGAATTGCTGAGGAGTCCATAAGGAGACATCAGGAACCCAGAACTGTAATCTTCGAGCCCCCCAACAAGATATCAGGAATGTCTTGGAGAAAATAAGGTTTACATTCACATTTTATTGATGTTTATTTGTTTATATTTTAAAGTTAATATGTGTTTTATCTTAACAAATACTACTACACAGCTTTAGTCAACATTTTCTTTGGCTGTCTAAGACTTTTGCCCAGGGCTGTATGTACGTATTTACCCTCAAAGCACACACCACGGCAAATTTTGTCTTAAATTAGTCAGGAATTTGGACATGAAGGTTATTTGTATATTCAATTTGTACAATGATGTGTTATGTTATATATTGTTTGGTCTCTTTATTCTCTCCGCTATATGGTAAGAGTAGTGCCCTGAAGAGAGGCAGATTTAAATGACATCCCTTATAGCTGTGAACTTCACTGATAAACTTTCTGAAGAAAATAAAGATGCAGACCTTTCTCGGTCTCATGGATGGTGATACTACCAATTATATCCTCTGTAGGAGATGAAAATATGGTAAAAATACAGTAGCTCAGTCAGTGGCACTGTTGCCTCACAATGCTGTCTCTGTTGTGTGTGTGTGTGTGTGTGTGTGTGTGTGTGTGTGTGTTTGCAAGATCTCCCCACGTCATGTCGGTTAATTCTGGGCACTAAGGTTCCCTCCAGCAGTACACAGACATGCAGTTGAGCTAATGGACATGTATAAATTGTATGTACTGATCAGAGCCACTATCTTACCTTGTGCCTGCACTTCAGGACAACACCATAGGCTCCTGGGGGAAAAAAGAGAAAAAATGATAAAACATCTTGGTTAAGAGGACACACGTAGGCAGCTACAAGACAAGTGTAGATCACTAAATGGTAACCAGTGGTTGAAGTGGATCAGTACTCATTGGTATGCAGTACCAGCACATCTTTGTTTTTCTCTTCAGAGTACTGGTACCGCTCAGTATCTGCTGGTACTGAATAATAAGGGGAGTACCGGCATCTGGTGCTGAATAACAAGAGGAGTACCGCCACCTGTTACTGGATAACAAGGGGAGGACCGGCACCTGGTGCTGAATAACAAGAGGAGTACCAGCACCTGTTACTGGATAACAAGGGGAGTACTGGCACCTGGTGCTGAATAACAAGAGGAGTACCGGCACCTGGTGCTGGATAACAAGGGGAGTACCGGCACCTGGTGCTGAATAATAAGAGGAGTACCGGCACCTGTTACTGTATAACAAGGGGAGTACCGGCACCTGGTGCTGAATAACAAGAGGAGTACCGGCACCTGGTGCTGAATAACAAGAGGAGTACCGGCACCTGTTACTGGATAACAAAAGGAGTACCGGCACCTGTTACTGGATAACAAGGGGAGTACCGGCACCTGGTGCTGAATAACAAGAGGAGTACCGGCACCTGTTACTGGATAACAAGAGGAGTACCGGCACCTGGTGCTGAGTAACAAGGGGAGGACCGGCACCAGGTGCTAAATAACAAGAGGAGTACCGGCACCTGGTGCTGAGTAACAAGAGGAGTACCAGCACCTGTTACTGGATAACAAGGGGAGTACCAGCACCTGGTGCTGAATAACAAGAGGAGTACCAGCACCTGCTACTGGATAAGAAGGGGAGTACTGGCACCTGTTACTGGATAACAAGGGGAGGACTGACACCTGTTACTGGATAACAAGGGGAGGACTGACACCTGTTACTGGATAACAAGGGGAGTAGAGGTACCAGGTACTGAATATCAAGGGAAGTAGAGGCACCAGGTACTGAATAACAAGGGGAGTACCAACACTAGGTACTGAATAACAAGGGGAGTACTGGCACCTGGTACTGGGTAACAAGGGGAGTTCCGAAACCTGGTAATGAATAACAAAGGGAGTACAGGCATTTGGTAATGAATGACAAGAGGCATAGCCGAACCTGGTACTGGATAACAAGGGGAGTACCAGAACCTGGTATTGGATAACAAGGGGAGTACCAGCACTAGGTACTGAATGACAAGGGGAGGACCAGCACTAGGTACTGAATGACAAGGGGAGTACCAGCACTAGGTACTGAATGACAATCGGAGTACCAGCACTAGGTACTGAATGACAAGGGGAGGACCAGCACCTGGTATTGGATAACAAGGGGAGTACCAGCACTAGGTACTGAATGACAATCGGAGCACCAGCACTAGGTACTGAATGACAATCGGAGTACCAGCACTAGGTACTGAATGACAAGGGGAGGACCAGCACCTGGTAAGAAATAACATGGGGAGAACAGGCACTAGGTACTGAATGACAAGGGGAATATTGGCACCCCTCTTTCCCCACTTCAGACACTGGTGGTAACCAAATTAGTTGAATGACAAGAGAGATATAAGCTAATATGGGGCTGGTATCATAAAGCAGGATTTCTTGCTTAGTGAGATAATTTCAGGTTTAAGGTATCCCAGATTAAATGGACTTCATCTTCATTCATTTAGCCCATCCATCCATTTATCCTATTGGGTCACAGGGGGTCCAGAGCCTATCCCAGAAGCAACAGGCATGAGGCAGGGAACAACGCTGGACAGGGGGCCAGCCCATCGCAGGGCACACTCACACACCATTCACACCTATGGGCAATTTTAGTACCCCCAATTAACCTCAGCATGTCTTTGGACTGTGGGGGGAAACTGGAGTACCTGAAGGAAACCCCACGGTGACACAGGGAGAACAGGCAAACTCCACACACGTAACCCAGGTGGAGACTTGAACCCGGGTCCCAGAGGTTTGAGGCAACAGTGCTAACCACTGCACCACCATGCCGCCCCTACATTTAGCCCAGACTACCTTAAATCCGACAAGTTATTTTGTTAAGCCTCATGATACGGGCCCTTGTTCTGGCCCAAACAACACTAAAAATTCATGAAGCCACAGCATCTTGCCTGGATATGTTCAGTCCATTAAAGTCATTATCAGCAGCACATTAATCCCTTTTTCACATCCACGCTATTTACACATTTTTCTTGCAACCACTGACACTGCATTCGACACTTCTATTTATGGCTGCCGTCACAGTTGGCGAAAACTTACGAGTTCAACAATCCGAAATTCTGAGATCCACTCTTTTTGTCTGAGTTGTTTGTTCAAAAAAGTGGAAGAATTATCTAACCTGATATAAATACACACATCTAGTCTATGCAATTTATAGAAAAGTGCATGTAAAGAAAGACCACATGAGACCCCACACATGCACCTGGACTTGGTGGGGTAGCTGCTGTTTCAGTGGCTTCAGGATCTGTGTCCGGAATTGAAACCCAAATTGCTCCAGACACTGGCTGACACTGCAATCTCAACTGTATTGTGCTTTTGGACCAAAGCAACTGTTAAATTCCTAAGACACTGCAGTTCCAGGACAAACTTGTTTTCGAAGCTGAAAGAAGCATGTGGACTCTGGTCTGTCAGTCCACCTAAGGAAGGCGGCAGTCTCTCTCCCGATCGATCGGGGCTGTTGATTTAGTTACCGAGGTCCATGAAAAGAATCAATGTTGACGTACAATGAGGCGCTCCACTTTTGGGCTGAAAGGAAGTTCACCAAGTTCACCGAGTGCCCTTTGCTCAGGGAAACTTGAAACTGAAAAGCCTCCTTGCTGTAAAACTGCATTCGCAGTCAGGTTAGATGGGATCCCATGATCGTTCCATTAGGACAGTGTTTCCCAATCCAGTCCACAAGGAACCACAGGCAGCAAAGATGTGGACTGAAAGGTAGGGAGCGCAGAGGGAGCAAAAACATGAACTGACTGTGGGACTCTGAGATATTGTCACCTCAGTTAATTCAGTTACAGAGTCAAACATTAAGTCCCAATATGACCAACAACTGGAAACTGTCAAATCATTGACCTCATTTAATATGTCATTCTGTTAATGATGAATATTATTAATATTAGCTTTTCCTCCCATAACAAGTAATGTAATTCTACAGTAAATTTGCATTGTAAATAAATACTCAGGATTGTTTGACAAATGTACTTGGGGGGGGGGGGGGGGGTGACCACCGGTCCAGTGGCTGAGTTTCGGACTTTATCAGATATAACTGATCACATTTTCACATTAGCCCCAACAAATATTTTGCCCTCGGTCAAATAAATCCGCTGCCTATTAAGGCAAAGAATTTGAGTAGACAATGGCAAGGAGAATAAGAGCAGACAATGGCACGGAAATAGTCTACAGATTTGATGTGTCTTGTGAGCGTACGGTACCAACAGGAACCGGCTGGAATCGAGCTGGTAAATCGCTACTAGTCCCTGATGCCATTCCAATGAAAGACTCTTGATGACTCATTTTCACGTTGTAACTACATTGTTCTGGATACAATGAGAGGCACAACACATAATGTGTCCATTTCCTCCCGAAATACCTGTGTGTTCAGAAAAATTATTTCTGTACTTAAAGTACCATTTTTTCATCTGACAACCACTTAGTGTCGTCACGGTCACAGAAGTGTACCCAGGCAGGGAAAGGCTGGAGTACACCCAAGTCCAGGAGCAAGGCCATTGCGGGGTACATACAGTCACACTCTAAGGCAGTGTTTCCCAATCCGGTCCACATTTTTGCTCCCTCGCAGTTCACCTAAAAATGTGGACTGTCTGCGGGTCCCTCAGGACCGGATTGGGAAACACTGCCTTAGAGTGTGACAATACCTCAGTGGCCCATGTTTGGTCCATGTTTTTGCTCCTTTCGAGCTGCATGCCAGACAGTCCACATTTTTGCTCCCTCGCAGCTGCCTACTGGGAACAAAAATGTGGACTGTCAGGCATGGAGCTATACAATATACAACTTCACTTGCATAGTTTGTTCTACAGTTCATATAAGCTGTCCATCCAATGCTTAATCGAGGTTTGAAAAATATCTATTCTAAGCCAAATGTTTATATCGCGTTCTGACTCTTTTTAAGGGCAGAAATTGTATTGTTCTTTAAATATACAAATTCCCCACTGTGGAATGTCCTGGTCTGTTTACAATAAGCTTTGAGCACTGCAAGCTGATTTACATTTCATTGTCCATTGTCTGCTCTACTATAAGTATCATATTCTTCATTATGCAACCTGCTCTAAAGAATGACAAAACCGGCAAGTATCTGATGGAGAGACAGTTCAGCATTGATTACAGCTGATGTACAAATAAAGATGGATATGAGCTGGGGGACATAAACCCCACTGAGATAAAACTACACCCAAATGAGTGAGCCCTTGTGTTAGAAGGTGTGGAAGACAGGTGAGATGCTAAAATGTGCGTCACATTACAATTTTTTTTAATTATTAGAGGAAAAATCATTTCCATCAGTTATTATTGATTTTGGCTAATATGGGAGGTGACAGAGTGTGTTCTGGTTGAAGCTACGCACTCATTGTCTAACGATAGCTGCTCCAAGTCCCAGGGAACCTTCAGTGAGATACTCAACCCATATTACTTCAGTAAAACTTCTAAGTGTTAGAATGGGCATTTACAGGAAGCATCAGTTAACTTACATAAGAAATGTGACGATGGAGACAAGCATTTGTGAAATGATACGGAGATTCAAACAATTACTTCGTAGGTTGATTTATGATAGCGGCTATTGCAGAGAATGCACTTAATTTAGCCAGTAGAGCGAGAGGTATATCACCTGATTAAGCTCATTCAGCACCATGATTAAGGTTCATTATTATTATTATTATGATTATTAAATCTTCTTTATTTCCTTAACATCCCTAATACCTACTGCCTCTTGTGCTTATAAATGCTACTCAGAACAATTTAAGAAACCCTGGTTCCACATTACCCTAAATGAGCCATTTTATCTTTAAACCCAACCTTACTGAAGCGTCAGAGCCGATGACCTAAAAAAAGAGCGTAAAAATAGCCAGGCACTTAATAAACGCTTCTCCTTACTCTTTCAGTCACAGCTTGGTAAAAAGGGTGGTTTTACAATTAGATGAATGAGGTGAGACTACAGATACGTTCCTCCATTTATCCATAATGCACTTCAGCTCAGTCACCTGATACGCTACCCAGTCAAGGATTGGCAAAAATTCACGGACATGGTAAATCTGCAAATTTTTATGTTACAGCTATATTTGTCGCAAAAATAAATTCCAGCTTTGAAAAGCACACAACATACATTTCTGTTTGCGACTGCGTCCTGCTGGTGCTGATTATGTTCTATGCTAATTTCAGAGGCTGTACTCTGTGGTGTTTAGCAAATATCCTGTTAAGTGCCCATCTATCCTTGTCAGAGAGGACGACTGTTCCTCTTGCAGCTTAGCCATGTTCAGTACATGTTGTCTTCAATTTTAAGACTGTTGCCCTTGACACATAAATAATTTTGCAGTTCTTGTAAGTGATGAACCTGTGATTTAGGAGCTGATTCTAGCCCTGTTTATCTTGGTTTTAAAATGCGTCTTGGGCAATCGGATCGCAAGTGGACAGTGCTAAATACAAGTGTAAACGGTCATCAAGACGCATTGTGATCCGAACCCTAAAACCACTTGCTGTGGTGGTCTGGGATGCATTTGACCACATATCTAATGTGTCCCGGTGAAAGATATTTGCATGGGGCAGTAACAAATTGTGCACGGGGCAGTAACAAAATCTGAACACAAGTGGTCAGGTGGACACCTTGGAGACACATGTCAACTTGTGATTGACCGCCCAAGACACATTTTAAAACCAGGTGTAAGCAAGGCCTCTCTGTCCTTTATCTGGCTCAGATTGCTCTAAAAACTCTCTCTTGTGCTATCTGACACATTTCGTTAATTAGCATTCAACCTAACATGACTCACCTTTCTAGCTGAGATTTAGTGGCTTGATGTTAAAGTCCTTTTCATGCGTTGTTTCCGTTATTTCGTCCACCCCCTACAGATTCTTAATATATTGTGATACAATACGACTTAATACAATATGACAAGTGTCACAAAATTAACAAATCCTGAAAACGCTTAGCTTTTAGCTCCTCGCAGGATGTAAAAAATAACAGGATTACAGAATCTGCCCTTTTTTCTGAGGGTCGAAGCAAAATCAGTCACTCACCTTCACCTACAATCCCAAGGACTTCAAATTTATTCATTACATCACCGGTGTCAGGAGTCTTCATGAAGACAAACAAGAGGAAGAGCAGAGGCGTGGTCAGTGGAGCAGAGCGAGGAGCCGGCAGCCTGCTGGAGAGCATGTGGTCGCACGCGGCTCATTGCGCATGCTCCCTTCACACACACGCACACACACACACACACACACACGCACACACACACAGGCACACGCACACACCTGAAATGAGACGACAAACAGAGAAAGGGGCTGTGTTAGTTTTTCAAGATGCATAAAGCAATGCTAAGTATCCTAGTGGCACTGGATTATTTCTCATTTATCTCATGAAACATCATAAGGGACCGTGTAAAAATTATCTAACTCGCTTTAAAACAGAAAATTTAAGAAAACTGGTTCTTGTTTCAGAAATCTGTCTAGCAATGACAATGACACCATCCATGTAACCAAATATCAAACTTCCTCATTGATCAGGTTGGGGTCTCTCAGTCTGCATTTGTTCAAAATCAGCTTTTCTGATAGGAAAATGGCACTCAAAGAATTCAGTTTTGTTTGAGGGCCAGTAGTTCTATTTGATAATTTTACATTGGTCCCTCAGTGTAGAAGCTGAGGTTTCTTGTGGTGGTCATGGTGAACATTACAAATCTAGTAAACAGTCGGTACATTTAATGCCAGTTAGTTAAATATATACTGTTAAGTATTTAGAAGGGTCAGCTGAAGATTGTTTTGAACACTTAGTTTTAACTGCACCGAGAATTACAGCCTGTATTTTATTTATGTGAAATCAAAGTGAAACACTCTAAAATCTGCCCCAAGTGCATTTAAATCTGCTCATTTCCATTTATTCATTACTTCAGCTGACCCATTACATAAACAGATAAAGTGAGCCAATATCTTCCTCATCTTAAGTAATCAGTTCATTATGATTTTTTTTTATTAGGGCCAATGGTTAAAAATATTTAACAAAAGAGTTGGGTACGGTTTGCTACAAAAAGATCTATGGCAATTTGAAGTCATCACAGTCACAGGAAATGAGATATCAATAGAAATTAACGTCACTTAAAGAGGCTTAACAGTGAAACTGCTTATGTCATCCTATCACTGAATAACGAAAAGGAATCCCATCAAAATTAATTGCTACAGTAAATCTTACAATCATGCTTGAATCTGACATAGATTAAACCCTCTGCATGGGCTTGTGTTTCCTTCTTGATCAATAAGGTATGTATCTACTGTAAAATCAGGATCTCTGCTTACCGTTCCGGATAAATCTATTACAGTGCAATTCCATCTCTACCTCCAAGATCAGTGTGCCCAGTTTCTGAGTGGCTGATCTACCACCAGGCGCTTAAAACTGGATTAATGTTTTGTAAATTAATCTAAAGAGTCTAGTCAAGCCATTGGGGGGGCTGTCATTTGTAAATAGTATGACTCCCAACTAAAGGGAGTGAGTGCCAAATCGGAACACAAACAACTTCACACTGTGCCAAATGGACAGACCAGTTTCAGGAGACACGGTCCATAGCCCATCATGCCAGTAATCTGGGTACAGGAAGAAGTTAATATAAGCACAAGTAGGGCCCTATTTCACTTAGATATGGAACCTTTATCAACACCTGGCAAGAACACCAATAATGAGAGCCAAGCTTTTCATTAAAACAATATATCATCCCACTATCAGAAAATTAGATTAAATTCGTTAACTACTCTTCAAGCCTATAATGAGCCCTCAAAGCCCCAAGCCTCTGGCATGACTGAGGGAGGGCAATGAAGTGGAGATCTGGGGACCACTACTGTACATAATGGATCACTG
This sequence comes from Hyperopisus bebe, assembly GCA_026777045.1. NCBI lineage: Eukaryota > Metazoa > Chordata > Actinopteri > Osteoglossiformes > Mormyridae > Hyperopisus > Hyperopisus bebe. The sequence continues at coordinate 15,414,457 of JAODJW010000035.1, read as the reverse complement.
AATCCATTTTTAGATGTAGATCTACAGAGATTATGTACTTATTTCCCACCTCTGTTAGTGGATGAATACTGCCGGGCCTTGTACAGTACACACGCCCTCTGTCCACAGCACTTCCCACACAGAGATGATAGATAGATAGATAGATAGATAGATAGATAGATAGATAGATAGATAGATAGATAGATAGATAGATAGAT
>JAODJW010000035.1:15399736-15414160 GCA_026777045.1 Hyperopisus bebe | reverse complement strand
ATAGATAGATAGATAGATAGATAGATAGATAGATAGATGGATGGATGGATGGATGGATGGATGGATGGATGGACGGACGGACGGATGGATGGGTGGACAGACAGACAGAGAGAGCTAGATAGATAGATAGATGGATGGATGGATGGATGGATGGACGGACGGATGGGTGGACAGACAGAGAGAGATAGATAGATAGATAGATAGATAGATAAATGGATGGATGAATGGATGGGTGGACAGACAGAGATAGATAGATAGATAGATAGATAGATAGATAGATAGATGAATGGATGGGTGGACAGAGAGAGAGAGATAGATAAATAGATGGATAGATAGATAGATGGATGAATGGATGGGTTGAAAGACAGAGAAATAGACAGACAGACAGACAGACAGACAGACAGACAGACAGATAGATAGATAGATGATAGATAGATAGATAGATAGATAGATAGATAGATCTAGAATCTAGATCTAGAAGCTTGCTGTGGTGTGAAAGGGAGGGTGACAGGGAGAGTCAGAGGAAGCCGGACTGACTGCAGCACAGCAGAGCTTTTGGGAAGCCATTGAAACTCCACAGCGGCTATAAATGCGGGGAGGAGGCGGGGGCTCACTCGCCCTGCCGGCCAGGCCAATTTGGAAAAACACCTGCAGGGAGGCGGGGTTCAGTCACCCGAGGTCAGGCCGTCATGCCACCTTGCAGAAAGACAATGCTGCTGATTGCCTGAGAAGTGGAGATAAGAGAAACTAGATGTTAAAGCCTCTGGCGACTTTTGAAAGTCACACTGTCTCCAGCAGGTTTCCCATTGGTTAGCTTATTTGTTCATTCTGGGATAAACCAAACAAGCGAGGGATCGTGTCCAGTAATGCCACCCACCGGATTTGAAATCCTTGTTTCTCCCTTCACTATTTACACAAAAAAAATGGGTAGCCCTGTAAAGTCATAAAGTCCGCCAGAGGCTTCGACAGCGTGACCTCGGGCGATTTGTCTTTGCTTCCTACTCTGCGGGTCTCTATCCAGGCTGTCCTCATAACGAGCACAGAAGATGCATTTAAATGGCAGAATAATTGCGAAATGCAGATCGTTTAGTAACTTTCCTGTTTTTTTTGACACACGAGAGCACACACAGGGGCCATACTCTAAATTCTGTCCTTGCCCAGCATTCTAACCAAGCATGAGAAATCAATGCTCCCTCACACTATAAGAGAAAAGCACTTTGAAGGAACTTAAATGCGCAGCAACTGGACACAGATATGGAACAGACACTTGGGGACCCACAAGGACATAAGTTCTCTGGCACCTTCTCCATCTCATCAACTCAAGATTCTGTCGCTTGTTGCACATGACCATCACAGGAAAGGGACAGGTGCCTTCCTTCACTTGGGTTTCACTGCTGGCGTTTCAGACACAAGCACAGATGAGTCTGCAGGCCTGCACTGGGTCCTGCTTATATGCATCTGCTGTCCATTCAGTGATGTGAGACTGCAGGAATCCAGTCTGCAATGCAAAGCCCTGGATAGTCAGGATTGGTACTTCTGTGGGCTATAGGCCCCAGACACCAGAGGTGCCTTCAAAATCACATATTTACACAGCAGGTCCTGAATTTCATCAGGAACCTACTACTCAACCTTTAATGTAGTATGTACTGTATGGGTGCATGCGAACAGTATTCATGCATCCGCCTTCTTACATATTACCTGCCCAGGATAATTTCCAGTGACATAGCTTGACTCCTCACGAAAGTTAAAAGCTGTAAAGAATGTTCAACAGAAAAATGAAACGTATTTCAGTCGACTAATGTAACCGAGCTTTGTTTTATACTTCATAAATGTGTAGAGACGGCACTTCCTCAGCCACCTCGACAAAAATTTCTGAGGAAATGAAGTTCCTCGCTGCTCCTCTGGCCTTGTGGGATAGCATAGCATCCATCGACTGCACACTTCAGAATCTCGCAGAGTGTAGTTTGCATACTGATATCCATCCTGCTCACTTTGCATCCTATATTTCGCCTGCTACTTTGCAAATAAGTATGTGATTTTCGACGCACTCTTAGGCAGCTATCAGGAAAGAAAAATGCTACAAAATCATTAGGAGTGTAAACACTGACATGCGGCATTATTTAAAATTTACATTTTAAAAATAACTGCAAAAAACACTATAAATAAAATGAAAAATTAGGTTACTATTGGGCAATACATTATTACAAAAAAATAATATATATCATTCTGGGTTGGCATGAGGCACAGCACTGGGGCCGGATGCCTGGCGGACTGTGGGTCTGATGCCCATAACTGGCTCTGCCTATTTGGCACCTGCATCCGGTTTTTGTCCCTGTTACCTCTGGATATTCCAGTTTCCTCCTGAAGCCCAATAATAAGCAATTAGGTGAATTGGCGTCTCTAAGTAACCCACAGCGAGTGGGTGCTCTGTCTTAGCCTGGCTTCCCAGTCAAGGTGTCCCTACTGCCTGCACTGTTCTTTGAGAGAAATGCTCCAGTTTGTCCACAACCCTTATGCTGGATAAGTCACCGTGAAAAATGAACTGAAATGATTGTAGCACAGATATATATTCATGGCATGCACAGCCATGTCCTGCTTCCATCAAAGATTGTCAGTAATCACCATAAAAATTTAAAACAATCCATCCAGAGAAAATACTCCAGCTGAAAGTAATGGCTACTGCTGTGTCAAAATTAGGCAAGGCACAGAAGAAGTGTACAAGAAAATTAGCATTACAATCTCTGGGTACTAAAGAAGTACTTTAACACGTGTTTGGTGGCTTTATTGTAATTTTCATGTTCAACATGGTACTAGGTGGAATACTGCAGGAATGATGCAGATCTGTGCAACATAAAGTAACATTTTTATAAAAATCTATAAAATTTCAAAGTTCTAAACTAGAACAGCTGTCATGCCGCGTGGTGGAACCTACTGCGACAGCTGATTTTAAACTCTGATTAGGACATTTTGGTCTTTGGAAACTAATAATAATTGCAAAACATTCTATGCGCTCAATCAGTTTGCTGTTGTTATCATGAATCTACAAAAATGACAATTCACTGCATCACCCTTTGCATAACCATCTGATTACTAGTACTACAGATTTAGGATGGAGAGGTGTTCGAGAGAGGTATAGTAATGTACCAACTACATACCAGAAATTTCTCCTGTATGGCCATTGCACATTTCTGTTTTATTAAAACCACAGCAGCATAATAGGAATAAGTAAATAAAACGCCCTGTCAAAATGATTCAGCAGCTGACATGAATTTTAATGTAATCTCCTCTCCTTCTGTGCCCATGCCAGTTCCATCACACAACACAGGCCGATGAGATATCAGAACAGTTTGTGAGCTAGGCTGGTCTCCATAAACAGTGCCAGCCTTCCAGCAAAGACAGACCAGATATAACCTGACCCAAAAACCATTCTATATGAGACACCGTTAGATCAGGAGAAAAAAAAAAAAAGGTGTGTTAAAGATTCTTGGCAACCATTTCAAGCCTGCTTGTACTGTATTACCACGACCCCTGAATGTTACCCACGTATAGTCAAAGTACCAGCACAGTATATATGCCATTTAGCTCACAGTACAAACACTGGCACTTACACTAGACAATCTCTACCAGGAATGGGACCTTACTGTAAATATGTAAATCTATGTTCTTTTTGGCTTCTGATAAAATGTTAACAGCACTGTATATGTCATATTGCTAAAATATGTAATAGAAAACTCACCTAAGGAAACAGGGAAAGACTATCCTACAAGTGATTTGAAAAACCGAAGATATCGTTTAAAATGTTAAAAGTGTTCTTAAGATAAAGAGACAAATTTCATGGATTTATGAAAAAGCATGCTTCATACAAATATCTTGATTATACAGTGTTCCAACAAGTAAGTCATGTTAAAAAATGGTAAATGGTGACTCAGTTGGTAGCGCTGTGGTTTCACACCTCCAGTACTGTGGATCTGACGCCCGCCCTGGGTCTGTGTGTGTGCGTGGAGTTTGCGTCTTCTCCCCTTGTTTGTGGGTGTTTGCATGCCACTTTCCTCACACAGTGCATGCAGTTTAGCGGACCTGCTGCGTGTAAACTGCCCTCAGTGTGTATGTGCGCGTACATCGCCCTACGCGCGGCGTTTCCCGGGACAGACACCAAGATCACAGAAACCCTGAACTTGATGCATGGTTCTGGGGAAAGAATGAATGAAAGCGTGGCAAAATCATCAAACCAAACAGTTTATATTATTATATTCTAGGCTATATAGCTTACTTGGAGAAAACAAATATATATATTGCAACAAAAAAAACAGCTCGCCGAACGTCAGTTACAATCAGTTCTCTCTCACTACCAAAAGCAACGTACTGCGTTAAGAAAATACTCTGAAAAATCTGTACGCACTCAGACACACAAACAGTCCTTATTGGAATTATATCCTCATGCGTTTACTTTTCTTCTTACGTTCACTGGTACGCCAGATAAGGTGATGGGATAATACCATTTTGGTATCCTTGCTGCTTCGGTGCATGATACAATACGAGATTAAAGGATACTGACTCACGCCTAAACTCCATTTTTACATATACAGACATTGCAGCTTTAATAGAAAGTAAACGGTCGGTACCTGTAATGTTATTCCGCGAAGGTTACGCGGCCAGCAGGGCTGTCGAAGACATGCAATGAAAATCGCGTTTTAAGTGCGCAACCCCTGCATGTTACTTCTGATGACGCGTCGTGTTACGCTTTTCAGAGCTCGGTATTTCTCGGTATACTGTACACTTATATGGAAAAGACCCGGTTGCCACTAGTGACAAACTCACCCACGGGTTCCCCACCATCCTCTCCAGTATGTGAAATGTACGCCTGTATTAATACACATATTACAGTATTTAGAGGAGACAGCGTAACCATCGCATCGCAAAATACGTTCAAAATATACTTTGTCGTCGTCGAAGCTGCTATATTTTCAATTCTATTGATATTAAAGAAAACATCTACTGTGAGATCTTGATGAATATGTGCAGAGCGCATCGTTCGTTACCACAAATACTTCGACCTTCGGTATTAATAAAAATAGATCAGCGGCAGCTAGTCTCCAGCAGGCATCGTGCTGGGAAGCGAGAAACCCACATGCGGGGTAGGAGAGGAAGGTGCGCGGCAGACCAGCACCGGTGAGTGCGGCTGCCTTCCAGAATGTTTTCCATCCTGCAAAATGCCAGTGTGCGCAGTGTGGCAGCCTCGGCATCCTTATTTATCACAGCCAACTACTTACATCACAGAACTTACTTCTACAGAAAAACAGATAAATCCATGCAATCGCCTACAAAATGTGTTGCGCAAGAAGTATTTTACCAAAAACTAATGCGTCGTGTGGCACGTTTAAAATACAATTGCCGGTATGAATACCTTTCTTGGGTCCAATTCTAAAGCGACAAGGCTGTCAATTCGTTACAAAAGCCACATGCAGCACATACATATACATATATGTATGTATATATATATTAAAAAATGATAATACTCACTCAAATGATGACAATTAATGGATTGAATTCACTCTCATGCACTGCCGATGTTCTCATTGCAGCAGCAACAGTAACCAAACCCTTAGTTGACAACCTACCACGGTTATTAGCAACAGCTGCGGCTTTCTGCATGAAGTAACTGTAGCCAATCGAATCTGGAAAAAAATTATCGCGACCACGCCTTTGCTATCTGGAACCAATCAAAATAGTGGAAACTGCATCAATGCTATAAAAGCGGGGTCTCGTTTCTTTCGGTTAGGCTGTATAGTAGGGCCGTTGAGGACTGCGGGCTGGTGGTTTACAATTATGGATGTTTTTTTCGTGTAATCCGGATTCCAACAACCTGTCTTTATCAAACGATCGTGACCAATGGTAATAATCGTCAGACTGGTAGACCTCTTCGTGATATTAGGTACTGCAATGTGTTTACGACGGTTTCTGAGTAATACATTATATGTAATAATCCCTCAAATAAAATTACTTACATGTACAGATATCCCAGCCCTCCGGACCCTGTCCAGAATAAATAGTTGGAGGATGGATGAATGCTCTGATTCGATAAAATATCAGGGTCATCATCCCTATATGTCAGAGATATTACATATTAGACATTATCTAAGTGTCTAAAAAAGAATACATGAAATATATCAGACCAACAGATAAAACTATCAATCTCCAACACAGTTTTCAGTTTAGTGTGAAATTTATTAAATTAATGTAACTTTTGAACCTTGCCCCGTGTCCGGTGCTCATTAGGACTGGCTGCAAGCGGTGGATGTGCGTTTTTTATGAAGTTTGTGTGTTTGTTGCTGCTGTCCGTAGCTGCTACTTGGTGCAAACACTGGTGTGTCATTTTTGGCCTGGAGTTTGCTGAAGACTGAGACTAGCCATCTGGACTTGTTTGCTGTCCCCTTGGTTACGACACGGCACACAGGAGAAGTGAAGATGGGCAGCCGACGCAAGACTGAAAGGGTTCGCGTGCAGACGATGATTTTGAATAAACTGGCTTGTTTTAGTTTTAGTTACGGGAATTCCTGAATGTATCATGCATATACAGTACATACCATGTACATGCTTAACGTATAACTTATTTGAATATCTTCAGCCAATTTAACTTAATAGGATTCATGCTACAATAAACATTTTAAAATATATAAATTAATGATTTTAAATATACACTATTAAACCATCTCTTAAACAACTCATGTCTGAATCCTGAATTTATAGTATTAATGACCAGGTGTTCATGGAAGGTTACACTAAACATGCAATGTAACATGTAATAATATCTGACAAACTGAAAAAAATTACATATTCCAGATTGGCACCGTAAAGACTAGTGCTATCCTCAAATGTGAACTGGAGAACAGCCTTGCCGAGCAGATTAAGCCTTAACTGGCAAAGGTCCTAGAAACATTTAGATTATGCTGCCCTCTAGGTGGCGATCAGTCAGTTCGCTATTTTCATTTGGACAAAAGACATCCATAAGAAAATTATTTATTTTCTTTAAATTGTTGCTCACAACCAGGATGCTCAACTGGCTTCGTAAAGCATCATAATTAAATAATATGTCACGTTATTTCACCAACAAGTTCTTCAGCCTTTGGGCTATAACACGTGTAGTTCATTTAGCTGTCTTGTTTACTACATGGTTATAATTGTATTTCTGATACATGACTTTTGACAGCCACTAACATGTAAATCAGGCCTTGACAATGTGACAAAGTTAGGCAGTATACACTTTTATTTTTGCAGACATTTAAAGGTGATTTTTTTTTTCAGGTATATAAGCTATATATTTTAGGTGCCCCTTGAAATACATATACGTAAACTTTTCAACATTTACAAGAAGTGGTTTCCTTCGAGTGAGTATATATTCAAACAGATATGTGTATATTCAAAGGCCAACACATTATATATAATTAAGTGTAATAATATTATAATGTCATGTGTAATTATATATACACATATTTAAGTCATATTTTGAAACAATTAGTAATTGTCTTGAAACACTTAATGTATTCAATATTCACATAGGAGATGTGGGCAGCCGACGCAAGACTGAAATGATATGCGTGTAGTCGATTCTTTTGAATAAACTGACTTACATATTTAAGCGATATTGTGCAATAATTAGTAATCGTCTTGAAATACTTAATATACTCAATATTTAACAATTAAAGTGCAAACGTTGTACACCTTGCTTTATATCAGTTGCTTCAATAACAGTGCAGAAGAATAAGAGGAAGTCTGGGAGAAAGAAAACTTAAGCGAAATGGTTTGAATGGTTTAGGTGTAAACCCGACATCCATGCTGTTTATGCTGTACAGCATCGTGGCATGATTCCAATCTATTAATTCGTCGCAGGGCACACGCTATCACAAGCTAAGGGTAATTTTGCGAAACCAGTTTACGTAACCGCTTAACGCTATTGGACTGCCGGAGGAAACCCGTACGAAGTTTCTACGAACGCGAGGAGAACAAGAAAACGTCACACAGTGTTATATGGAAAGGAGAATCTAACACACATATAGCTATATATTGAGTTCCGGAGTATCTAATCGGAAGAATTCCTCATGGGGCGCCCTGGCAATGAGCTAATGACTAGGGTCAGGAAATTTTATGTTAACGGTAGGCCTACTCATTACGTTCGGTAAATGGCCGTCGGGCCCCCCCCCCCAGCTCGCAAAATCCCCCGACTCCTGGGCCAGTCTGGTGTGTAACATTCTAGGCTGAACATTTTAGGTTATTTGTCTTTGGGGGAAATAAGACATCTTACAATTGAGATTTTTTTCAAATGTATTTTTTATTTTTAATTTCACAGCATGCCCTCTTTAGTGTACAACAGGAATAAACACGTTTCCTTAAATCAGTGAAAAGATAGACGCAAAGACAATATGTCCACTACAATGGACATAAATGGATGGGTGGAGACTCAGGAGGATGTGGTGTGTTATGTTGCTAAAATAAAAGTTTCCGCGTATTTAAAAAGTTACTCTGCGTCAAAAATGTCAATTTCAGATAGTGATCACTCCACTTGTGGATTATAGATTATAACCTTAATTCATTGTCATTAAATAATGATTTAGATATAATTTGTCAGTTGAATTATAACTATAGATGACAATTTAATATGTAACAAAGCAAAAAGTAATAAAGAATTGAAAAGCCTAATAGTCTATAATTTATAATTATTTCACACATAATAATTTATGGAATTTGCAGTATTATATTTTACATGTAATTCAAAAATATTTACAAAATGTAACGGGTGTAATGTTTTGTACAATTCAATTCCTATATGCAAACAGCATTATCTTGTTTATATTGTCTAGACTCTAGGTCACTTACATGGTGTACATAGTACACGTTGTCATATATTTGTTTTGTATTGGAAAAAAATGTATGTGACAGAAATTTGTTGGATAAAATAAAAACCAAGCAACATGAATATCTATCAAGTGTAATTACACTGAAATTAATGTAAAGAATTACTTTGTGACTTTAAAATTCAGATCAAATCTCTTGCCAATGATTTCATCATAATTTTAGCTCCCCTTCCGCCCACATAAAAACACAAAGACAGATGAATCATCATTGGCCCTTTGTTTACGTAAAACTTACACTCACCAGCAGTATCATCTTATAATATCCTTAACTGATTCAGCAATAGATTCGTAATATTGTAAGATACGGAAAATGTTAAATTGGGAAGGCTGGGAAAATATTACTAATCGTATTTGAGATTTTTCACTTTTTGTACATTCATATGAGTGATCCACATGTATGCTGTATATAGTTCAATATTTATCACATAAATGGTTAAATAAAAAATTAAGAAAGAACACAAAACATGTGAAAACATAGGCCTCAAACACATGCCTTAATCAGAAGGTACCACGTTTTCGATATAGACTATCGAAATAAAGAAACGATGATTCAGGTTAATTCATAAAATGAATAAAGGGTTTTTTTAATAAAAAAAAACAAAAAAAAAACACTCCGACTCCCACTGGGACGTTACGCGCGCGTGACGCGCAATGTCCCATAGAAGCGCATCCCAGTCTCGCGTGCGGGCCGTCGCGTCGGCACATGTGCGCATGCGCGCCTCCCTGCGTACAAATATGGCGTCTGTGCACTCGAGATAAGGAAAGTGTTCAGTTCTGTGGCGATCTCTGGGAGTATTCGGTAAGCTAATTGCCGCTTTCTAACCGCCGTCCCGGTTTGTTTTTTTCTGCTCATCGGGCTTCCGTGAAGATCCCGCTGCCGAGACCTCAAACATTTTACTAACGGTACACGGCGCGTGTGTTTTTGAGGGGCTACGCGCTTTTTACCCAAGCTGTATCGTAACATCGAGTCACTCCCCTGTGCTTGGTGCGCTAATGAGGGAAGCCGTCCACATGTAATGAGGACCAGTGATTCTTTTTTTTTTGTATTTATGTGTGGTTTAACCTTGGTGAAATGTGGACCAGGCAGTTGACAGAGGGCGCGGTGAGGCGAAGTACGCCTGCGGACACACGCCCCTGTCTAGTGCAGCTGCAACTTTTCCCTTTCCCCCTTTTTTTCAAAACACGACCTACAGTTTTTTACATCATGGAAACGTTCCGCTCCCGCTCCTGTGTGCTGCCTCGCATCGGCACGGCTGGGCTCCCCACCGTCGCCGGTGTGGGACGTTTTCAGCGTTTCGGTTGAGTTTATTTGTGCGTGTTAAATCTTGGGGTGTGTGACACCCACACGCCTCCCTTGACCGGGGGGCGGGGGCCACGGAGCTCTCCGCCGTTTATCAGCGGCTCTTTTTTTCCGACAGAAACTTTTAGAAATTTAACGCGGCGCTACAGCGGGGGAGACATTCCTCCTCTCTTCACTGCACTTGGCTTTTTCGCGTACTTTTTTGTGGTTTTGGGCAATTTCTGCAAACTTTCCTTTTTGTATGCTTTTTGTGGGGGTGTAGAAAACCACAGCTGAGCAGTTATTTTTAGTTCTTAAACTGTTTGGTACAAGCAACTTCCCAAATGTGGGTAAGATGTTTTGTTTGTTTTTATTTTTAACAACGTTCTTTGCTAATCAGGTTTTATATACACAACTACGGACCTGTTTCTGATTGTGTCTCCGTGAATGGCCGCCGTTCGGGGGTGGCAGTAATAGCGAGAATGACGTGGTAAAAAAACATATAAAGAGCTACTTTAATAGAAATTTTGCAAGAGATGTCTATACAGTAATAAAGAATGACGGCGCAATTGATTATTAGAAAAGTTTAATTTAAAAAAGTTGACAGCCTTTTGGAGCTGCTCACGATATCGTGATATCGTGATGCCTTTATTTAATGACTTTATTTCGGGGCTTTTCGCTTATTTCTATAATGAACTGTCTGACTGGCAGGCAAAGGGGAGTACCTCTGAAGCAACTGTATGAAATATCTGTGTCGTTTAAAAACTATACACGGAAACGGTTAAATCTTATATTTTTAAACACTTGTGACTTGTGAGCAGTTCCTGCTACGGAATGAAAACTTCTTGTTTTGGGGGCTGTCACTCAGTTGATGATTCTTGCTAAATAAGATGTGATATCTTGAAGATTTTTGACTGTTTTCTTCAGTCTTTAGTCTTCGTTACAGAAAGTCACTGTCAGTCTGGTTAACATTATGATATCCCCTAATTTCCTCTCCTTTTTATTGTTTCACAGTTTTGAATGTGTGTGTACTTGTATGAACTCTGAAACAAAGGATGCTGCCTGTATCCCAAAGGCCCCCCTGCCCCCCCTTCCATGTGCAATAAGAAACTCTTGTTGAATATCATACTGTACATTAATTTTTAAGTACACACAGCGATCATTTGCCTTTTATTTTGATGTATTTTATTTACATATTTGTTACAAAATAATTAGTGTTGCACAATGCTTGGTCAGCTGTCATTACCTGGCTTGTCTTTCAGTTGTTCATCTTGCCAACAGAACAAAAGATTCTCTGATCTCACAATGAAAGGCAGCACAGCTTTCACTGATGTTCTCACTGACGTTTTATGTGCAAATTCTAGATTTGTTTGCTTTTTTTTCCCCTTCTTGTGTGGCTGGTTTGGACTAGATGCACTGCCACTGTCCAGCAGATGTTTTGGGTCTTAATATGACCGTCACCCATGGGCTTGCTGGAGGTCTTTGCTCCTGACACCTTGTCACACCCCCACTTCATTGTCCCTGCAGGTCCTTGAGGGCAGAGACAATGTGTCCTACACTAACCACCGGGCAGTTTTCACTCCACAGCTCTGCTCATGCTGCTTGGTGCACTATGCAAGCCTTAGAGTGGTTATGCTTTTCCCAAAGGGTTTGGAGAGATTTTGTGCCTGGTACTTCTGTGGCACAAACCATGTCTTTGAGTGGATGCAGCACTACTATTGTGAAGAGGTGGCAGTGAGTTCTTGTATTACCCCTGTTACTTAAAACCTTCATCCTAAGAAATTAAAAAGATTGTTTTATTTGCCATTTGCACAAGTACAGTTATACTGTTTTTTTTTTCTTCCCTTTTTTGCATTTCTCATCCAGCCTCCTTTGACAAACGTGCACACACCAGTGAAAGTTTAAGCTTTGGTGCAAGTCAGGTGCGAGTCCAGTTATCAAACACCCCTGGAGCATTATAAGGAGTTAAGGGCCCTGTTCAAGGGTCCAATAGAGATGTGACTATTCTTAAACTTGAATTGGTGCCCTTCTGATCACCTAACCCACTGACCCCCCCCTTGCAAAGGGGGGAAAAGTAAATGTTGTGTTCTGTGCAACAAACATTGTTGTTGAGTGGTCCATGCAGTGATGTTGGTGACCTCACAGTTTGTCCTTGCTAAGTGGAGTTTCCCTGTATGACAACACATTGAGCACATTTGCCTTCTAATCTGTTCCCAGAATAGGAACTGTTAGGTTGCCTATGTAGTGCAATGCCTGCTAGTTTCTAAATGGAAAATATTTTGAGTGTGGGTGGGGAGAGGTTAGTTTACCAGCAAAAATTCAGGCTACACAACTGAGAACTGCTTACCTATCATGATGTCATTGATTCTTAAAGGCACCAGCTTGTTTCCCTCTATTAATCTTAATTGTGTTCTGTGGTTTAGGTAGGCACCTAACACACTAGTTGGATTTTTCAAGTGGTTTGATCTTAATCAAACTATATTTTAAGGCAAATGGTGTGATTCTATTTACTCAGTAGAATTTCTTTTGGTGGCTCTGTCTATAATGTTCATCTCAATCCTAAATCTGAAATTCACCTGAATTGTTCTGAAATGTCCAATGAGGGCTTCTGTTTCCATATTATTGTCACTGCTGTTGCCAAAGGTGGAGTATGCTTCTAAATCTGGGAGTTGTTTTCGTTCACTTAACCCGAACAACAATACCATCATTACATGAGCTTTTTCCACCCTTCAATAAATAGCACTCTGGCATTTCTTGTTCTGAACCCTGCTCTGGAAATGTTAATATGAAACACAGCCTTAGTGAACAGGTGTTGAGGGGCAATCCCTTTTCTGTGGCATCTCATGAATGGCATGTTACGTCTCTTGTGGTTTTTAAAGGCCTTTATGTTTTGGTTTCCACATTGCTTAGGTGTAATTGATTTTCTTACTGCATGTATATCCTTATGACTTTTGATCCCACCAATTTTTCCTAAAATTCATGTGGATTTACTGGAAGTATTGATAGCTGTCACATGTTCATACCAGTAAGGCTGTCCCGATCCCGTCGCAATGTAATTGCGATTATATGGCGCAGGCATACCACACAAGGTTTTGCAGTTTAAAGTCAGACACATTTGTTAAATGGAAAGATATGCCAAATTTCCAGATTATTAACTTTTAGGTGTCATCATATGCATGCCATTAATATTTTAGGCACACTGCTAACCTGCTTACCAAATTCTGGGTGTAAGTAAACATCCATATAGTACTGAAATGCCGGCGTCTGTACGAATGTTTTGCCTGTTCTGTAAAGCCCTGGTGATTATTGTGCATGCGTCTATGAAATGGCCATCGGTATGGAGAGCTTTTTCACTTTTGTCCTTGTGACTGCTAAATACTCATTATTAAAACCATGAAGTTGTCTGCCTGCTACCCTAGAATATCCATTCATTAAGTATTTGAGAAAATGTTTAGGTTAGAATCAGCTTATTCTATGTTGATGGTGCTGGTGTGTGTGTGTTCATGTATGTCGGGCTTGTTGGGACTAGTGGGACTTTTCTTAAACTGAAACTTTAAAAACTATATTTACCAAATAACGTTGGTCTTTTAACTGCAAAAAATACCGCCACACAACCAATGTCTCTTTACCTTGTTCAACGGCACTATATAACCTCTTTAAAAAGATGGTTTGGCTGCTACGTTTTCTTTCTTCACCGTGACTTCGGTACTTATCGCTTCCATGTTATAACAAAAGTCGCATGGAGTGTGCTTCGCTAAGCAGATTTAATAAGCATAAGGATATGCAGAATCTATACAGATTACTAACTGCTGGCCATGACAATATGCCTTACTTTAATATTTTGGGCTCACTAGTGATCCGCTTATCGAATTGTGGGCATATGTAGTGTCTATATATCTCCAAAAAGCTGGCATCCATTGTCTAAAGCCCTGCAATAACGTGGAGTTTGTTGTTGTCAAAACAAAATTAACTTAAATGAAACTGATTTGATTTTCTGCTGGGAAATTATTTGCTTTGATTACTTGACCAATTGGTAAAATAGTCGATGGATTAATAAAAAAATAGTGGCAGCTGTGTTGTTCTGGTGACCTTTCCCTCAGGTATGGGAAACCCCTGTTTATAACCAGAGATATATAGATAGATAGATATATAGATAGGTATGTATATATATATATATATATATATATATATATGTATATGTATATGTATATGTATGTGTATATATATATATATATA
>JAODJW010000035.1:15381279-15391594 GCA_026777045.1 Hyperopisus bebe | reverse complement strand
GTGAGCCCCCCCCCCCCCCCCCCCACACCAAGTGAAGCGCTCTTATGTCCCAGTTATGTCCTGTCTTGGGGGCTTGTCACTTTTTTTCTGCTGCAGACAGAGTCCTCTGGGCTAATCGCTTACTTGATTACTGAATTTCTCCAGAGGAGGCAATCTGTGTCCTCACAGAGGGCTAATGGAGAGCTGCTTGGATGAGACTCTTTTCAATCTACATTTTAGAGTCATTGCATAAAAAACAGTGTGTGTTTACTTGTTTATCGTTACAGCTTTGAATCTGTTGCCCTTCACTGCCCATGTGATGGTGCTTTAATGATTTCCAGGAATATGCAGCCTGCTTCTCTCTGTGCTTTGTTATTTTGAGAGTTGCAGGGATTTGTGGAAGATAAGATTGCTCGGTCTTTCCCCCCCCCCTATAAAATTTTTGTTTTAATAAATTAGGCATGCATCAATCCCATTTATTTTTTTGAGAGTGAGTATGAGTACTGATGCTCAGTTTCTGATACTTACCAATGCCACTTAGAGCTGGGAGATGTCTAAAAATAATATACAGTGTTTTAATTTTAATTTTTAAAAATTAAAATTGGGATTAACAACACATTTTTAGCCAAAATAAACATAAAAGCACAGAAATGGTCGGCGGGTTATCCGCTTATCAATTTTTTTTCTCCCATTTTTAAGGTATCGTCGATACATCATCACTTGGTATCTGTTATTTGTGTCGGTGCATTGTCACAAGTACAAGTACCTGAGTGCTGCATCTGACCTGTCACAGATACTAGTATTGGTATCCATGCAGCCCTATTATAAATACTAGGTTGACCTCTGTGAGTGGCTCAGAATGCTCTTTGCATTACTGTTACTTTATGTGTATTAGAGTGTGGTTTTTCCATCTAGGGTAGGAAGGTATTTGGACTGTATGTCTAGTTTTCTTACCCCCAGATCTTATCTGCACCATCTCCCTATAGGTGCATTTTGGCCCTGAGGTCAATGGGCCTGGTTCTGGTTGACAACAAAATTAGCTCCCCACAATCTGACTCCTACTATAGGTTGTTTGGCCTCCTTGCCTCAGAGGGAAAGGTGAATCGGTGCCGTCATTAGGACAACTCAAACATGAGAGGAAATAGCTGGCTTGCAGTGTAAATCCCAATGGATTTACACTCCTACTGGAATATTTCTGTTTGTTACGATGTCTACAGAGTCCAGAAGTGGAATGACCTCAGGCTTATGTTCAGAGCAGTAAGACTAATGATTTAAACTGTGGGGACTATTAATATCTCTCTTGTGTGTATATTTGTACTTGCACACATTCCACTTGCCAGGCTGTTCTGTCACTTGGTTTTCAAGGCTTTTCCAGTGGATTTTCAAGGCCAATTTAAACTTGTTTATACTTGTATTATATATTTGCAGGTATTTTGTTTATTTCTTTTGGGGGTGCGTTAAGTGTTTGAGTGTGAGAGAGAAGACTGATGTTTTATCAGTGTAGATAATAGTGCTTTGTTTTTTTCCTGTTGTATTTCGTGCGGATTCCTGCAGACATAACTAATGTAGAAGAAGAATTTTAACTGTTTTAAATGTCAGACTTTTAAAACCCACTCAGTTTGCTTTAGAGGAGATCGTCACTTGTAAGAGTTCAGATTAAGGGATGATGTAGTCTGTTCTGTCATCTCGGGAAATGCCGGTAGGTGCTGTGAGACCTCAGTCAAAGACATTGCCTAAGAGTAGAAACTTCCAGATTAGGGTCTGTGATGGGATCAGCCCCACCTTAAAAAAAAAAAAAAAAGAGGAGGAGCTACAGAGTTTGAAGCAGTCAGTAGGCTGAGCCAGCTCTGGTTCCACACCCTCTCTGTGCAGACCACCTCTCATTTAGCACTCTGGCTTGGGGGCTGCTTGTTGCACTTCTGGGATTCTGACTCCTGTTTGGTTTGAGTTGGACCTCTTGAGGATGCTGTGGTAGCTGTGTGCACAGGGCTGACCTCGGTCGTCACGTTGTGTGGTCAGTTTCCATCCTGATTCTGTGTTGCTGCTCCTGTTTTGGAACTCATTCTCCAGTGTTTGTTTCCTCTAGTTGTGTCTCTACCTAGGATAGTCTATTGTATGTATCTTTTGAGTGAACTTTTTCACCCTCTTAGGATTTTAAATATTCCTGGTTTTTGTTGTTGTGTTTTCTTTTAAACTTGAGAGTCTGGAATCTGTATAGGCTGAAATTACAGCGTCTAAATGCATAGAAGTTATATTCATGAATTAGTATCTTTTTGTAACTTATAGTACACTTAAAGTTGTTTTGTTTTCTTTATTATGGCCAGAGCTTTTTACTTTTCATTTGGGATTTTGGAACATGTAAGTGTAAACTTGCTCAGTGTGTCTTGCTCTTATCACATAGGATCTTTAGTCTGTTATATTTGGTTGTAACTTGATCAGATATTGTGGGGGTTTGCAATACTCTTGCAGCTGGTAATGTTTAACTGGGCTAGTTATGGGTATTTACAGTAATTTCCGTCCAGCCTGGCTGAGGCCACGTGGTTGTGATTTGCCGCTCTCCCGGGAAGGTTAGGGGCTCGGTGCCCCTTGAACTAGACCGTGAGCAAGCAGTCTGTGAAATTAAATGCTTGTCTTGAGCACCCTGTTCACTGAGCTTAGCCACTGTCCTAATGGGGATCTAGCTCTAAAGTATACCTGCACTGGACTTTACTCTTTGTTCTTTATTCTCTGCAGCCAGATATTTTTTTTTTTTCTTTCCATGGTCACTACTCTTTCTTCTCCTGTGACTCCTCTGCATTTCCAAATTCTTTTTCCAGTATAGGAACGGTCCTGCCCACAAGCTGTATATATGATGTCTTCTCTGTTCCTATTGGAAACATCCTGACGGGGCCGTAATGTTTCTCTGTGTTAAACGTCATTTTATTTTAATGTGCTGCAACAGTGGTGAGCAGATACTTTTGAATTGCAAATAACTGATGGTTTTCCAGGAAGGACTGTTGTGAGTAGTTTGGACAGGAAGGTGGCAGGAAAAGCAGCTTATTTATTGAAAACTCTTGCCTTCATAATGAAGCGTATTGCAGATAAATGCAAATGCATGTAATGGAGTTGGAGCAGAGGTCATATTAAAAGTCTCCCCTGGATCTGCTCCAGTGACATGAACTGATTACCAGGTTCCCAATGTCTTTTGCAAACCAAATGGGTTTCATTGTCTGTTTTCTTTCAATAGCCAATGAATTTATTAAACAATAATCCAAAGGTAGAAATCGGTGAAGTTTCCGGGATTCATCGGCTCTGCAGAGGTATTAGCTATGAGAAATGTATAACTTTATACAATGTATGCATGCAATTTTTATGTTTAGGTCAAAGCTTCCATAAAATGGATCATTTATAAAAGTCATCAAAGCTGTGCTAAGTTTTAATAATTAATATGTAGTCCACTCATAAGGAAATTGACTGATCTATCGTAACGTTTCAATAGATTCATTTTGTAATACCTGGGACTATTTATGCATTTGCCTTTTGAAATTATAATATTATACAGTTTGGTGTTTTGAATATAAACTGATGCTATATGCAGCAGCACTACTGGCAAATCTGTACTGTAATTTATCATCCATTTAGTGAATAATGTGCAAATTCCAACTGATAAAACATTAGGCTTAGAGTAGTTACAGTATAGTGCAGGTGACTGGCGTTGTTGGTGAAGCAGCCCATCACTGATCACCTCTCTTCTGCAGTACTTGGCTAATACTGTGATAGAATTGGAGGGGTTGATGGTGAACTTTCTGAAAAGGTGTTTGGTCTACAGATACAGCAGTCCCTTGTTCTCCTGTTTGCACTGTGTAATAATACACTTGAGTCTGTGTCAGGGACAGAAATGCCTGCAGTAAAACTAGGGGCCACTGCAGGGGCGGCAGTAAACCCCAGGAAGTTCTCAGGTAGCACCAAAAAAAAAAAAACAGTGAAAACGGACCGCAGTGAAATGTCTTCAGTACATATGATGGAGGGGAATCACGTCATCAATGAAGGGAGACTGTAATTGGCATGTTTTTCAGAAACTCTGAATAATAACTTTCTTTGAAGATTCCTGTGTGTGCGTGTGCTTGAGCAATTATCATGTATTACTTGATGTGGGTGGGGTTATGGCCAAAGACCAATAGATAATCCTTACTCAATTCACTGAAGTCTGTTAATTTTGCATATCAGAGCAGGGTTTGGGCGGTGTGGTTGGATCAGATTTCTGGGTAGAATCTGACGAGCTCTGGTAACCAGTGCTAAGTTTTGGGTGGCCAGAGGGGCTCAGAGTGCCGTTAACCAAAGTGATGGTGAAATTTCAGATGGCTTGTTAGCACGGTAAGCAGCTCTTATCTGTGGCCCTTTCCTGATGATGCTTCCCCCTCTCCGCTCTGCAGTCACCCTGCCAAAGGTGCTCTCCACCCCTGTGTTTTCCCCCGCCAAGCCTGCTAGACGCACCATGCCATCTTTGTACCGCCTGACGGGTCCCCTGCCGCCTCTGCCCGTCCGTAAGGGGGTGCGGGGGCGCCGCCCCAAGAGCCAGACCATCACACTGCTGAAGGCGGCAGTGGCCACAGCACAGAATGGCACGCTGCAGACCCCGGGGGCTTCTGGCTTGTCCTTGGCCCCCAGGCCACACAAGAAGAGGGGACCGAAACCTGGCAGTAAGGTAGGGATGAACTGGGAATCGTCTTCTTCCACGCCATGGAATTTTCTTTTCATCTTATTGGATTTACCTATTTCCTTATAAATGGACACTGGTGACTTCTGCGAGTCTGCAGTGGAGGCACAGCTGCAGACTGATCACATGACCTAACCCCCTCTCCCCAGAGGAAAGCACGGCCTGTACAGGCTGCCATGACCACACCGACTGCAGCTCCTGAGACGGGAATGTCTGGCACCCATATGTCTGCAAATGGGCCGAATCACAGAAATGTCATTCCTGGAGTCACCTCTACAGGTACGATAACAGTGCCTTTCCCTGCGCCTTCTAAGGGTGCTTTTCCACAGACACTTGTGGTACTTTCCATTTTCCATTGACTTCCAGTACCTAAAGTACCAAACCAGTTGGGGTACTTTGTTACTTTGGGGTGGGACTTGTAAGTGCTTTCTTTGTTATGCAAAACACCTGCCTCTGAAACACAATACAACTGCTTTCTTGAAAAAAGTTACAAACTTAGAAAACAATGATTAATGAAGTAAAAAACAAAAAAAAAAAAGTATGCATTGACAAATGAGACCCCAGGTTTAATTGCGATCTGATTGTATGAACCAGAAGAACATCTGGATGGCAAGACAAGAAATAAAAAGTATTTGTCGTAATATACTGGGGCTGCACGAAAAATAAAACATGGCAATGTGATTTTGTTGCAATACATTTTGGGATATTTATAAAGCGATAGAAGTTTCTCACACACCCGTCTGAGTGATTTTAAGCAAGGATGAAAATTATCGGAAAGCGCACGCAGAACTCATGCAAAAGCAGCGGCAGTAAACTTTATACAGTTTTAACATACAAGATAATCTTTAAAATGAACAATCATTTAAAATGCAGTGCTTGCTAAGTTTTGTTTCCTGTGACAGTAAAAATGTTTCAGTGAAATTTAAATCTCTGGCACTGTAATGTCTGGACAGTATGAAGGCATGGAAAAGCCTTATCGCAATCTAGCCGAATAGCGATGTGAGAATAGCACGTGCATGATGTGCAGTGTTGCTATTAATATCACACATCGTCCACCTCTACATTACTCTCAAACCATTTTTCGAATTCAGTACGGAATTCCCAGTGTCACATTATGATGTCATTCAGCGGTGGTACCAGTTTTTACACCAGGGGAAACCTAACACCTTGAAGTACCTTATGAAAAGTACCAAAATTATGGTACCTGGTGCAGTGGAAAAGCCCCCTAAAACCTCACTGTACAGGCTTACAACCCACAGGATCATGCCTGTAGAGCAGCTGTCTGTGAGAATATTCAGTTTTCTATTGTTCACCATTCTAAAGCTCTCCACTAAACGTATGACAACTCTGTCAGTGGAATGACTGCCAGCCTTGACCTTCGCCTCTGTTCCCCTCCCACTGGTGGCACAGTGTGCGTCTATGTGAATAAACAGGGAAGCTGTGGACCACATCTGGATAGAAAACAGACGCAGCAGCTGCCAGACCACTTTGGACCAGGACCTGTCAATACTGTCCTACGGCAGACGGTCCAGGCCTGTCTGGACTGCGCCTACCAACCAAAAATCCTGCTGAACTTCCTCAAGTCTGAATCGGAAGGAGGGGAGGTTGTGAAAGGTACTCTGCTCCACAACACCCTCTGCTGTGAGTGCTGAGTAAAAGCACCTGTGTTCAAGAAGGTCTGCACCTCTTCAGGTTTCCTATTGATGTAAGGCCAGCCAGCCAGCCCCCCAAAAATAACACAGCTCATTTTTCTTTGTACATATTCAAAGGAAACTATGACCCAGGCTTTAACATGGAACTGACACATATTTAATACTTTCTTTGGCATTTGTTTGAGAAATCCCTCCTATTACTTTTTGGTTTTTAATACTAAGTTTCCTATAAAATGCATCCAGCTCTATATATTCCAGTTACAGTAAAAGTAAAGTTTTTTTTTTTTTTTTAATTATTATTCTAAAATAAAATGAGCTGTAGTTCTGTTTTTTGTTTTTGTTTTTTTTTCTCTCCTCTCCCTCTGCCCCAAAAAGCATCAGGAACCAAATGAAATGAATGTCTGTGTCCCTTGCACTTTAATATTAGACCAATATTAATCTGAAAGCTGGAGAAATGTTGGTGTCAAGGGGTGTCAGCTGTGATTTCTGCATTGGTGTCCCAGTGCGGGCTGATGCCGGGGTCCGTTACGCCCAGCTGCCATCCGCCAGCAGCCCCGCCTTCGTGTTGCGATTCCTGGAGAAGCTGTGCCAGCACCTTCAGTGTGAGAACCTGTTTAGCAACCAGCCCTTCAGTCCCTGCGGCTCCGCAGCTCACCCCGTCTACGACAGGAGCAAATCAGGTGTGGCAGCCTGGCCCTTCGCTCTTTGCCTCGCTCGCTCGTCGTTTGTGCTTCGTCGTTTATGAATTTGAGCAGTTTTATGATCATTACGTAAGACATTTAGCGTTAAGCATGTCAGCGTGAGGCATGCAGGCATGTGACTCTTCTGCACCTCCTGTTAATGTGGGTGGTAACAGTCCAGGCTTCCGGGTTTTCTTATGACTTCTCTCTCTGCAGTAAAAGAGGAGACGGGAGAAGCTTTGCTCATTAACCGTGAGAATAAGCGACTCTCTCGGGATTCCCCCCCCTACACAACTCCTCTGTCCCCCAAGCTACTCCACACAGAAGTCCACCCCTCTGAAGGTAACCACCCCCTTACCAATGTATGATGGATGCAGTCACACACTACAGAGAACCAACACAGGCTAATTATTGTTGTCTGTCTGATCACATGTTCAGACTGCGCTCTGTAATGAGGCTGAAGGTTTTGATTGCAGCTCTAATGGCAAATTTTATGAAAAAGACGCTTGGTTTTTTGATTACAGGCCTAGGCTGTGTAACGGCTCTACTCTAAGTGAGACTTCATAATGGCGGGGATCGTGATTAAATTGTCCTCTGTCTGTGTGACACGAATTATGTAAATATTTGCATGCGGCATTTATTCACGGGTTGCCTTGGTAATTCTTCTTGTGTCCATGAGGGTCTGGTTCAGGGCTGAGGCACGGGAGGTGGGGGGGTGGCTGTGGCTGTGAGTGTTCCTGCTGAATCCGGAAACACGAATCTGACCCCTGCGTGCCGTCCGTTCCCAGCTGAGACGCTGCCACACGAAGAGAACAGCCTTCTGAAGGAGTCCATGGACTCTGCCTCCAACTCCATGGCCCCCCTGGCTCTGCGACACACCCCAGCAGGCAGCCCCTACCACTCGGCCTTGCGTCGCCTCTCGTCCACGCGCCAGCACAGGATGGTGGAAGGTAGGCCTCCATCACGCTGGTTCAGTCTTGCTCATGACGGACAACTTTTATACCGGCTTGTCGCAGACTACAGTAATGTTTGCGAGTGATGTAGGGGGTTAAAGTGTTTACAAAACATTTTGCAATTAAAGCTTGTACCGTTGGTATTTTAAATTGGCTTCTGTTAGTGACAAATTTCAGAGGTTGGTTCGGACTGCTATTCATTAAACTGTAATGTTGCCATCTAGTGGACATTACTTGTAATTGAGCATGGGTCATCTTCTTCATTTGGCTGTAAGCATAAAGGATATTTAAATGATGCATAGTGTTGAGCAAGCCATTAGTTAAAAGTGGCTCTATTTAACTACAGGGTTACGGTAACCAACTTTTCTTTCTCCTGTCTGAGCCATCTGATCTACCTACTATTGCCTTCTGCAGTCTTATACATAACAGAAGAAAGAACAGAAGGAAATGTGGACATTCCATTGTCGTTAAACAGATTCATTGCTCGCACTGCTACGCCCTTATTTGGGTGGTGCTTTTCTGCTAAATTTTGACTATACGAGTGAGGCACGCCGACTGAGACCAAGCATGGGAGACGATTACCCACAATTCTGTAGCGAGAGAGAGAGAGAGAAGAACCATCGGCTCGGTTGTGATCACATGACACTTGGCAGACAAAGCGTATACGTAATACTTAAATGAGCGAGGTCTTGCAATCCATCAAGTTAAAATGTATTTTATAATTTTGCTCGTCTTGCAAAACACACTCAAACCAAGTTACTCGCAGTCCGAGGTTTAACTGTATATAAATTGACATGCCGCTAGTTGTCAACTGTCAAATGAAGACTGTACTTCTCCAGTTCTCCAGGTTGTGGGAAGTGTACAAATGGCTATTCAGAAATGTGTGTTTTTTTTCCCGGGTCTCTATTTGCCCTATATCCTCTGATCGGTTTCATTCTTTTTAGCGCTAACTCCCTGTGGCCGGTTTCTCACAGGCCCCGAACCCCAGACGGCAGACAGGGAGGTCCCCATTGGCCCTGGTAGCAGCCCCTCCACCTGGTCCATCGAGGAGGTGATGCAGTTTGTGCGTGAGGCAGACCCCCAGACACTGGCTCCACACGCGGAGCTCTTCAGGAAACACGTGAGTTTCCCTCCTTGTGCTTCACATCTCAGCTTCTTTCCATGTTCAGGCTTCAACCCACATCCTCTTCAGTGTTGGATGTCTCTGCATAAACCTGAAGTCATGTAAATAATGTAACAGCAGTTAACATTCGGTTCCTTTTACTAATATTATGCAGGATCTGACCAATGGCTGTAATTTCCTCATACATTTCCATTGGTCTGTGCTCACCGTTTCTGCAGCCCTTTGCTGGTCCCATGTACAGCGGCTCAGTCTTAACATGTCTGAGTGACGATTTCCATTCATGTACTAGAACTTTACTTGTGGTGTGAATATTTATAGTTTTGACTAATGATGATTTCTCAGGCTTGCATGTTTTTTTCCAGTTTGTAAGTCTGTGCAGTGGACTGCTGGAAAGTCTGACAGTTATCAGAATCTATACTTTTCGGCCTTTGTCAGGCTTTTAGTTTTGCCTGTTTTGTCTGTGTGGCAAGACAAATGTCTGTCCTGCAGTGTAGGGTTTCCCAGCTTCTGATCTGTGTAGATGTAAACCGGTCCATAGACACCCAAAGGTTGGGAACCCCTACTTTGGAGGGACCATGTCCACTGTGCAGAGCCTAGCCCTACGTCCAGTGTCTGATTTGTGTTTTTTGGGAGTGACTGAGAGTCCAGGTTCCGGGGGCAGCAGGTCGCGCCCCACCCTCGGTAGCCTGGTGTTCATCTCCCGCTTCCGGGGCACGACACGGCTCATGTCATGAATAAATCCTTCCCCCAGACGGAAATATGTCTCCTGGGCAAAGTCTGTCCCTTGTCTAAACAGCGTGGAGAATGTCAAACATTCCCCTTCCACCCATTACTTACCGAGATGCTCTCTGCGTTCCTTCTGCTCTTTACCCATTATTTATGCCCCCCGAACCCTTGAGCGCCCTGCCCGTGCACGGCCCCTGTTTCCCGCCGTTTTTTTTTTTTTGAGGAAGGATGACAAGCCGCCGTCTGCGGGTGGTGCGCAGCTGTGCTGAGGTAAGGCGCGACCTCGTCTTTGACTTTTGAGTCTTCCCTCATGTTTGTTTAAATGATTGCTGTTTTTTGAGAGGGCAGGGAGGAGCCGGGGCCCCGAGGCCGGAGGCTGCGACGCCCCTGGGCATTCTACTCCGAGCGGGGGCGTCACGGAGGCCCGGCTAACGGCGACCCGCTGAGCGGCGGCCCCATGTCGACTCGGGTCTCTCTTCATCCCGTATAAATCTTTCGCCTTTTAC
>JAODJW010000035.1:15365964-15379890 GCA_026777045.1 Hyperopisus bebe | reverse complement strand
TGTGTGTGTGTGTGTGTGTGTGTGTGTGTGTGTGTGTGTGTGTGTGTGTGTGTGTGTGTGTGTGTGTATGTGTATGTGCGCGTGCGTGTGAGCGACCTGAAGCTTTGTGTTAAACCAAAGTCTTGTCCACCCCTGCATTTCCTTCTCACCATGCTCACGTGTTCATTTAGATGCACAACAAGAAGGCTAGTTGTTTGTAGATGAAGTACATTGTTTAATATTAATGTCACTGGTCCTAAGTTTCATAGTATAATGTGGTGTTCTGTTCATAAGGGAAACATAGGAAATTATTTACAGTTGCTTCTTCATTTGCAGGTACACATTCGCAGGTACAAAATCAAAAAGTCCATGCAGAATGCAAGCTTTGATGGTGCCCAGTAATGTCACTTTGGTGGATAAAGGAGACAGGAGTTTGATTCCATCAGTTCTGAGGCATTGGTGTTGGCCTTCCTGACCCAAGATTGTCTCCTAATGACTGTGAAATTTAACATGAAATATTGCTAACCACCCATCTGATAGCAGCTGTAGAGATATGAAATGTCTCTACTTAAGCATGAAATTGATCCTGTTAGGTGCCAATGTCTTGAAAATTCCACAGGTGAGTAAGCTCTCTGGGCTGTTGTCTGTACATTTGTGATTCCAATCAAATGGCAAAATCACACAATGTAAGCATAATGCTTATAGACTAGGGAACATGTCAAGTTGCGTGATGGGTGACATCTGAGTCCAGAATCTGAAAGCTTTCATTTACAATAAAATTAAAATTTTATAAAGGAGTGTTACTATATTGCATGGTTTGTCCAGCTGTATTATACCTGGTTACAGGCTCTGTAGTCCTTTATGAATATTACTGATAAATTGCAACAAGGATACATATTGGGTCCCAAAATTAAGCGTTACATGCTCTAATCATTCTTTACACTTTCATTTTTAAATTGGTATATATAAAATCGGTGTTGGTTTAATTTACTAATCAGAAAGTGTAATTGCTGTAGCCTGTACAAAGATCAGTGCCGGTCAGTATTGATGGTAAAGTGTGTTCCTGTGCTTCTACTCATACACAGTTGCTACAGTTTCAAAGCATTTGTGAGTTAGTCTCATAGTCTCGTCCTTTCTAAGCAAATCTTGCCTGTTTTGGGGGAACCTTTCATAAAGCCTGACACTATAATCAGACAGACGTGCTTAGATGTTTGACATATCTTGTATTAAAAGATAGTCCTTTGGCTTTGTGAACAGTTGAGTTTTCCTTTTAAGTCTGCCGGGGGGGGACATTTAACATATTCTCTCCTTGCTGGTGTGGGATCTATTCTACAGTCCAAAGACATGAGAATCGGGTGAATCTCTGTATTTCTCCTCTTTGAGTGGCGTGTGACTGGCCTGCCCTCCCTGGTGCCTCCGCCTTTCTGGAATGGGCTGCACGCTTACTGTGATCCTGCACTGCATAAGCTGTAAGGGGAAAACTTGTTGGATGTGTGAGTTTTGGTGATTCAAGCTCAAACCTGTATATATGTTTCATTTACTGGTGAAGCTGTAAAGGAACTGAGGGAATCAATGATATTATCATGAGCTTTTTTTTCGCCATTCCTGAAGGACACAGTGACGACTAACAATTTCAAATTGCTTTATTTCTTTTTTTAGAAAATGCAGAAATTGGCATGGACATGCTAAATAATTCATTTAATAGTTTTCTTATATTCATGCTGGAATTCTTTTAATGATTTACTAAAAACACCTGCTGTGTTTCCAGCATTCCAGACTGAAACGTGCTTCATACTCTGCTGGACCTAATGTTATGCTGCACAATGCAATCTAGGCTTATCCTGTGGTGAAGAATCCTTTTCAGTGTCCCATATTTATCGAAGATTATAGCAAACTGTCTATATATAGACATTTTCTGGGACTCGCTCTTATCTGTCCAATGAAGTGAAAATACCAATGTGGTGTTTGTACTTAAGTAATTTTATTTCCATTTAAAAATACAGAGCCTCATGCAACTGCATTGTACAATAAAATAACTTATCACAATAAAAATGCAGACAGGAGTCTAGAACAAAATTTCATGTAATATTGACTTTCTGAAGCCGTGTTTTTGTTCTGGTTAGATGTAACACTTGTCTGGTTTTCAGTATGAGTTCATGGTTTGTTGGGATGTACAGGACCCCTAAAGACCAGCAGAAACTCTAGAGAAGAATGGGAGCTCACCTTGGGAACCTGAGAACCAAATGGCTTTAACCAAATGTGCTTCCAGAACAAAACTCAGCAATAGATAGATAATGAAGCTAACATACATATATAACCAAAAGATAATGATGTATGTGAACTACCAAAAAGACAGCAGAAGTAGGTCTTGGGTTGGAGATCATGGCTAAGCACCTCCACCCCCCCGTCAGGGTAGGCTTATATACATTGAAAGCCAAACTTTTTTTTTTTTTTTTTTTTTTTTTTTTTTTTTTTTTTTTAAGGAAAACTCATTTATAGTTTAAATGCAGCAGTTTACTTGAATCATTTGTGTCATGGCAGAATTTAACCTGTACTTTTATAGTGCTGTAAGTGAATTCGAGAAAGCAATTAAAAACACGTAATATTTATATGTGGGTTTTCTCAAGCGAACATATGAGACTCTAGTTGTTTTTAAATATTTTCTTCCCTAGCAAATAGCCCTTTCATGATGATTTGGTTTTAATCAGTCTTGGAACCAGGACAGCATTGTGATTTAGGGATCCCCTCCTTCTAGGGAAGTGGAAAAACGTGCCTTGTTATGAAAGCTGTTTCCAACATGTGTCATAATTAAAGTTAGAGCTGCCTTAGTGGTTCCTGACAGTTATAAGCTTTGTTTTCCTGCTCTGGGAGACACTGGAGTTTGGGTTGGTGCCCTGTGGCACCAGAGTATTATGCTTTCTTAGGAATTCTGCATTCTTTTTGTGACCCATTTTTTTTTGGGCGGCATTTACTAAACCCATAGATATTTATGGTCTTAATTTGATTGTTCCCCCAAAGTTATTTCCATATTAAGACAGGAAATGCACTCTAGTTCTTTGTAGGGAATATGTACAGCTAATGTTACTTGGCAGGACTGTTCCCATGATAGGTGGGGTGATTCGCAACCTAACAAAAAAATCAGTACGGCTGTGAAAACAAATGCTCCCTTGGATAATGTTATTACAGCTGAAAATGTTCAAAGGCGTTACCTTTTCAGCGAGTGCGTGCCATTTCCAAATGACAAGGTTTAGCACATAAATGTGAATTTTATCTGCTGCCGGCTTCACCATAACTTAATGCTTCTGCGGAGTGAACAAAGTCATGAGGAGTGGAGGATGATATCGGAGAATATATGAATATCCTTTTTGTTTTGCATTGTAAGACGTTTTGGAAAAAATGTGTCCTGCTAAATTCATATTCTCATTCCCAGGAGTGTCATCCAGGTGCTTCTCACCATGTGCCAGGGGACTCTACTTTCTTGGGAAGAAGGCAGCAAGCCGTTGTTTCTTAATGGGGAGGATATGTATCTCCTGAGAGTTGACTTTCTTGAGTTTGATTGGTTTGCTTTTGGCGCTCTTTTTAAGGGCGTCATTGGGGTCACATGGCTCAATCTGGGCTTTGATGCTGTAGCGCTGCTGAAGCATAGGGTCTTGGTTTGCATCTCTCTTGAAAGAAAAGTTTTTGGTGGAGACACCAGAGATACCCTTGAGCTTTCCGCAAAAGATGGCGGGAACTGCGTCTTTAACGGACACGATGACTTTGGCCGTCTGGGAGGTGCTAACGATTTCAATGTTCCCGCTTCCACACTTGGACTCGCAGCTAGACCGGCTGCTACTGCTGTCCACCACCCACTTGTGTTGCCGGCTGAACTCCAGGGATGCCAGTCCACTCATGATTTTGGAGTCCATGTTCTGTGTGCACTCCATGGGATGAAGAACTTCGAGAGATAAGGCAGACCCTGTTTTCTCCTCGCAGGAATGACCAGTCAGAGCTGTATCTCCTACTGGCAGCTCTTTAAGATGTGTTTGGATACACGGTTTTCTCACACTGGCCACTGACAAGTCAAGGACACTATCTTGTTGAAATAGGACTTCCTGCTTTGTTTGGATTGGGCGGCTTTTCACAGAGAGATCCAGGACGTCTCCCACAGTGTCTGAAGGACAGAATGTAGACGGCCCTGGTGGGTTGTGCAAGGTCACTTCCCTGCTGTGTGGTGGTAAAAGATTAGGAATCGTTCTTGTCTGCGTACCTTTGTCCAAAGTGCAAGTTGGCTTGGGTGGGTCTGTGAAGCCTTTGATATCATCGTTCTGAGGAATGGGAATTGGGAGTGGAACTGGAATGGGTAAAGGTACTGGCAGGGGGACAATAACTGGATAGGGAACCAGAAGAGTTGCTGGAGGAACCAGTGGAGACAGTGGAGAGCTATAAGGGTAAGCGAAAGGCAGTTGAGGGAAGATGGTTGAAGAGAAGGCATCAGGAGCAGAAGTTGCTGAATGGCAAGCAGAGGTGTTGAGACTGTTCTGAGAGGGGAACAAGTCCTGCAGGACTGCAGCAAAACCTGGGTTCTGAAGGAGGGGCAAGATGCCAGATTCCAGCGCTTGTGCACCTGGTTTCTGGTCCAGGGGTGGAGCCTGGCTGAAGGAGAGGGATGAGTTCTGGCATAAGATGTTGTTCTGCAAAGATATCGAAGGACAAGTGGCCCCCTGCTGAAGCACTGGGGAGTTCAAGTGCTGGAACACCTGCTGTTCCAGAACCAGAGGCAGTGACATGGGACCCTGGCCGGTCATCAGGTAGGACGCGTTGCCCGCCGGACTGACCTGGGGAGCCGCACCCCCAGCCATCTGGAGGTGAATGGGCAGTACGAGCGGGTTCTCCCCCAAACAGATTGGTTGCAATACAGTTGCAGCTACTTTAAGAGCCACCCCTCCTGGAGTGTCTGTGGCAGGGCTGACTATAGAGTTTGCTGGGACGGCCACCAGGGGAGAAAGTGGCTTCTTCATTAGGCCATTTCCGTTAATGTTCCAGGCCTCGGCCGTGATCAGCTGAGTC
The DNA here is from genome assembly GCA_026777045.1 of Hyperopisus bebe. NCBI lineage: Eukaryota > Metazoa > Chordata > Actinopteri > Osteoglossiformes > Mormyridae > Hyperopisus > Hyperopisus bebe. The sequence goes on along the minus strand of JAODJW010000035.1, from coordinate 15,374,862 downwards.
ATTCCGTTGTCCGATTTCCCATTCCCATCTCCTACTCCTCCACTGCTGCTCACTGAGCTCCGTGGGTTTGACATATCCAGAGGCGCGGTGGGTTGGCCGTCTTTATACAGGTCCTCCATAACTGCTTCCCGAAGTTTCAGTAGCTTCAGATTCTGAAGGACCGCATGGTCTTCAGTTGTTGCTCTCTTGTGTGCAGGTTCTTGCTGGTATTCGAGCACTTCAAGAAAAGGGAAATGAAAACAACTTATCTGAACATCATTTGTGAATTTATCTAGATGACATGTAGCAATAAAAATTTCCAATGGTAAAACACTAATGCCCAGACACTAACTTTTATCTGAATAATTCTGGTTGATAAGTGCAACTGCTTTAAGGTCACATGTAACCTCAAAATGTCTGTCAAATGATACAAGCAACCTGGACATTGTTTATGTGGCCTTGTATAATCTTGTACACAGCCTTAGACAGAACTATTCATACCATAATATTCCATTACACAAATAGTTGGTCTTTCCCCAAGGTACATCAACTCACCCTTTCTGCTTCAGAAAAAGGTCATTAGTCACTTGAAAAATAATGATTAAAAGCCCAGTCACTGATATGAAAGGTCAAACAAGTCCCCTCCCCCAGGCTTAAGTAGACTGCCGATTCACTCTTGTTTTCATTTCCCAGACTGCGGGGAAAAGAAACCGCTATCATTGTGTGATGAGTCCTTGGCTTTATCTGTGTGCAATTGATCAACCTTGAATCAAATTCACAAAGAGAGACAAACACCCTGAAGATTATTCCACATCATGTGTGTCACTGATAGCCCTCCACCCGCAGTGAGCTGCAAGGTTTGGCAAAGAGCTCATCATTAAAGATAGCTTGTTACTTTCTTTAACGATATACCCTGTTTCCCCGTTACAAATTTGAAGAACACAGGATCCTTCACAATGTTACGAAGTTAACTTTGGCTCATACAATGCTACAATTTCTGTATACACATGCTTTCTTTGTATATGCAATACTGTTTTTCTTTATACAGTATTATAGACTACAGATAAAGATACTTTGTTACAATTTACAGTATGTTTCATTGATTACTGTAACAACATTAACAATTTCAAATACCTATATGATACAAACTACAACCAACATTTATTCTAATTTAATCTATTGAATGCAAAACTTAATAGTTACCCAAAGACAATGAAACTTATGTAATGGGGGCTACTGAAATATTCTATGCAGCCTTTTCAGTGCTGCCTTGACACACTGGATTAACGTCCTTCTCCTTGGACGCTCAACAGCCGGGATTTTGCGCCAAGATGGTACTGTCACTGTATTTTGTCACTGTCCGTTGTCCCTGGCCCTAAAAGCACTGGAAAGTCTCTCTGAAAAATCACAGCTCTGCACCAGGGGATGGCTTGGATTGTTAAAAGGCTTAGCTGCAGGAAGCCATGGGCAAGGAGGGAAATGGTGAGGGAATAAAAGCTGGTGTCGCATTCACATGAATTTGGATCATGGAAGTGCACGGATTAGATCTGTGCGCTTTGAAAGGTCGATGTGCTGATTCTGTCCATCAGACGAGACCAGCCAGCTGGCCAGGGAAACGTGCATCGATGAGAATCGAACGTGTATTTATCGAGCACAGCATTTGAGCTTTGTCTTGCTGAATCAGCCCAGCATCTGTAATCGTACTGGGTAGCACATGCCGTTTCACTTTGAGTAAGGGCTCAGGGAGATCATGGTAGACGACACACACACAAAGGCAGTCATCTTCATGGCCTGTGGCTCTGCTTTGTCTCTCAGGCATTTCTTTGCGTTTTTTTTTTTTTTTTTTTGTGTTTTTCATTTGAAAGCTGACATAGATAAATTAAATGAAAACTGGGAAAGGCAGAATACCAGCTGAAGTGCAGTGACTGGCCCCCACCCTTCCCAGCTGGCCTAGTAACGGACACAGCCGTGTGCTATGGGTTCTGGGACAGCAGTCCTGTACTATGAATCCCTTGGGATGGCCCTGATCTGACAGCGCGTAATCCAGACAATCTCCTGGCAGGATCTTCACATATATTCCATGCTGGTTTCTTCAGCTGTTGATGAGACGGCCTTTACTCGGTTCCCTGCTGAAGGACTGCGCGTTCTGAGAGCTGAAAAGCTGATCTCCACTCACTGGAAGCTTATGGGAGGAGATCATATTAACCTCACAAGATTTGGGGCATCCTGCTTGACCAACTGTTCCAGTCACAGACCCTCAGGCTCAAGCATAGTGTGGTACAGAAAGGAAATGAATCGTTTTTTATATGAAAATATCAGGTCTACTTTTAATGTCCATGCCTTTGACCGCATGGTCACGTTCATGCTTTCAGCGATACTTCATTACCTGTTTGGAGATTCTCTCAGAACGTGCTTGTTCTCCATATATCCTTGCTCTATAGCTGTGACACTCCTCTAAGTCATTGTTCCCACTCCCCAATACAGGAAGACAGAAGAGGAGGTCCTCAGCTATAATTAACTGCCAAAGCAACACCGCTTTTAATTAAGTATGAGGTAAAGTGAGCCTGAAATGGACAGACATTCGAGAACGGGCTGTTTTTAAGAGTCAGGGTTGTATACATTACTCTTACAACCGTATAATTCATTGCCGTTTATTAGTGTAATTTACAACCTTTGTTGTACAAGAAAGAGAAGGTGCAAGTTTCTTTCAATAATAAAAAGGACAACAGAATGGTGAGAATCCTTGCGCGCAAGGAGGAGGATACGGTCTATTAAACTAACTGGCTGTTGCATTTGCCGTATGATTAGGGAAGTGCAGGTCAACTTCCTTTCCCATCCTACTATAAAATTCCTCCTTTCCTTGAAGGGTTCACTCCTTGAAGCCATTGGAAAAATAAAACGTCTTCTGTTCCCATGGCATTTGATTGTAACACAAATAATTGCAATGCAAAGTTAGTTTGTTTAGAACTTTTCCAAACTAGCTGGGAAATTAAGATTTGTGGAAGAGCGGCAAGAGTTTACTTGCTGAGATGCGGAGTGAAGACTGATCCCCGCCCATGGCCCTAATGAAGTAAAGAGCGACGTAGCCAAGAAAGCAATCTTACCCAAAAAGTCATACAATTAAGGTTATGTCTCTTCTCATTATGCAAGACATTGATAAAATACTGATCATTTGCTAAGGAACCATACCCTCTCTTTGTCACCATCTGCTGCTAATTGTGGGTCATTTACCTCAGACATCCACCGCAGCCAAAACTAAATATTACAGCTTTCAGTTATTGTATACGACGAACAATTTATCACTTGAACATCCTCTTGTTTATGCAAATGCTCTGGCGTTAGACTACTCATTCCACCAGATGCTTTCGTTTTAAGGTTTTAATGTAGCACTGAGTATTTAAAAATGTTCTGGAACAAGAACACAAAGAGTCTGCTCCCTAAATGAAGCTATTCTAGGGGAAAAAGATCTTTGGAAAAGTTTTTTTTTTTTCTCTCCTGACTGAAAAGACGATAAATATTGATAAATATTTAAATCAATGTTCATTATTTAATCTACCTTCAAATAGTTTAAAATCCAACACCCCCTCCTCCCTCTTCATATGTCATAAAATTGATAAAGTCATCTTGACTTAAGCAGAGAAATCCTTACATAACATGTAGGCCTACTGTTACCTGAATGGTCTTACTGGTCATGTCATTCTCTAATATGCCCTATATGGTACCAAAAATATTCATTTATCTACTCTCTATAAATATGGATGGATAAGCAGGCAAGCAAGTAAGCAAATCTCCTGAAGCTGAACTCGTGTCAATTTCGTTATATTCAAATTTCAGGGATATTTTTTTCTTGAATGAAGTGTTCAACTGTGGCAATGCTAAATGGCAGTGTACACTTTTCCAATGAAGTATTTGTGCTCCAAATTCCAACAAAGAGATAAAAGCTTAGAAACCAAACAACTGTGACCTTTTAGGATGTATGACGCTTTTGTGCAGTGCTTACAATGGCTGAACATGTTGGGCTGCTTTATTCTCTGCTTACATGCTAAGAAAAAAAAATTGAACAGTACCTTTCAGTATCGTAAAAGAATTAAAAGACTCATATTCAGCTTCAAAACCACTGTTCTATACAACAATGGAGAGGTGCAGGGGATGCAAATATCACTGTTACTAATTTTCGCTTCCAAAAAATGAACGAACCCACCAATAAAATGAAGGAGACAGATGAAAACAATGACAAGATACTTAGGTGGCAGAGCACGTGGTCACTGGCCACACAGATGTCGACAATACATGCCAAGAAAAGTATTGCATTTCCTTAAGCGGGTAAATAACGGGGGGATGGAACAGTATCTCGTTTAAATATACGTACGCATCCATACATCCATTCATTCCTAAAGATCAACATTTTTAAAGACACGTATAGGCCTAACTAATTATGAAATCATACTAAATAGACCTGATAATTATTAAAAAATTATGTTCTTCTGTAGCAGACGCAACAGTTTACGCATAAAATGTTACAGAACCAAATAAACAAAACCAACATAATCTGATTTTGCCATTAGGATTCCCAGTATTACTGGTTTCTGTAAACTGCACGAGCAGCCTGTCCATGAAAGGTTGGCCCGTTTACGCTTATTACCTATCATCTGTTTTATTATTTTTCTTTTTTTTTTTAGGGTTATATAAAATTGGTGTATTCGGAGCAGCGCAGTTCAACACGCCTGCATGTTACCGCAGCACCGAACCTACGGCTTTCTGTTAATAGCATAATAACGCAGTCATCAGGGGAATAGTGTGCGGTATCCCCAACAAAACCGAAACCGGCGTCAAAGGCAGTATTGCACAGTGGAAAATAACCTAAGCGTGAATTATCCTCTAATATCCCGTGCGTGTTCGTTGCACGTTTATCCTTACCAGCCTGAAATTCGATCCGGTTGAATAATATACTAAATGTAAATGTTCGAAGCATATACTTTGCATAAAACCTATTGATAAGATAGGCGCACACATAAAGAAACACGAGCATGATGCACATGCAAACGCTTGGAAACAGTAGCAGCACGCTACAGTAGCTGATAAGGGAAATAATTCCTGTAAATATGTAGGGCTATAATTGTTTGCCAATGTAACTATATCATCACTTAACATTTAATTATTTTGGTCAAATAAACTGCACATATCAATATTGACATTGGTTTTTAATGCAAACGTACGGTCTTAAACCTATCGCAAATGTCGTACGACAGTGCAATATCACAATTAGTAATCACACTCAATATTTAAACGCATCTACTAATCGCGTATAATTGTAACAACCCGCAGGCATATTAGCAATAACACGTTCGTTTTTTCATATTCCCCATAAAAGTGGGCTCGGGTTAAAAATGTCGTTACCTTAGTGTCAAATTCCGGTCCCAGAACAATACAATTTGCAAGTGGAGGTGCCTTCAATTACACTTCATTTGCACGGCTAGCTATATATTCTCCTGGACAAGCAGTCCGTACGGTAATTCTTCATTTTTTGACGAGTACCGCTCATGCAGTATTTTCCTTTCTGAAAACAAAATCGATTACTGTCGTCAAAAATACATAATTGTACGTAAGTAAATAAGAGGAAAACTAAATTATCGGTCTGGTATGAAAGGAGCAGGCGGTGATAGGTCCGGCGATTAAAGCCGCGTCCCTGGGTGCAGCGGAGAATGCGCGAGCTGCGCCGCGAGCGGTGGGGGCTGCGCCGTGCGGCGATTCGCGCTGCGCGCGCAGCGGCGGACAGGGGGACCCGCGTCCACCGGCATCGCCGCTTCAAAACCAATAGTTCTGACGCGCTCGGAAGACGGGCGTTTATGACCCGCTCCCCGTTATCATGGTGTTGACCAATATAACAACAGCTAATAAATGTCCACGTGTATCTATTCTAAGAAATATCATTTATTTATTGGTGCAGTTAATTTCTGAAATTCTTAGCATGAAAAATTGTTGTTGGTTACTCATATTGTGACAAATTCAGATGAGAAGGAGAATCAAGACGGTTATCAATTATGTGTTTTCATCTTTTGGGTTTAATTAGTAGGTTTTGGTTGCCTTTGTGCATAAAGTGTACTCAGTGCATTACGGGGAAAGACTGGACAGTAGTCAAGTGAGAAAGAGCAAATCGATCTGTGAGGCTTTGACATATGATCACACATCTGTCTGAGCCTGGACCCTAGAAAATGGCATCTGAAGATCCTTGAAATTATTACAACAAGCTACAGGAAAAGCCTTTAGCTTTAATTAAGATTTATGCTTTTGGTTTGTCTTGATAAGTCGGAGTTGTTCGAACAGTCACAGGCCACTATCATTCATGACTTATAGTGTAAAATAATTGGACATGTAGGTATAGAAAATGGATAGATGGATGGATAGACAGATTGATGGAATTTTCGCCTTGCCCCAGGAAAATTACTTGAATGGCATTTATTTTTCTGTGAACTGTCATATCCAAAAGCATTATTTCTGCTCTGCTTTTTATTGTTAGAAAAAACAAAACAACAAAAGAATATATTTCTATTCATCCTTCTTCCAACTGCTTTTCCAGTACAGAGTTGGAAGGGAAAGAATATATTTGGCTCTAATAACTGAAATACTGACATCTATGCTGTTTCCTTTTTCAAGTATGACCTTCCATGTGATATTTAACATAAAAAAATCTGACATACATCAAGGACAAACTGTTTTTGAATAACAATCGACTTACAAAAAAGATGAGTCGCTACCTTCATAGTCTTGCACCTATCCCAGCTCTCTCAATGCAAGTGTTTGACTGACAACTAATTAACATACGTGAGGCGAGGTGGCATTAATCAAGGGCTTCCTTGGCTCGAAAAAGCTCTGCACATCAGGCTATGCTGCCATGGCAACGAGTGCGGTGATGATGAGCTCTGTGGTGATGGGATGGAGCTGGAGACGAAGCAGTAGGCTGCCTCTCTGCCGCTTGTGTTTGTGGGGTGATGAGTGAGTCTGGGAAAACAAAGGACCCTGGGGACTTGGTATCAGGGAGCTCCAGCCCACAGCGCTGCCTCTGGGAAGGTCCAGCCCATTGTTAAAATGAGACAGCACTTAATAAACATTAATTAGACTCGGCCCTCCTGGCCCTGCTGCCGCAGAAGAGCCCTTCCCTGAGGTCCAGCTGAGTTTGTCTGTTCCTGACAGTACGTTTGGATCATAATGATTTCATGTGTCATATGATGGCAGGAGATGCGCTTAATGGTTTTGTGTATTATAGCTATATTTATTAAATGAATAGTCCTATTATATTGTTAATTGAAATAACAGTTTAAGGATATTTCTTAATTGCACTTCATGTATGTATGTACTGTATATATATGTGTGTGTGTGTGTATGTGTGTAAAGTACGCAATAATATGTATATATATGTGTGTGTGTACGTGTGTGTGTGTAAAGTACACAATAATATGTTCAGATGTGTATATGTTTTTGATTTAATAGACTAATATTTCTAGGTGATATGTCTTTGGATCTCTACTCTCACTCACATGTTGAAATAGTTAAATGTTTCTTCAGCTTTTATTTTGCTTAATTTCAATTAAGTTCCTTTTCCAGTGTTAAGGATGCACGGTCACCTGTTTCACGGTGAATGAGACGAGTAGAAATGAGCAGGGGCAATATTCCACATAACTCCTGATGTGAAATCATCATTTTTATTGCATGAAAAACACCATTCATGTTATTCAGTGTTTAAAAGTCGGAGTAATCGGAGTGACAGTGTGAAAGAGAGACTTTCTGCTTTTGGATCCCCGTCTCAAAAAACATCTGTGCTGGCAGATGTGCTCATGCTTTCAAATTTAGGCTGGCTGCTTCCTTCATGATCCACGCCTCCCTGTGCTTCCTTCATGATCCACGCCTCCCTGTGCTTCCTTCATGATCCACGCCTCCCTGTGCTTCCTTCATGATCCACGCCTCCCTGTGCTTCCTTCGTGATCCACGCCTCCCTGTGCTTCCTCCGTGATACACGCCTCCCTGTGCTTCCTCCGTGATACACGCCTCCCTGTGCTTCCTTCATGATCCACGCCTCCCTGTGCTTCCTCCGTGATACACACCTCCCTGTGCTTCACTGACCTCTGCTCTTGCTTCCAGTTAATGCGATGACCCTTGGGTGACAACACGGTGTCCCTGAGTGCCACAAATGCTGCCAGATGGTTAAACATTTATATATAATATTTCTAGCTGCATTATAAAGATATATAGTGCTATAAAAAGACACACAAAGTGCTGAGTTGAATTACCTGCTGCTGGATGATTCTCTGCTTATAGATTAGGGTTTTTGGTTTATAGATCAAGTCATTTGTTCCTGTGACATTGTTTTACTCACAGAATGAAGAGCACTTGAATTTCCCCACAGAAGGCCTAGCCTTTAATCCCCAATCATGCACTTTTTTTTACAATTAAAATCCCTGAGTAATCTTACCACTAGTTTTATTGCAAAGATTGATTTCTACTGGATTAGAGCAGTCTTTCTAAAATTCAACAAGCTTTCAGTTCATGATACAGTATTTATTAATACACAGCTGCTTGCAATAAACAATTCTGCATTGCATCACTTCGTTTTCTTTCCATTAATCATCAATAAACATCACGAGCATCACGAGCGTCTTTGGATTTCAGGTTTTATTTTTGCTTTAAAATATCTGACTCCAAGCAGATTCTACAATGTATTTATGCATGTGGTTAGACACATTGTTTATGTGAATGATTTTTGTTCTCACATTATAGTACTGAACACAGAATGATAAAGCCAAGTTTAACAGGAGAATCTGGCTCTGCGTGGATGAGAGAGGCAGGCTGGTCAGGGGGCACCCTATTGTGCCTGGGACTGATATCCCCCTTAGAGATCCTGGGTGTTAGGCTGGGTGGGGGAGG
>JAODJW010000035.1:15314909-15329004 GCA_026777045.1 Hyperopisus bebe | reverse complement strand
ACAACTCTGAGCTATTAGTTAAGTTCTCCCCAAACGAGCTTGATGGGCCGAATGGCCTCCTCTCGTTTGTACATTTCATATGTTCTTATAGCACTTTATTTGTTTTTTGACTAATTAAATGTTTCAAGACTGCCTCCACCTGATGACCAGCAGAACAATAATTTATGCTCAAACCTCAATTCACTGTAGCATGTTTTTGGACCGTAGAGAGTAACCAGAGGAAGCTCCACAGCAATGCTGGGGGACATGAAAACTCCAGCAGAATCCTGGTCTCCAGAGGTGTGAGGAACCGTGCCAGCAACGCCCTGCCACACCTCTGCACTCGCAGGTCTTTAAACCTAAATATTTGAAATAAACCTAAATAAAAGTGAATTAAAACAGGGGCGCACACTGATTGTCAGAACACAGAAACCTGCTTCGATCCATTCCACATGTACAGGCAAGGTCAACAAATGTCAGGATGTCCCCCTGCATAAGTGTCTCTGCGTTTATCTGCTATCGTCCTCCCACAGCTTCCCATTGAGGCCTAGACATGTGGCAAAGACAGTATTCGCTGTATTCTCATCCTGCTTCGTGTATTCTTTTGTGTAGATTAAAAGCTATTATGAAATATGGACAAACATCTGGAATTTGGAATCTTCTGCTTCACTCCCATAGTTTTCTGCATATTTCCATCGGTTTCGCCCCCAAATTGCTCCTTTTCTGGTGCTTTCTCTAGCCGTTCGGCTTCCTTATACATAAGACCTAATTTCACCATAAGTCCCACAGCAAAACATAACGAAATTATTCAAAAACTGTGCATTCGTATAACTTTAATTTTAGGAGAGACGTAAACCCTGGATCATACAGTCTGTCATAGCAACCAAAAACCAAGGCCAGGATTTTAGCATACTGGTCACTTTTTTGGTTATGAAGATGACCCTGCGACAGACACTTGCCCTCCACCAAGGTAAAATGGTGGCTGGGGGGGAGGGGGGGGTGATGCCTTCCAGATCCTTCCTAACTGTGGTGGTAATGCATCTGAGCAGCAAAACTACCAATCCAGCATCTAGCTGGCTCAACGCAAATTACTGTTGGCAGGAAGAGCATCAGCCTTTCATTGAATACAACAGGGGGATAAGCCCCCCCAGACAGAATAACAGAGCCGTAACAGTAAATGTGGTCCTCTGCAGATCATAAAAGGAGGGACAGGATTCAGGAAATGAGTCCTTTACTCTTACCGCACAAGACCTCACGTAGAACTTTAGATTTTACTGTCACCTACATATGTGTACTGTATATGATGTATACAATCAGCCATCTTCTATAATCGCTTCTCCAGTACACAGTCACAAGTTCACCTGGGGCCTATGCAAAGAAGCACAGGCACGTGTCTCTGGGCTGCCTGACGGAACCAGAGTTCCCAGCTAAAACCCACATGAACACAAGTACACAACATGCAAACGCAGGAAGAAAGCATGCAGGCTCCCGGCACAGAAGTGGGGGCAGGATCTGAACCTTCAGTATCCATTGAATCACTCAAAACTCAGCCCAATACATCCCCTTTGAATGCATGTGTGCCGGCAGTATCTTAATCCACAAAACACTGCATTAAAATGGCGAACCTTGGTAGACAACCAATTTTTTTTAGATATTTGAGCTCAAAATTAAGCAGATCTATCTAAAATGATATAAATTCCTAGAAGGATGCACTTAGGACACCAGCAAATGAGCAGGAAACAGCTGCAGCATGTCCACTGGAGAATGCCAGGACTGGCAGACAGGGGGCGCCATTCCCAAAAGCATCTCTTTTGTCTAATTCCACCCCAAAGGTGTGCTTTTAGATACAGAGCGACCACCAGAGCCAATAGGATAATAGCAGCAGAGGAGAATCAGAGCCTAGTGATATCTTATATTATGATTTAAGTCATGTGACACTAATGGCACTCTGTAAAACACTCATAGGATATGAGTATGCGTTTATTTTTGCCCTGAAATTGAAATGAATTGGCATCTCATCCAGGGTCTTCCTGTACCTTGCGCTGCTGAGGACAGACTCTATGCCCACAAACTTCCTGCTCAGGATAAGAGGTCGGAAGATGGGTAAATGACGGATGACCACATCCTGGAAGTTCAATGAATACTCCATCCATATCCAGCTATTTTCCTGCTGCTTCCAGGCAGGGCAGCAGTGAGTCTACCCCAGGCAGCATCAATCCAACATCCATCCATCTCTTTTTCCATACTTGCCTGCATCAGGGTGGTCCGGAGCATGTAATCTATGGGCACAAGGCAGTTCACACCCCATGACTATGGCAGGAAGACAGAGTACCTGTTGGAAACCCCACAATGCACAGGGAGAACATGCAAAGTCCATGCATGGTGCAACAGTGGGGACTTGAACCCGGGAAGGTGAGTTAACCACGCTGGCCTCTCTACCACTATGATACCCTGAACTTCCAGGACCTGCTATATCCAAGCAGTCTCCCAAGCAAGTCTCCCAAGAAATCTCTAAGCAGACCCAGCTCTGCTTGGCATCCGAGATCAGATGAGAGCAGGTGCATCCAATGCAGTACGGCTGTAAACACAACATAACTCAAATGAAATATCAGAAATAACAGGCAGCAAGAGAAGCACAAGGCATGTGGTTCATTTACTCTTTTACAAGAACATGGGAAAATAATCTTTCTTTTTTTTAATGGTTGCGGAATGTGAATGGAGGATGTGAAACGTAGGCAGCTTCTCTCTGCTCCTCTCCCCGTATCTCTGAAGCCCGCTTATCAGCCAGGTGCGCTCTCTGCGCCAGATTACCGTCGCTGGCCTCCCATCCGAAACTCTGCCTCTTTCACTGCGCTAATCAACCAGACCCCGTTTGTCAGCGGGGATACCCTATTAGCCTTATTCGCTTAGTTTCTGGGGAAGGAAACACAGTAATGCTGTGGTAAGACCCTTCCCAATCCGTGTTGTGTATGGGTAGCCCCCTCTTAACTGGACCTGGTTCAGGCTTTCTGTGCCTCATGGACAATATTAGCCGTCGTGAGAAAGTGCCAGAACAATTACTTACCACCTTTCTCCCCTTTTTCCCAGGGGAGGACAAAATTAGCCCAAGGAAGGAAAGAAGTAGAGAAAAAAAACACAGATGGCAAAAAATGTCATGTTGACTGTTTTGAACTGAAATAAAAATCAGTAAAACACACTCAAAGCTTTGTGATTTTTATGGTCTACAGTGTAACAGCAGCCAAGAAATTTTAGGCCAAACTTCACCCCTGTAGGAGTTTTCTGGTAAAATGCTAGCCATAAAAGTCTCCATACAAAGAGCGCTGAGTTTGATAAATTCATAATACTCCTTTGACGTAGTAACTTAAAACCCATTCCTAGGTAATTCCCATAATGTTTGGCATCATGAGGGAAAAGGCAAGAGAAACTTTTTACTGACAGAAGTCCCTCTAGCACAGTCCGGAAGCCACTTGGGAAGCCCTTGGCATCCATATATGCCACTGTAGGGCTTGCAAAACACAGGCAGCAGCCCATATGAACTGTTATTCTCTCCGGATTTTTAAATAAATGCACATGAGAGCGGGAGGACTTTGCAAACATAAACGACATGGAGACACTCCGCCTGGGTAAACTGGATTAGCGTTCCTCGCTGTCCTCAAATTCAGAGACTTATAGTAAAACCACAAGCACTCTCAGAGCACTTAAAATCCAGGTTGCTATAAATACCTAGTGCTTGTGGAGTTTAAAAAGACAAATCTCTAGGCAACATAAAGTCAGTCAAATGAGAGAGACTTCTGGGAGAGTGACAGCATGGTCTCATTGCTTTTTTATTCAGCTGAAAGGATCTTCCTGCCAGCGTCTGAACTGGTCTCAGTGCAGAGGGATCTTGTCGGTATCTCTGGGATGTAGAGCTCTGCAGCTGGATCTGTGCGCACGTGAGTGTGTGTGTGTGTGTGTGTGTGTGTCTGTGAAAGCTGTAAAGCTGCTACGAGGAAGAGGAGGTTTTCCCCGACTTCCCTCCCATTCTCGATATTACAGATAGACGTCACGCCGCATTACTGTGGTGGAGAGTGACGCAAACTCTCTGCACCTTGACATTTTGTGCTGGGCATGTCAGGAGCAACATCGTCTGTGTTATTTTTAACCCACTGTCTCCATGGAAACCGGCACACATGCTCAGAGCGGATGCTGCGGATGCTGCAGCTCGTGTCCCTCGATCTAGGGCAAAGGAGACCAACTGTCAAGACTGGGCGGCTGCTCCGGACGGGACACGGTCACGGGGCAGTTGGCGCAAGTCCATTAATTTAGAGGATGCCAAACCTCAGAATACTGTACATTAAAACACCCAAATTCCCTCAGTTGTTTGTTTTTAAATACATGAAAACAGAAATGATCAGCTAACCTACATGAAGGTTTTTCGTAATTGTTTCATCTAGCGGGTGTATTTACTGATGGACACATCGCGATTGCCGTTTCCCGCCTTGTGATTTGGAGTTCAGGACTAAAGTGTGCTTTTAGCTATCGCCTTTGCGCAAAACGTCTTACGATTTCTGCCCATTTTTAACATGGGTATTTCACTGGATCAATTCAGGTTAAGGGAATACAGTAGCGACCCTCGGGGGATTCAAACATGCAAGTTGCTGTTACATCCTTGTACGAGAGTGCGAGCGAGATCGCCCTGGGGTGTGGAACAGTCACGTCACGAGTCAATTCATTCACTAATGGCTAATAGAACACTGACTTTGAGAGCACATGCATAGACGTCACTCCCCTGATCCAACTCCCATCTGATCTCCCTGTGTAATTCTTGCATCAAAGTCAAAAATGTCTGCATTCCTTCCTTCTCCGCGGTTTGTTAAACTCTAGCCTCGGATCACATGACTCTGTTCACCAGCCAGAAACTAAGACAGTGGCTTTTCTGAGTGACTGTCTGTGGGACAGATACAGCCAAAGACATCATGGCAGAGTGGGGAGTCCATATAGGGATTTTAAATGTACCACTGTCTGGGTGATAGTCACGGTTAAGCGGTTCTAAGCGTCACAGTGACCGTCCCTTCCGTCTCCCTGCTCCGTCGCGTCCGCAGCCTGGTGACCGTTCTCACGGAACCCACAGCGACACGGATCGGTTTTCCTGAAATGCAACTGGAGGCGCGTCTCCGTCCGGCGCTGCCGTCCACCAGACGGAGCAGCTCCCGCCGTCCTTCCTCACCCGCCGGAATCGGCGAGGGACGACAACGCAGAGGCCGCTGGCACCTCTGTGCCACCGCACGTTTCCATGGAAACACGGCCAACGGTGTCGATGTCATTATTCATATTGACTTGTACCAGAGATTACATTTTCTGAAGTGAGGCTGTTATTTGCAATTATACAAATCCTCTTTTCCCAATGGCCCGACACATAGTTACACACAAAAACACTCCCCCTGCCTCCATGGAGTCATGGCGGTTTCTAACTGGGACAGTGAGAGGGGACTCGCAGGTGACTCTGAAAGGACCCCGCATTTCCCGCTCCCCTTCTAATTGGGGTAGCATCCCCTGGTAACGTCGAGTCCGGTTCCTAGGCTAGGCCCGAGAGGTAAAGCCAGCAGGCAGTGGTACATCTCGGCGTGGCACATTAATTTGAATATGGTACCAGGCGGTTTCATGGTAGCTGAAGCCCAGGAAAATGTAGGTCAGTCTCCTTCCAACAGGAGGAATACATTTCCATGGTCAGAAATGGGAGAATAGCGCTCTCACACTCCCCCCAAAAAATTCCATTTTCTTCCAGCTCCATCGAGAACAAGGCTTCCAGTTTAATTAATGTGTTCTGGGTACTACCCGGTCCAATCTGGAGTTCTGCGGATATAAAAAGATAAACACACGCAAACTGCACAAGGAATATCATCTTGTTGGAATTAAATTGAAGGATTGCTTCAGAAAAAAATTGAGAGGGTACAACTGTCGAAAGACTTCTGAATACAGAGCTGCTGTGTTGTTGGGTTGATGAGAACCATCATCCAAATGGGCTGTAGGGCTGCAATGATGACTGACCCCTGCTGAGCTTAGGCTCGTGTCTTGGTAATCCCTTTGCCAAATGTGGTCTAAACATGTAGGGCCTGTAAAAATGCTTTTAAACTAAAACCTAAGCAGCAGTGCATAGCAGGCAAGGTCATATTTCAAGGTCGTCCGGCATGCCTGCATTGGACTCTGCGATTTGCATATGGCCGCCTTACAAACGGCAGTAGGAAGGGAGAGCGGTCAGCTTGTTCCCTTATGCAGCCCACGGGGCTCCCGGAATCCATGTTTTCGTGTTCCCTCTCGAGGCCACGAGGAACCATTGTGATGTGACCTCATGTTGTTCTTCCTTCAGTTTCCTTTTCCCTTTTCCTTTGTAAAATCCTTGTCGTCTAACAAGTTCAGAGGAGCCAGGCCACCTTCCTTGGGACATGCAAAGTCGCTGGAATCCTGCTGTTAGAGTGCTACCCCCACCCCTCATCTCACCCAATATCTCACCAAAATAACCCCTCAGTCAACGTAAGACCACATTACAGGTCCTGCAGCTCCTGTTCTGTCCACAAAGGATTAATGCCCAACTGTTCCTCTCCCACTTTCTCTTTGTAATGGGGTCACCTCACAGGAATTCGTACTCCTTTAAGGGTGTGATTCTACAAGGAACAAAATGCGAAAGGTACCAGGAAGTAAAAAGCAGTAGATGATTCCAGATACAAATTCGACATTAGAATGCATGGCAACATCACTGATCACTGCACTTTATTTTGCACTAGGGATGAATTGGTTCCTGTGCTGATTTTGACACCGCTTAGAATCAAACGTGGCACTATTGCGAATACAGGCAAAAAGGAACTGTTTCTCAGTCCTTTGGGCGTTTCTTTAGCAGAGCATTGCAGAATGGATGATAAAAGTCTTAAAATGATCACTGAATGAAGATCTTTCAGTTGTAAACTCAAACGAGAAAATATGGCTTCAAAAAAGATACATATCTTCAATTATGTCTTATTACGCACTTATCTGAAACATCAGCTTACAGAAATTGGCTGCAGGCCAAACTGCGAGGACATTGAAGTTAGAGTTAGATTGGAGTTAGATTTCCAGTTAGGGACGTGTAGCCATGTATCAGCAGAGTTTTCTCCAAATTTTCTTGTTTGAATTTCGTTCTGCCCATTTCTCTGCAATACGGAGCATCATTTAACCCTATCATAGGTCTCTCTCCTGCTGGGCACCAAAGTGGGGTGGCTGAGGACCACTGCACACGCTGTTCAATGCTTTTGGTCACCAATCCAGTTCCTCTCTGTAGGCTGCAGGCTTAATGGCGTGACTTCAATACACTTGCAATGGAGGATTACTTGCACAAACTTCAGCTGAGTGTAGGAGTCACTGCAGAGCAATCAACAGACACCCAGTCCACCCATGACAGACCTCCTTGGCACAGACCACTGCTGAGACATAGCTCTTACCTTACTCGAGACCCCACTGTCAATGGTGTCTCACTGAAAATGGTTCACAGATTGAATGTTGCTTCCCTGTCTTAAAATCTGAAAACCCAGAGGCTTATCTAAGCTTTGGTACAGCAGATTAACCAAAATTTGCTAGGAAGGGTTACGTTGTGTCCTTGAACAAAATAAATCAATAAAAAAATCAGTAAAAATAAATATGAATGTAACCTACTCTGTGTAAATAAAAGCATCTTCTAAGAAGTTGTGCCTTAATTGCCTATTTAAGGCTGACTTTAGTTAGTATTTAGTAAACATTATAACTTACAGTTATCTGACATCAGGTTTTGTTGGGGTCACCATTAAAAATCTTTTTTTTTATATCAATTTTATAGGTGTTTCTTCATTGTTTTTCAATTTCCATCCAGAATATCCTTCCTAATGCTTCATCTTGTAAATTTATGATATTTTTTTCTTTTTTTTTTTTTTTTGGCAAGAAACCTAGTGCTTGTGGAGACTGTGAAATGTAACTCACACTGAAATGTAAACACAGGGAGATTTCCAAATACTCCATTTCAGCAGATGAGGCATGACACAGGATGCGACCCGTCGATGTCGCTTTCTGACAAGCGTGTGAAGTACCCACTCTCATCCCTGCCAAACGGCACGACGCACTGGGCTCTGCGTCAGAAGCTTCTGGGATGCCGGTTCTGAAACAGTCTCATTACAGATCTGACAGTTGTTTGTTTACAGTGCACATGTGCTGATGAGGTGTAGATTTACACACTGCTGTCTCATTTATCTCTGCGACAGACATGTCCCTCTATCTGCAACATAAAAGCAGGTGATATTTTCCGTAGTGCTGCATAGTGACCCAAACCAACATGGACTCTGATTTCTAACCCAAGGATTTTACTGACAAAAAAACAGTGATTTGAAATCCAAACGTTACAGATTTGAAACTGCAATCTGCTTACATCTAGATGACATATGATTCCCTAAAAGTGAATGTTTTTTTTTTTTTAACTATTTATTGTTTGTACATCAGGAAGACCATAAGATAAATCATGTTCAATGTCACTTCAAAAACAAAACATACTCTTTCTATGTGTTTCTTGTGGGATTGATGCAGGCAGCAAGGGTTCGTGAACAGAGAAGCTGACAGCTTGGAGAGAGAACAAGGGTTGAAAGAGGCCCCAATATACTCGACCAAGGCCTGTGGCAGCCAGCTGACATGTGCCATGAGCTAAGGTGGAAACTGCACACGACAGAGAGCAGACTGAACATCAAGGCGCTACGGACACAGCTTGGTCTGTAGCTGACTGAGTCTTTCTTTTCATTGACAGAAAGTTAGAAGACCCCCCCCCCCCACCGTACCTCAGCCCAGACCAACATAAACCAGCCGTGCAGCCTAAAGTGTTCAGGATGTCACTCAACGGGTTGTGTGTCTGCATAGCGTCAGTTACACCACCGATTCTACACACTGTGCTCTCTAAGGCTTTCGAGACATCTACTGAAAAGTCAGTTCCTCAAGCACATGTGTGGTCCATCCATGCGTCAGGGCAGCTACACACCGCCAGGAAACTGATTTTAGCCCTTGAACCAGAAAAGAATATTCTAGAACATCAGCAAACCACCTGCCCCCCCCCACTTAGCACACCCCGCCTGTGCCCACGGTGGACCGCAGACCACAGGTCCAGAAACATCCTATTATGGTAAGTACACGTCAACCACTGTGGTACAAAACAAAAGAACAGGATTGTTAATAAAGAGCAATACGGCATCAGGCAAATAAATCATTCTCCTTCTGTTTCTCTGTGTCCTCCTTTATCTTTGTCAGCCTGGTGAAAAATTGCATGTGAACAATATACGTTTGTTGCCCGTCTATCAGCACATTTCCTGTAAAAAGGGGTAAAATGTGTGAGCCCTCCTACCCTGGAATTCAGAAGCGTGGTCACTGGCTGGTGGGTGGGGCCTCCCAGCTTCCCCGCCGACCCTGAAAATCACAGCCCACGACTGCAGGCGGCTTAGAACACGCAGGGCTACGCTACTGTAATTAGTCAAGCCCTGGTTTTGTGGTGGAGACACAACAGACCTTTAAGATTAATCCTTTGTAACCACAGACATGTATTAAATCCACGCGTCTCAATTCTAAAGAGCCACAGCCAACTAAAGCTTATAAGTGTCTTTTTTGAGCTGGAGCATAATCATGAACGTCATACCACTGAAAAGATTTCCACTAAAAATGTGTTATTTAAACGCAGCCGTAGAGTTTAACGCAAGGCTTAGAGATTTCAGGAGGTGAAGAATAGGTTAAATTACTGACGTTAAATCCGAAACATTCTGTCTGATTAAAAACAATCACGCCCTACAACCCAGCATCATGTAAATGAATGACAATGAGGTGACCTTGAATGCAATACTGGATTTAATTTCTCCCTTTTTCCTACAGCGATGACAAAACCGGTAGACTTTTTTTTTTCTGTTTCATCCGAGAGTTGTAAACATGGAGCCGTACAAACGGTGGAGCTGTACGTCAAGGTCAAGGTCAACCCCGTCCGATCCGCTTCCCAGCTGCTCCGTCAGAGGTGTTGTGGGAGAGCGCAGCCTGTCCTCTTTCTGGCTCAAAGCAGGGCGCTGTTTGTTTGTCAGAGAGCTGTAACTGCGACACGTGAAACCGCAGTCCCATAACCACTGTATTGCCCACACACAGTAAACCAACTTAGGACAGAGCTGCCCACGCCGTTGCCTGTAAACACTTATCCATGATTTATAACACTGTAAAAGTCAGAATGAAAATTAAGCTGCTACATTTTAAAGAAAGCCAATGTTCTGTGCTTGTTAATAATGAAGATGCATAAGAATAAAAAAAAGGTTCATAATTATGGCCCTTAAGCGGTGCTGGGGGTGTCTTTCATACGGAATTTACATTTACTCACCAGATGCATTTATGCAAAGCAGAATACAATCGAAAGGGAAGGTCAGACAGTCCCTGGGAGTTAAAGGCTTTGATCAACGGGGAAATCACTCTACCGACCACAGGATTCAAACCTGCAACCTGCTGATGCCAGGCAAAGCAGCCAAACCCCCCCAAGCCACACACCAACTCACTAGCCAGTCCTCAGTTACCTTCCTGTTAAGAGCTGATTTACACCAGGAGCACCAACTCAACTTAAATCCATCCATCCATTTTCTGTAACCGACTGTCCTATTCAGGGTGGTGGGGGTCCAGAGCCTACGAGCAAAAGGCAGGGAACAACCCAGGATGGGGCGCCAACTCATCACAGAGCACATCAACTTTAGATTAAGCGCTGAGGGACAGTGAAAATCCCCCCCTCCCCCCCGGATGGACTGGAGTTTCCAACCATAGAATTAAAATTCCAGTTCTGGAATGAGATGCTTTCCTCGTCTCTCTGACCTCAGCATGCACCCTCGCTTAATGCCGATCATGGTTACATCAGAATTCTGCTTTTTTGCCACCAAAAGGTTCCAAAGCAGATAATCTGCTGACATTGCAAGAGGCTTGACAATAACTGCAGCAAATTCAGTGGATGGAAGCTGTGGTAGATAATGAGTGGCAGAATAAAGGCGCAAAACGAAACAGAGAAAAAAGGGGATTAATTCATCTGAAAAGGGCGTTTAGGAGTTAAAGCTAATTTGGGTCACCTACCCCTAGTCCCCAGTGTAAATATAATTCAGCGTGTTCTGTTTATTTCCCCCACTAATGCAAGTCAAAAACCTGACACCAGCCAAAGACCTACAGCAGAAAAGTACCCGCTTGTAATTTCATTTTGCATGTGAATTTCTCCTCGAAACCAGATAAAATTCCGCCTTTATTTTTCATGTCACCATTAAGCCCGAAAGGAAAATGTTTCACAGATAAATGCGACTCCCCATACCCCAACTCAAATGTGCTCACAAGGTAATAAAAACCTGTTATTTTGACGTCTTGGGGACCATTTTTCAGGTCCCCGCAAAGATCTGTGAATGCAATCGAAAAACTAAAAATGCCTAAAGTCTGCTATTTTGCTTGGTTACTTATGGTAAAGGTTAGGGCTGAGTGGGGGTTAAGGTTGTCATGTTATGGTTAGAGCTTTCCCCATAGAAATGAACCAGGTTCGTAGGGTTGGGTTTCAGACTTACCCTGCCCAGTACTGTGTCTCCCAATCTGGTCCCCGGGGCCCACAGACAGACCATGTTTTTGCTCCCTCCCAGCTCCCGGCAGCAAAAACGTGAACTGGATGTGGGTGCCCTCGGATCAGACTGGGAAACACTGCAGTACGAGGCACAAGGTTATGGAAGTTGGCTGGATGCATGTTGAATTGTAGCGAAATTTCATTTATTAATTAGCTCTTAAATTAACAAAGAATGTTCTTGCTAAATTGTTTTCCATTTGGTACTAGTTACATCAATGTCCAGGTAGTTTTAAAGCTTTTTAATTCTGGGCAATAATAATGCTTCGAGTATGTGGGTTTCTCAGGGAAAAAAATAAAATAAAACAGGCAAATTAGATACATGTCAAGAGACACTGACCCATCCGGTACATTAATTATTCACTGATTTATTAATAATAAAAGCAGCTTTTCTATTTTTGATCTGTTACGAGTTCATCCCAAAGTATTACCGGACTTGCGTCTCCTCTCCTTTCAGGAGGAGCAAGCCATGGGAGGAGGACGTGACCTGGGTTTTGGGTTATACTCGGCAGCAAAGGAATTCAGAGTGACTTAATTACGGTGGGGCAGCAAACCACGCGGCCCTAAAACCCCCTCCGGGTGGAGAGTGCTTGAGCACTTCTCCTCTCCGCACTGACGCGCATCCAGCTTAGGACAGTTCCCGCATTAGTGAGAGTGTTCACTACAGCAAGCTGCCAGGCTGACTATCTGAGGTCATCGCAGAGGATTTCCCCTCTGAGGTTCCAGCCACACGTGACAAACTCACAACAGCCTGGTGTCGTCTTGTCTCCTGTTGCCATGGCAGCTTGACCAGCCTTCCTTCAATCCCCAGTCTCCCTATTTGCCCATGTGACGATATTCCCTTTTGGAGCTCACGTTGGTCAATTGAGTGTTGCATGCTGGGAGGCTTCTGCCCAGCTGTGACAGAACGGTAAGAGCATCTGAAAACAGCTGATTGCCTTTGCACCCCCAGGAGATGTATGGCTGAGGCTGGCCTTGGTAGTCTGATTGTGGGGGAGATGAGAGGATTATATGTATTTGGAGATTCTTCCGTTTTGGTTCTGCTTACACTCATTAAGGGGGAAAGTCTGCTACATATATGCCTACTGTTTAATTTAACGAAGCAAAAAAGGATTTTATCCTAGTTCCTATGGAAGAGAATTATGGACTCATTCAGTCTTTACTGGATTTCAGAATTTCTTGCCAGTCGAAGGTCAGATGATGTATTGTTAGGGCATTGTGACTGGTTATGAATGATACAGGTATTGAGCTTGTGGCCAATAGGCACTCCCTGACTGGAATGTTTCTCTGTTATCATGGCCAATCCCCCCCATCCCGTTCATCGTTGACCCACTCTGGTTAAGACGGTACAAAGCGGGTCACTGAGGGAGCCAACATGGATCGACGAAGCAGAGCGAGATGATTTAATTCTCCCTGCTTTTCAGCCAGCCCACTGGACTTCACAGTTCTTCAGTTTAACAGCCAATCGACTTCCAGGGCAGCGCTCGAATAGACCGGGGGAACAATACATGGAACTGCTTGTGACCCGTATCGGCTCCAGAACATGACCTGGCCCGTTATTCTCCAGCCCCCTGCCCCAGACCCCCGCCTGGAGAGAGAGTAACTACCTGGTCTGCTACCAGGAGAGGCCACGCCTCCCAGCCTCGCTGCTGGCAATGTGCAAATATTTGCTTCTCTTTTCTAGCTTTTGCACTTTTCCAAAGAGACCGAATTTGGTGAGATTCTCACCACTGGGAGCATATTTAACATGCAGTGTAAGGTTCAGCGTTCTGAGGAAATCCCTCAGTCTCACTCACTATGTTCAACATTTTATTTTTCAGACTCAGAAAGGGTTTCTGCGATAGTGCCCACAGCATCTGTGTGACCTATAAGAATTTCACAGCAAAAACACCAGCAGACTCTCCAACGCCTCATTGGTTGTATCACTAAGCTACTAGACAGAAATAAATAAGCAATACTGATATAAAATATTTATTATTCCAGCCCAACAAACTGGGCCTTCACACGACACAAGAACCCCAGTTTACAAGAGAAATGAAATAAAGTTTCGATTTTATGGGCATCTTCAGTATAACACACAGTTTCAGTACCTAAAAAAGCAGTGTGGTCCCAATCATAGCTTTTTTTTTTAGCTATCCAGAGCCATAAATCTTGTAACTTTTCCGAAAAGAGACTAAGCCAGAGCAGGTAGCCCTGAATTAGCAGAGGCAGAATCTGGGTACAATTACACCAAAATTAGATTAGAATGAGCCTTTTTAACAAGACTGCCATAATTTAGAATAGGTTTGGTGGTGGAGTAGCATTGCCTGAATCTGCCTTTCTGTGCAACTTGCTGCTTTTAGCGGCTTATTGTTTTAACTGCAAATCTGTCAGAAACGTGAAGATATTTAATGAAAGAGATGCATTAAGATATTCAGAGCTGCACACAAATCCAAGTTTATCAGCTCTACTGTAAACTCTGCTCTGTTATGGTAATCACACCCAGGTCTTGGCAGC
>JAODJW010000035.1:15200967-15219674 GCA_026777045.1 Hyperopisus bebe | reverse complement strand
TGAACTGATATCATTGCAGAAGCAGAGGTTTTTATACTGTATCTAAGGTTTGGAATATTGTTTTTGCTATTGTGGGATGTTGTGTGTTACCATTCGTAAATACTACAAAAACAATCCAGAGTTTTGTTGGGAGGTATAGCTTGTGTGTTAAGAAAATGGAAGCATTGTGGAAATGTGTTTACTGACTGCATATTGGGTGAAAACCACATGAAACGTGTGAATGGTATGGCCACAAAAGACTGATGCTGTGCTAATTGTGTTAAGAGTTTAGAAAACGTGTCTGAAGTATGGTTAAGCGCTTGTTAGCGACTGAAAAAAACTGTAATTTGTCACTGACTCACTGGTGACCATTACTGACAAAGTGATTCACTGATTCACTGCAAAAAGCAGCCTGAGTCTGAATTTCAACAGATAGCTGATTCGCGCGTCGCTAACGGCTGCCCCGTATGGCTTTTGTTACAGTGTGAGTCAAAACATTCCACGGTCAGAGGAGTGTAGATTAGCATAGACATTCCTGCTGATTCAAGGCTGAAATGGGAACTCCACCATTTACAGTTCTTCTTTTGCATAATCTTGAATGCTCCTGTTTCAGAGGTCACAAGTACCCTTTGTTTACAAACATTTCATGAGATAAAAGTCTGTAATTGCTTCGTATTTTAATACCTAATGTCAGTATTGAACATTTAGATTGAGAACTGGCCCAGAAAACTTCTTTATGTCTGCTAAATCGGAAAATGGCAAATGACTTGTTTTTATGTGGCTTCCAATGTTATAATTTAACAGGTATATTTCTTTGGCCATAATAACAAGAATATGCAAATATCATGTAATAACACTGAACAACAGGAGGTTGCTATGAGAAGAAGAAATGTTTTTGAATATGACAACCTTCAAAGGTATTTTGTGAGATTCTTTGGCCCCACCCAGCCAAATGCCGGCCCACCTCCTCCGCTGCATGTTGCTGTCCTGAGGCTTCTCATAAAACTTGTCTGGCTTCAGCCATTATTCAGATTCTCAGGATTACCTTGGTGTAGCCTGAAATGTGTTTTTTTCCGCCATGACAGACAGATATAACGAGAGGTTTTTCAGGTTTAGTGACAGTTCTGTGCAGAGTACAGAGTTCGCAGTTACAGTTAAGCTTTTTAAAGTCTACCTGTGACTAAAGACACAGATGTGGAAATTAAACTTTAAACCGGTAAAGGGAATTCTAGCTGACAGCTACAATATGCTATAAACCACGAAGGACAGCGTTGATTCCTCTTGTGAGGAATTAGGAGTAGGACACACTAACTAATGGTAACTTTAAATAGGCAGACATACCGGAATGCAGAAGTGAAGATTCGGGCACCATCTCCCAGACATTGTATTTTTTTCACTCTCCGACCCCATCCCACCCATGAAGGTAATTTCAGTGACAGAGCTTTGGATTTACACAACTTTAAAGTAAATGCACTGAAGCGGCTTTGGATATTTTCACTGTTACCCGAGGGGGAAAAAAAAAGAAGTATAGAAATGTATATAACAATTATATATATAAATATATGGTTCACTATGCTATGCTATCTGGTATTTGGGCTAACAGTCAGTTGGAGTCAGATTACAAGAGACTTATCTGCATAAGCCCTTATGTCATTTAAGTGGGAACACCTTTCAGTGAAAGAGGCGTCAGCCAAGGCGGGCTTGATAAACTGGAGCCCGGTGGCTCAGATGGGACTGGGATCGTGGTGCTTTGAGATCGAGACTCCTTAGCAATGGCTGGCGTGAAGGCAGAGGTCGCACTGTGGGGAGGACTGTGCAGTGCAGACCCTCACAGGTACAGGGCTCTCGTCGCTAACACGCTAATGGCTGGTAAGCTTGCTTATACTTTTTCTTCCTTTGCTTAGCTCCAGACAGTTTCACTTGCAGACATATCCTGTTTATTAAACAGGAAGTGGCAATTGTGCAGTGGGTGTATACTTTTCTGTGTATCCATTTTTGACATTGAGGACTGGGGGGGGTGTAGATAATGTACAGTATGTTATACTAGAGTAGCCACAGAATAGGTTGGAAATTTTTAATGCTTTTTTTAAAATAGTAAATTAGGAATACACCATCTAAATCTACCATATGTTAATCAAGGTAACTCCAGTGTATTTCCTGATAAAGTAATAAAGCCTAGATGGGGTGATATTTTGTCTATTGAAGCTCCAGCTTGTATTGCTTTGAGGGATCCTATAGATCCCATGGTATCTGCTGCATTCTGTCCGTTGCAGACCCCTGGGCTGAGAGATCCCCATTGCATGAGGCTGCTTTGCATGGTCGACTGCTCATGCTCAGGAACCTCTTGGCACAGGTACTGCTGGAGTCGTACTGCTGGTGATGCATTACAGATCCTAACTCCTAAGCACAGACTTGTTCATCAAACATTCTTTTCTGGGTCATGGGGGTCCAGAGTCCATCCCAGACACACGTTACCATGTTTTTGGAATGTGGGGGGAAACCAGAGAATCTGGAGGGAACTCCACAGCAATATGAGGAGAGCATGCAAACCCCACACACATCAAACCCTGGTCTCCCTCAGGGTGTGGCGACTGCACCAACCACAGCTCTGCTGCCATCTATCCAACAACGACTTAAAATACTGCATCTCTACACAGAACATAAAACAGAAACTTTTTGTTGAGTTTTCTTAAAGTAATTGTTTTTCCTGCATGTGTTTTTCCCCTTTTCGTATAGGATTTCGACGTGAACATCGTCACCCTGGACAGAGTGTCCCCTCTTCACGAAGCCTGTCTTGGAGGCCATGTTAATTGTGCCAGACTATTGCTGGACAGCGGGGCAGATGTAAGAAAGCATCTCTTACTCGTGTGGAAGCTGTGCTTCGTGCTAAAACAACACCACCGGAGTAGATCTGTTTGGGTGGCTTTCAAGCTGCATTAAACCCAGCGAGCACTGAATGTTTTTTGGACTCTGACACCGGTGTCCGTTTCCAGGTGAACATGGCGGCAGTCGATGGCGCCACCCCACTGTTTAATGCATGCGTCAGCGGCAGCGTCGCCTGCTTGAAGCTGCTCCTGGAACGCTGCCCCTCCCCCGTTCCCACCTACCCAGGGGCCTCCCCCATCCACGAGGCTGCAAAGAGAGGTGCCGATAATGACTGTCTAGAGCTTCGGCATTGTGTTTACGTCTGTCACTTCAGCACCTATTGTAGACAAAGGGAAATCCCAGAAAATTTGCATCTCCCGGGGCGGGTGGCGGTAATAGTGTCCAAAATAAAAATAAAACAGGAAATGTAGATAAGGAAAGAGAAGGAGGTAAAGGGCCCTGTCCTGCATTATACTGTGACTGTTTGTGTCTGTGTTGGCATAGACTGTGCCAACACACCCTGTGGTTCTTAATATAGGCTTCAAAAGAGTGTTTTTCTTTTCAGAAATGAGTCAAAGCTGCCACCTGTTGGAAAAAAATGTGACTTATTCTAATAAACTGAAAAGGGCTGTAATTTTCTGTTCATTCGCAGGAGTGTGTAGAGCGAAGGACATTTAGAAAGATTCCAGGGGCCCCTGCATGACTGCGTCTCTAAACAATCTGGAGCATAAATCGTTTGAACTGGGATGGGAGCCCAAATATTAGCTCTCACAGGACGCCTGCTCATTCATATTATTAGCTTACAAAGTAGACATGCAGCCTGCACTAGGCGGACAATGTGAAGTATGTGTGAACATACACAAGCTTTACGTCGCTTTTAAGTTACGAAAGATACACTGCAATACGGCCTTGTGAACCATCAGAATTTATGACGACTAAATTTAAGCCAGTTTATTTTCTCTGATCTCCATATTTTAGGCACTATTCATAGCGTTTTGACAGTGTCTCATATTCAGGGAAGTGTAACAAAAATATGATGGTGTTCTTCATGAAGCACTATCAGCGCTTGGTTTTTAATGGAATAATTTCCCTTTTTTCTCATCAGGTCACAGGGAATGTATGGAGCTCCTGCTGGCCAGAGGGGTGGATATCGACTTGGAGGTTCCACGGCTGGGAACGCCTCTCTTCACCGCCTGTCTCTTCCGGAGAACGGACTGTGTGGAGAGACTCTTACAGCTCGGTCCGTCTTCTTTCACATCTTGACTTGAAGCACCAACCTCTGGCAGCAGCGCTTCGGTGAAACGGAAGCGTGACTCTGTGTGCGTGTGACCGCAGGAGCCGACGTGCACAGAGGGAGGGCCAGCGACACGCCGCTCCACGCCGCTGCCCAGGTCGACAGCCCGGCCGCCGTGCAGCTGCTCACAGACTACGGCGCCAACTCCTGGAGAAGGAACGGCGACGGGAAGAGGCCCGTGGAACTGGCTCCGGCCAATGGCGCCGCAGCGAGGGTGCTGCTGCTTAGACAAGGTAGGCCAGCCTGCGTTGGAAAACGATGCTTCTGTCAAGCTATTAATATACGGTGCGAGAATGGGTGTAGTCTCCAGGGTTACACATTTTTGAGCTGTTTTCGGAGTGCAGAGTGCCCCCTGGTGGTGGATTAGAGACACAGCACTAATAAAGATGTGAGGATCACGGCTGACATGCTCTCCTCTCGTCCCCAGGCCCTTCCACTCTAGCTCAGCTCTGCAGGTTCCGCATTAGGCAGGATCTCGGGAGGGTGCGACTTCACAAGGTGCCCAGCCTTTGCCTTCCCCTCTGCCTCAGTGACTTTCTGCATTATAGATGATGTGTGGAAAGTTGCCCGGGCAGTTTGAATGATACCATATCTGCGAGTTTTTACTCCCTAGGTTTCGTCTGTTGTTTGTTAAACTTTTTAAAACTTGTTAAATGACAAACACTGTGACACTGTCAGGTATGCCAGTGCTACACTTCCAGATGATATTCTGGAACATCCCTAACAATTTGGACTCATCTTGTCATTAATGTTTTATAAGTTACTCCAAAATGCTATGGATTCTGATACTGAGTTGTAAATAATAAAACGTTTTTATTTTCCGGCTTGATGAACTGTCATGATAAAATAAGATGAACTTTATTGATCCCGCGAAGGGAAATATCACAACACAACAGCAGACATAGAGAACAGCAGGCATACAGCATAAGAGCATGGAAGTACACTTGTAATTGAAAGATTGCTGGTTTGAATCCAGTACAAGCAAGGCACCACTGAGGCTGCCGGAGCGAGCAACTGCTCCCCGGGCGCTGAATTAGCTGCCCCCTGCACATATGGGGTAAATGCAGAGGACACTTTTTGTTGTTATGTGCTGTGGTGTGTCAACAATGACAACTGATCATCTAATTCTAAAACTCACAATTATAGCATACATAGCTTTCCTGAAGCTAGTGATATTAGCTGCAAGGATTGCTGAAATACTTCTTTGGTGCTAGACATTGTTTGCTAAGGCACATACCAAAATGACCATCCTGTGATTCAGCATAACCTCAGGGAATCTGCTTTAACCCCAGAGATGCTAACGTTCCAGTGCTAATACTGCTGGTGCTAACCCCAGAGATGCTAATGTTCCAGTGCTAATATTCCTGGTGCTAACCCCAGAGATGCTAATGTTCCAATGCTAATACTGCTGGTGCTAACCCCAGAGATGCTAATGTTCCAGTGCTAATACTGCGGGTGCTAACCCCAGAGATGCTAACGTTCCAGTGCTAATACTGCGGGTGCTGATTTCCAGCACAGGAAAACAAGCCGGGTTGACAGTGAAGGTTGTAAGTGTAGCATAACCATGTTATTTAATTTTAATTATGAGCCTTCCAATTTTCTGCTAATTTGGTTTAGCAGAAATGATGACATAAATAGCCTTGGCAGAAGCTAAAGAGTGCTTAATGCTGGGGTTTGATAAGGCTTGTATTCTATTTTGAAGAAAGGCCCGTGCTCTTTGCATTCTCATCCCAGAGAATACCACCCACTGGTCAAAAAGCACTCACTCATATTATCTTTATAGTGTTAAGTGATGTAATTACTGAAAGATATTAAAGTGGTGCTGAGATGTGGTTAAAATGGATCATTATATGTCAGTGGTGTAACCAGTAATAAAATTGCAGGCAGGCCAGAATAAAAGTGGGTAGGCAATACAATCCATTGTGGTACTTTTAGTACAGTATTTTAGTAATACTACTGTATAATACTATTGTTTTGGATTTTATTTCTATTTTGTAATTTTATTTGTACCTCATCACGTTCTCTTCATGTACAACATGTTTTTGAATATCAATAAACACCCTTTATCCTTCACATTACAAATGTGAAATGTTCTGCTATGCATTGGCCTGCTGTGTCATGATACTGACATCCATCAACAGCCATGAAAATCAAACCAATCTGCTCTGTTTAGTTACTACAGTAAGACACTCTATTCACGATCTGAACAAACACCCCACAGAAAACGTAGCATAGTGACCGGCAAACGGAAGCATCACGGTGGCAGCAACTGATGTGAAGGCATCTCGTGGGGAAGAACAAAGATCTTTTATTAGAGTCCTTAAAAACGAATTACACAGGCACTTTACAAGCACCGGAGACGACCAGCACGGTGGGCAGAGGATGTCAGGACTCAGGAGCAGCGATCCTATTAAAAACTGTTAACAAAAATTGCTTCTACTTAGCGAATGCCTTAGGCAGAGTCCATTGGCCAATCAGGTAGCTTCTCTCATGAATAGTAAGCTTTCTCTAACCACCCTGAAAAAACAGGCAGCACTTGTCGAAGGGAGCATGTTCACTTGCCAATCAGGTAGCGTCTCTCATGAATATAAATGTGTTTCTCCAAATCCACCCTATAAAATGAAAATTCAAGGACTGAAATGTGACTTAGGGTGTGCTCACACTAGCCAATGCGTACCGTTCCCGAGCAAGTTTGACCCACAAAGTCCAGTTTGTTTGACCAGTGTGATCTCACTCCATACTGTGTCTGGGCCCGCTTGATGAGGTCAGACCTGGCTACGGTAGGCATTTCGAAGATCACAAAATCGATTGTCAATACAAAACTATACATGATGGTGAAATGTTATATCACTGCAGCAGGTGCCATGCCTGTGTCTGCAGCCAAAAGCTGCGTGTCATGCTGCGTGGCACACGGACCAGGGAAACAGGTGACGGAGATCAGGATACGGGTAAAATAAAAGGATTTAATGGGGAAACGCAGGGGTATAACAGGGCAACAAGGCACGACTATGCACGACTATGCACGACTATGCAATGACAGAACTAGGGAAACAAACTCTGACGTGGACTTAAATACACCAAACTAAAGAAGACAACTCAAAACAGCTGGTAAACACTGGGAATCCACATGAGGTTAACGAGGGGGGCGTGGCACAGGAGGATCGGCACAATCGGGGTGTGACACTGTGCAGAGTGAACGATCACTTTGACTTCCCCAAAATGGCGGTCATGTCACTGCAGTCAGGTAATAGCCAGGGTGTTTCTCAATATGCATACTTCACTGTATTTGTGTTTCTACCCATTTGACATCACCTTCCATTGCCAAAGACTGGTTCCAGTACTCAAGAACAGATGTACAGAAGACAGTTAAAATCCCCGGATGTCGTTTTTGTCCCGTCCAAAATATCAAGGATACACTGGTTGCAATCTTGCAAAAAAAGATAATCCCATGATGCATTGCATCTCAAGTTTGTTTTTGGTAGGCAAGTTAGCAAGACCGGTCTTCTCACGACCACAAGTACAATCTTCCTGTTCTTAGTATCGAGAAACGCCCCAGGTCTAGTTAATACACGTCATTGGTTACATCCTCAAAAAACGAGACCAATCCCATGATTAATCGCTTCAGCCAAGTCATCATTGTTCTTTTATTGATTAATTCTAACAATTTCTGGTTAATGTTGGTTAAAATGCCATTGAAGCAAAAATGACAAACAGTAATATATCAAAATCTGAGCATGTATTCTTTACCAAATTAGCCAATATTTACTTTACATATTTATCCTGACTGGAAACAAGTAAACCACACAAATTTACATAAAGGATGACCATACATCCTCTTTATTTTCCTGGACTTGTTCTCTTTTTCAGAGCATGAAAATGCCTGAAATGTCTGGGATTTCAGTTTGTTTTATGTTGACATTTGCTTTGAGTTGCTCTGAGTCTTTCCTTTGTGTTCTACTCAACAATAATACAAAACCTGAATGGCGGCAAATCCGGCCAAGGATGCCCTACCATCTAATGGGAAGCAGAAACGCCTAAATAGAAATGAAATGTTGCTGCATTTGCCAATTGCAGAAGTATGTGTACAGATACATTAAAATTCTTTAGTTTTCATTGATCATATCTTGTTCTTCTTTTAGACATACACACACACACACACACACACATTGTCTGTGCTCAGACTCACATATAGCAGCAAGGGGTGGACAAACTCAATATTTAAATCCTTAGTTTTGAAATGAGATGTTGGATCTGGTGTCCACATACTTTGTACTATATAGCGTATGTCGGCATCTGTTAAATGTTCTGAACATCTAATCTTTTTGAAGGAGGAAAGGAAATTTCAGTTCTGCACCAATTTAGCACAAACAGGATATAGATATAAATGTATTTACTGAGATAATTACGATGATCATGTTGCCCAGGGAGACCATGAACAGAATATGTCCTCACTGGTATTTGTAAAATTATAAGCTTACTTAAGCTTAGAACAGATCTTTTGTATTGTTTCATTGTAACTCAGTATCAGCATCTTTTAATTGGGAAAATTAGAATGCCTATGAGCTAAATGATATTTAAGTCTTACCAGTTCCTACATTATAATTAGAAAAATTTCAAATAGAAGCCTTTTATCGTCATTGTCCCATGCATAACAAAATTGCAAGCAAGATACCCCTTCAGATATAAGGAAAAAACAAACATTCAATGATATACACAGAAAATGTAAAATATACCACATATACAAATAAAAAACAGATAGAACGTAGTAATGTTTAACAAGATAATGTAATACAGTTAGTGCAGTATTGCCGAGCAACAAATACGGTATTGCTAGGCAGAGATGTATCAATGATGCAAGTATTACACAATGAATTACCAACAATATGAATGTTGCACAGAGAATTACAAATAGTGTAAAATATTGCATACGGAGCAAATATTGCACTTGGCTGTGGTTATTACACCAGAGAATTATTGCATATCGAGAGAAGAGGTCGGAGGGAGGGAGGGGGAGAGAGAGAGAGAGAGAGAGAGAGAGAGAGAGAGATGGTCAGTGCATGTTGAGGTTCAATGTTGTTATGGCTCTGGGAAAGAAGCTGTCCCTGAGTCTGTTTGTCCTTGATTTGATGGCTCTGTAGCGCCTACCATAGGGGAACAAGTGAAAGGGGAAGACCAGGATGTGAGGTCCTTCGGAATGTTCTCGGGCCTGCTGAGGCAGCAGGAAGTGTATGAGTCCCGTAGGGAGGGCAGAGAGCAGCTGACAGTCTTCTGAGCTGCATTGATGACATGCTGAAGCCCCCTCCTCCCTTCTTCAGGGCATCTCCTGTCCCACACTGTGATACAGCATGTCAGCACGCCCTCTACGGAGGAGCGGTCAAAGGTCACCAGCAGCTCTTGACCCAGGTCATCCTGCCTAAGCAGTCCCAGGAAGTGAAGTCGCTGATGTGCCTTTCTAACGAGCGCTGTGGTCTTTGAAGGTACCCAGGAATTTGAAGGCTGAGACTTTCCCAACGCAGTCGCCGTTGAGGTGGGTGGGGGGGGGGGGGGGTCTGCGCTGTGCCTCCTGAAGTCGATGATGATTTCCTTTGTTTTCGTGATGTTCAGTGTCAGGTTATTTGTTGAACTCCAAGCTGACAATCTCGAGATCTCCTCATCTCCTCAGGCAGACTGGTACCACTTGTTTCACTGTCTGAGGATGGGTACTGAGAAAGTCCTGTATCCTGGCGCAGGAGAGGGAGGGAGACCTGAGTCAGACAGCTTACTGACTAGGATTTCCGAGATGATTACATTGAAGGCTGAGCTACAGTCAATGAAAAGCTCCTTCACACGTTTCCCCCAGTCTTCCAGGTGGCTCAGCACGATGTGGGGACCTGTGGCTAGTTACAATATTAACCTGTTAATGCTTTGAAGACAGAAACTCAAGTGAGTAGAATCTCTTCAGTCTGTCTTGTCAGTGATAACTGTCATAAGTTGCTTAGTCAAACACGACTCTAGAAAAATAGCTGGTCTGTTACACAAGAATAGGCTTATAATAACAAATGGGGTTATTTGTGCTTCGTCTCTGTAATAGTTATTCCTGAAAGTTGTTTACATGAATGGAGTGGTCCAATGTGAAGAACTTGGCATCGAAGCTCCCATTTATCATGAAGCATCTGACTTCACCCTGAATTTTGGGAGCTACTGTAAATGATCAAAAGGTTCCAAAACAGTCTGAGACCCATGGGTAAATTTATCATTTGCCGTTTCCTCCCCTGTTTGAAGTCTAGCCAAATGTACTTCAGAACTGCTGAGGTATTCCACAAGAAGGAAAACAAACCACATTCTTATATTTTAAATTAGAAATATTTTGAAATATACTAATATAAATTGTCAGCATAATTAACTTTCAAATATGACATATCTTTTATTCATGCATACTTACAAACATCATTTGATACTATCCATCCATCCTTCTTCTGACCATTTATCACATACGGAAATATTGTGATATAGCTGCCTAATTTAACCTAAAATGAGCATTACTAAAATAAATTAAAATGTTTAATCATTTACTGTTTCTATTATTTCCATGTCTCATGGGACTAAATCAGAATCAAAGTCCCAGGCTTGATACTAGTGATGGAAATCATGATTCTTTTCATGGAATAGTCCTTTTTTTGTTATGGTGGGGCATGACAAAGGAGGGAAAAAATGGACGATCTGCAGAGTGGCTCCAATGTAAATGGGTTTATTAACAAAACAGAACAGAACACAAAGTAGAAACGAGAAAATAAAGGGGTCAAAAACAAAACAGGAAAAATAAAAACAAACTAAAGAAACCACAAAGTAAACACAACTAGGGATCAGAGCAAGACATGGCGGCCTGGGGAGCAGGGAAACACACTAGGGGCTGAAGGGCTACAAGACAGAGAGGGGGAGCAAGATGACCAGCGACACCTGCTGGCTAAAAGGGGACAAGACACATAGGACAAGGTCAGACAGGCACTAATCCTGATACCTTTTACGTTTAATAAAGACTTATTTTATATCTTGCATTACGTATCATGCTTAATATTAAATTATATTACCCATACTGACACTTTCAGACGTCTGTACACCAGTGTGTTTCTGTACATCATAGTCTTAAATGGCATGATATAATTCCGTGATCCTGTATTTGAAAGAGCTACACAATAAGCCAATCATTGAATAGACTAAACAAAACGAACTTACCAAACTCAACAAATCATTGTAGCAACCGGGGTAATTTTGTTCACTGAAATACGTAGTTAACATAGAACACCAATCTTATCTGCAAAGGGCTGGTGTGTATGTGGGTTTTAGTTGCAACTCCCTAACTAGATTACTAATTTGAGGACTGATTGGCTGAAGAGTCGTCACACCTGGGTTTGAACAGCTGACCTACAGGTTATCCTAAAAACCTGCATACACACGGGCCCTTTGTGGATAAGATTGGCCACCCCTGACATAGAAAGTCATTAATGAACAACACGTTTACTCAATACACACTGGGCAGCAAGCACTAACTCTCTGGACGATGCGTGGTCTGTTTCATGTTTGTTTGAATTTGTAATGGTGCTTGACTACCTGTATCTAAGCCCCACTTTTGCACACTTCCGAAACCTCCCATCCAGTCAGAGGCTTCGAGCACAGACAGCTCCCCATTTCCTGTAGTGCCATGTTTGATAGACTCAGGGACCATTAGGCAGAAAACCTGGCAGTATGGTTGGGATGGCCTGGTCCGTCACTCTTTGCAACGATGTACTATCCAGTCACACAACAATCAAACCACTCACTGAGCACCTTGACTCTGCGTTATTACAGTTGCTGGCTATGAGGCTTTCAAAAATTGCGAAGCAGTACTGACTTTCATTATGATTCAAAGAAAGTCCCACTTAAAACAATAATTTTATTGACACTGATTGCAAAACAAAACATACACAAATATCTGGCTTTTCTTCAGAGTATTGTATTCATTCCAATGCAGGGAAAAACACTGTTATGTTGACAAGGTGGTACGTGTTCACCTCAGCAGAACTCTCAATCAAAACCCACTTTTTCTGTAATAGCAACTAACAACAAATAAAACTTGAACTGATGATTCAAGAACATTCATCCAGTTGTTCTGCACTACTCAAGATGTCTTTCTGACAATTGCAATTGTCCAAAAAGCTTTTGTGCATCACTGCTTGCATTCTTAAGAAGCCAAAATCCATTAAAACTGAGTCACACAGGGCACAAAATCTATAATTATATTTATACTCTTTTTTTCTTACACTGGAGATACAACTTTTAGCTACACTTATCATCCAAGTACTGTTAAGTTACATTTTACACATTTAGCAGACACTTTTGTCCAAAGTGACGTACAAGTGTGCCGATTAGAACATTGCAAACATACATGCTGTCAAGGAGCCAACCTGGCATACATGCAGCCAGACTGAGCTTCCAGTGAATCCCCAGGTACAAGAGGATGCAGGACTGGAGCAGGAGCTACACAACAACTTCTAACAAAGCATGAACATAATAAGCTATTCAAGGACCAGAAGTGCAACATAAGAACATTCAGGGAACATACAGAGGCATCAGCCTAGTAGAGGAATTCATGGAACAAAGAGGTCTTGAGGTGTTTCTTGAAGGTGGAGAAGGATTCTGATGATTGGATGTGGTTCAGTAGCTCATTCCACCAGTGGGGAATCACACAAGAGAACAGCCTGGAGTGAAACTTGTGTGGTGGAAGGATCTCCAAGTCACCCTGGTTTGCTGAATGAAGGGGGCGAAATGGGACATAGGTCATGAGGAACCTTTTGATGGAGATGAGTGCCTGATCATTGATGGACCTGTAATCCAGCACCAAAGACTTGAACTTGATGTGAAAGCCAATCAGGAGCTAGTGAAGAGAGACAAAGTGGGGCGTGACATGAGATCGTTTAGGTCACGGGTGTCAAACTGCAGTCCTGGGGGGCCGGAGCCCTGCACATTTTTGGGTTTCCCCTCATTTAACACACCTGATTCCACTCCTTGTGCTAATTACCATGCAGCTCTTTAGTTGAATCTTTTGTAGTGGAGCAGGGAAAGAACTAAGCTACACTGGGCTCCAGCCCCCCAGGACTGCAGTGTGACGCCCCTGGTTTAGGTTGAATGATGTCAAATGTGCTGCCGTGTTTGAGTCGACTGCAGGGGTCTGACAGCACTGGTTCGTAGACCTGCTAATAGAGACCTGCAGTCATCTAACTGTAAGGTATGAAGTGTCTGAGATAGAAGCTGAACCACATACACAGACTGGTTTTCCAGCCTGGTTTTCCTGACGTTATATAGAATAAATCTGCAGGATTGGCAGAGCGCTGTTATGTGCTCAGCAAAGGACAGCTAGACATCTATCATCATTCCTAGGTTCCTGGCAGACCTTGGCGAAGACAGGTTGGATGATCCAAGCTGAACAGTGATGTCATAGTGGATGGTAGGGCTGGGAGGGAAGACAACAAGCTGAGTCTTGGAGAGGTTAAGCTGGAGGCGATGGCCCCTCATCCAGGCTGCCGTGTCACCCAGGCATGCAGAGATCGAGGCAGAGAGTGGCATCAAAAGACAATGTCAAGTAGATGTGGATGTCAGCAGCATAGTAGTGGTAGGAGAAACCATGTGACTGGGTGGCTACCATGTGACCTAGAGGGGCTCAAAATAAAACAAAGTATATACACTATAAGGACACCATTTTGTAATGTTGAAAGGGACAACCTTTCATTTGGTTTTGTAATCTTGCTGGTGCAGTTTGCGGCTTTGCGGGTAGAATATTGATGTTCGGTGATCGGGACCCTTTATGTGAGTTTCTGTAGTTTTACCCCTTTGCTGCTGAACTTGCACCCAAATATTTCCACTTCACAATAACATCACTTGACCCGGGCAGCTCTAGCAGGGCATAAATTTGGTAAATGGCATCCAATAATGGTGCCAAATTGAAACTTATTAACATCCTCTGTATGAAAACCCATTCTGCAGCCAATATTTCGTACAGAAAACTGCATGGCTGTGTGTTTAATTATACACGCGTGTCAGTTGTGGGTGTGGCTTAATCGGCTAATTTCTCTAATAGTCTTACAGTAGCTGTATCATTTTGATGTGAGCAACACTGAGGAAATAATGTGTGGGATGATCAAAATCTGTCTGTTTCTGACTGATTTAATTCATTTACCATCAGTTACTTTTTTTGAACTTCTTGTGTCAAACTCCGCAGTTTTGCGGAGCATGCTGTTATCCCCTCCAACAAACCATTTTCACCCCGCAGTCCCACTCTGTGTCCAAGTTCACTCAAGTTCCTCGGAATTCACTTCTTGAACAAGGCAGAGAGATATGTGACAAAAGCACGTCGCCTTGTTTCACAGCTGGTTACTGTAGATGACGCCAAATTTGCCGCGTGATTGGCTAGTGCTCCTGATGAAAATCATGGGGAAGGGGTCACCCTGACACAGGACGCCCAATGCCTAGGGGGCAGCAGGAGCACAGCTGCTTGTTGAATTGCTTCTGGAAGCCGTGGCTCAGCAGGTAGAGGGCAAAGGGGTTGACGCAGGAGTTGGCGAAGGCCAAGAGGCGGGCGCAGACGCTGGAGATGAAGTGGAGCATAGACGTGTCCACCTCGCTGTAGTGGTATGAGCGATACAGGTACACAGCATGACTGGGAAGCCAGCAAATTGCAAACAGGCCCACAAACACCAAAACCGTCTTCGCCAGCCTCTTTCTGGTCTCCACCTTAAAGCACAGATTTGAGGGAAAAAAAAGAGAAAAGAGAGAAAAAGTTGAATCCAGATTTAGTCTTAGTTTCAGATGAAACACTAAGTCGGAATAGATGTAGATATAACTGCCTACCGTAGTGAGTGCAGGAGTGCAACCTCAATGAAGCGGCACCTACCTGCCTTCTAACAGGCACGTTTTCTTCTCCTGGCATGTTAGATGCACTCCTGAAGAGGCTTCTAGCAATGAAAGAATAATAGATCGAAATAATGAGCAGGGGTATGACATAGAAAATGAGGAAAGAAGCCATAGAGTGGATCTTGGGGTGCAGATCTCCTGTGTGTGGATAGGGGGCGCAAGTCACAAATGTCTCATTAGTCCTGGTGATGTTGAAAGTGTGGAGGTCAGAGAAGATGGCTTCAGGGATGGCCAAGGCCATGGAAAATATCCAGATCATTGCTGCTATGATGCAGATTTTAGCTTTAGCATTAGCGGGCTGCTCAGCCATTGGTCTGACGATCGCCTTGTACCTGAAGGACAAAGAGCAAAAACAGCCAATCAAACACAACTGTCATAGTGACACAGTTTCAGCTAAAGAAACGTTACAATATCAGTGAATCTTGTAACATCTGCTGTGTCTCCAGAGCAAATGTGTCACCTTTGTTTAGGTAATAAGGACATCGCCTGCATTTTACTGATCATGAAGAATCACCGTCACAGAAAATACCGAAGGAGTCACATGGGACCTCGCTGGTTATTACTCACCACCAGATTGTTATTCTCTTGGGAACTACAGCTACAACTATGTCTTTAACCCGGCTGATTTTGGCATCAGAGCTGTAAACATGATCTCATTACAAATAAATGAAAAACTATCTATAAGACACATGGAAGTGGTGGCATGGTAACAGTTACTGACAAGTTAGTTATGAGACATGTGAAACCCCCCCCCCCCCCCCACACACACACACACACACACATACACACACACACACATACATGATGATTGTAGAGTTCGCTTTTCCAGAATGCAGCTATTACATCATGCAGCATTGTTCTCAAGAACAGCTATTGTCTGAAATGTATATGAATTGCGTAATGCATTTGGTCTGATGAATGTGATTATGATTATATAAAGAATGCACGAAGATTAAGGGGATACGGCAAAAATAATAAAATATTCTTCACTGAAAAGATAACGATGTGTTTAACAGAGTATCTATATACAGGATGAATGAAAATTAATGTGTGTTCTCTTCAGACCTGTAAAATATCTCCGAAACAGATATGGGTTTTAAAGGGCTATAAATTATAATTGATAATATCAGGTCCTATTTTCTTCTAAAATTAAACAGACGCATCAATTTCTCATAAACCCGACCATCACAGCTTTAAAACAGTATAAAACATAAAAAATAAAACATGCCACTGTTACAAGTAACATTATAACCGTAAAACAAGTAAATAGCGCGTGAATCTTACAATTCTGAACTCTCACATGAGTATATATTGCCGGTTCTGTTTAACACCTTACAAATGATCTGTGTTCATACTAAAATGTCTTTCGATCTTAACATTTTTATATGACATACAACAATATTTCCACACTCGGTCGGTGAGTAACACATCTTTGGTCTAATTTATTAAATATGCTGTATTTTTGTGTGTTTCATGTAGAGTAAGATCGGAGTAGACGAAGAGCAGCATTCCAGTGTACATGTACTCTGGCAAATAAAGGATCGTTTCATTACAATCCGTTTAATCACAGACGAAGAGTAAATTCTAATGCAGGAATTATAGCAGAGGTTCTCAGCATCTTCTCCAGGGAGTGAGCTCTGTTTAAAAATACATCGGTGATACATTTATTAATATTTGTTTGTTTGTTTGTTTGTTTTTGGAATCATCTATATTGGCAGAATTGATCAGCCAACGGATAAAATCGAGTCCTACGTCATTACGTTGCATTACATTTACATTTCCTATATTGAAGTTACGGATACATTTTGTTTAAATACTGATGAAAATGAAAGATTTTTATCGATCACTCAATCATTAAATTGGACTATTTACAGGGTCTCGAACTAAGCTCATTGTTTCTCAGCCATAAGGTAGCTGTGGGCGCCTATACATTTTATAGATTATGAGTTGTCCTGTTTTTGCTAGTGTGAGTGATTCAAAATGTATTACGATATAATGTTATTTCTTAATATTAAACGTGCTCGAATTTCTAAAACCTGCAGAACGTGATAATTGTAAATTAGGCTACAGATCGTTAAAGTACTTTGAGGTGCTTACCTATCTGCAGAAAGGACGGTCAACGTGAAAACAGAGACCCCGACAGAGGTAAGTTGGATGAAGGGTATGAGTTTGCATCCCACCCTGCCGAAAAGCCACTCGTCAGCCAGATAGCGGCTGGCATCGACGGGAGCGCAGGTGAGGAGAAGCAGCAGGTCCCCCAGGGCCAGGCTGGCCATGAAGAGGTTGGGGGCATTTCTCATCGACTTCATGGCGTAAAACGTCTTGATCAGCGTGATGTTTCCCACGACCCCGACGAGTATCATAAAACCATAAACCGCGGCGATGACTATGCCGGGATACCATATCGGATGCGACGGCAGCCGATGAGTGCGGTTTGTCCAGGAGGTATTTGAGTTAACTATGCTTGTTAATTCTTGACGTAAAATAATCAATTCATCTGAAGACATTTTCCAAACTTTGTTTTACAGCGCTAAAAATGCGTTATGATCTACACAGAGTCATAAGAAATGCATCTGTTGGCGAAAACATAATTTTAATATTTTTGCAACAACAAAAAGACAAACTCCGCGTCATTGTTGAAAGTTGGAGCTCTAAATTTGTTTTCGGTCAATAGCTGCTTACACAGTAAGCGTCGCAGCTGTATTTATCCCACTGAAATGTCGATATAAATTCTCTTGGACTTTAGCGATCATCTTCAGTCCAATATATCTGCTCTTTTATTTTCTGCGCATTTCTCTTGAGAACGACCAGTGACCGCAGCTTTTCCGTTCACTTACCCAGAGCTGGCAGACTTGAGCGGCTCTGAGAACCCCGCTGCTTTGCGTCACAGTCAGCGAGTCCCGTTGCCGCCCCAAAAAGAGCCGGAGACGCGCGGCGCTGCATGGTGACCGAACGTTATGTGCCCATCGGCAACTTTTTTAACCCTTTGCATCGTACTAAACCCCTAATGTTTATATCGGGGTATTTATCCCGCTGTATGAAAAGTCGAACTCGGATTTAATTATAGCAGCCTATCTCGCTTTCAGCTTGGAGTTTATTTTAAATTTGCATGCACACAAACCTATTTATTAAATCTATATTAAACACCCGACATTTAAGCTCTAGCCCTCCACTCCAAATTTAAAATAAACTTCAAGAATTCTGTTCAATTCCATTTGCAAATCTGTATGCGTGTTATACAGCTGCAGAAAGAAATTAAAGCTACTCTATATTTTTAAACAAATCTGCATCTTTAAATCATGGTTGAATCCTGGTTCTGCTGGCAGAGGCTATGCAGAGCAGCAGGCTGCTTTCAGGTTAAAAATTTCTAAGACGCTGGGAATGACCATAAACCAGCCAGATAAAGGGCAGAAGCGACATTCTAATGGCAGAGGTGACCGCTAACTTACCCGACAGTTTCTCAAGAATTGAAGAATGACATCAAGTGACCTTCAAAAGGAATGGGAAACATTAAGTGCAATTGTGAAATTCACTGCTATAGGATAGTTTGTATCAGGGCTCCTAGAAGCAGGACTGAGTTTCAATAAGGTAAGGAAGAATCCCTTCATTAATGAGAAGCAGGGAAGGACCAGGCTGCAGTTTGCAG
>JAODJW010000035.1:15189099-15200867 GCA_026777045.1 Hyperopisus bebe | reverse complement strand
GAGGAGCAGTTATGGTGAGGAGACAGCATGAAAAAGGCAGAGAAGGACAAACATGAATCCACAATGGTGAAAAATAGTAAACAGTGATCTCCATTGTTTTTCTGCAGATGTGATCTGGCCACAGATGAGGGCACATGAGGAACCACCAAAAGAAAGCAAATGAAAGCCAAAAAGTTGTCGAATTGTAAATTGTGAGACGATTTACAGCCATGGAAATAACTGAGACCACCCTATATTTTTAAACAAATCTGCATTTTTAAATCATAGTTTAATTGTGGTTCTGCTGGGAGGCAGCTACGCTGAACAGCAGGATGCTTTCAGGTTCAAAATTAGTAAGACAGCAGCACACGAGAACAAGGTGAAGCAGGAGACACTGGGAACAACCAGAAACCAGCCAGGTAAAGGGCAGAAACCACTTTCTAATGCCAGAGATGACTGTTAACTTATCCAACAGTTTCTCATTTCATCAAGGTCACTTCAAAAGAAATGGGAAACATTAACATTAAGTGCAGGTGTGAGGTGCACTGCTAGGATAGTTTGTATCAGGATCCTAAAAGTAGGACTGAAGTCCCATAAAGCAAGGAAGAAGCCCTTCATCAATGAGAAACAGAGGAGACCCAGGCTGCAGTTTGCAGAAAAATATATATTATTCACAGACGCACACACATAAATTGAGAAATGAGTGAAACAAAAAATTTTGCTGTGGTCTTTTAATTTTTTCCATTGCTGTAT
Source organism: Hyperopisus bebe (assembly GCA_026777045.1). Classification (NCBI taxonomy): domain Eukaryota; kingdom Metazoa; phylum Chordata; class Actinopteri; order Osteoglossiformes; family Mormyridae; genus Hyperopisus; species Hyperopisus bebe. The sequence continues at coordinate 15,200,135 of JAODJW010000035.1, read as the reverse complement.
ATGTCATATGGAGAGAGTGGAGGCTAGGGATCTGTGCCAGCAATTGGAAGGTTGCTGGTTCAGATCCTATGAATGCCCAGAGTGATTGTATTCTGTTAGGCCCTTAACCTGCAATTGCTTCTTTCTGGGCATGATGTTAATCTACATCCAGCCCTACAAGCAGGTCCTCCAACTTATAGGGAGTAGCTTGGGGGTTGGTGGCAGGATTGGGACTCCAGCCACTGGGATAAACCTCACACTGGTCTGTTCGGATTAGTGTGGTACTGAGGTATCACCCACCGCACGGCTGCACTCAGGTTCTCATCCCTGAGGTGGTGGGTGTGGCTGAGGTGGTGGGTGTGGCTTATATGTCATGCCCTACCTGGTACCCTGTGCTACATGGGACAGGATTCTTTTTATATAGTTTGGCTTTTAACGATGGATGGCTGTATCACATATTAGGCTGTATTTATGACTTGTGATGCTGATTGCTGAAGAATGTTGGGTTGTATGTTGGGTTGAGGGAACTGCCATAACCATTAACTGATGATGACCCATGACTGAAGGATGGGTTGACTGTAGATACTACAGAACTGGGCTTTGGAGATCCTGCAGAGAAGGTACAAGCCCTTTATGGCTGCAGACTATAATAAGGAATAGTTAAGCCAGACACAGAAATATTAAATTGCTGAGGTGAATTTCAGTTGCTAAATTGTTGATAGGTGTGAATGTGTATGTGAATCAAAGGGGCGCCATATAGGGGGGAAAGTTAGAACCAGAACCAGGAAACTGGAAAGTTAAAACCAGTGAGTTCCAGTTAGTAACAGGGGCCCTAAAAACATAACTGGAGTGGTCCGGATTGGGGGCCCGATATGATATGTGGCCCAAACTCTCTAGCGGGGCCCCTGGTAAATGATGCGTGTGGCCTGTGATGAGGCGGCAGCCCGTCTTCAGTTACCTGCCTTGTACCTGGAGTTTCCAGGAAGGGCTTCGGACCCCTGAAACCCCACAAAGGACAAATGGGTACAGAAAAAGGATAGATGGATGGATGGATGGATGGATGGATGGATGGATGGATGGATGGGTTCTTTTAATGTGGAATGTGTGGGTGGGTGTAAGGTTGGGCTTCGCCATGGCTTAGTACATATCTTTGGGCATCAAAAGTTTGGGGAAAAGTATCGAGGGTTACTCTGCTGAGTTAAAGAACTGATTATTTTGCTCCAAGGCAAGCAGTGGCGGAGCTACAATTTTTTACAGGGGGTGGCCAGTGCTATTTCAGGGGGTCCACACACACACACACACACACACACACACACACTGTACTCATAAAATTGAAATAATAAATTAAGGAATTCAAAAGTTTTATTTGCAAAAACAATCCTGAGTTCATTTACAAAATAACAACAAGAAAAAAACAACAAAACAAAAAATACTGCAATTAGACACAGCAGACATCAAACAGACCTGGATTTGAGAAGAAAAACAAAAACACAGTTTTAGTGCCATCAGTTACAAACTTATCCTAGGTATGTTTAAAACAACATTAACTCGTCTTTGATTTGAAAGTAGTTTGAGCAGCGTTGCCGGCAAAATTCAAAAACTTATTAGACAAATAAGATGTCAATCAGCATCAGGAACTGCCAGCAGCAAATAAAATTTTGGGGTGGCACCCGGGGTGCCCAATCGGATGTCAGGGGTGTCCAGCGCCACCCCAGACACCCCTCTGGCTCCGCCACTGAAGGCAAGATACTTTATTAGTGCTTGATCTGATATAACTAGTAGAAAGACTGCAATGGACCTAAGAAAGTAAACGCATTAGATATGTCTCAAAATGTATCTAAACTAGTGCTGAAAATGGCATTTTTACTGTAATCAAATTGGATATTATTTGCTTAAACAGGCGGTAAATATGTATTCATTTAAATGGAGGCTTAAGTCCTTTTAAAATAATTGTTCAAATGGTGTCGTGTCGCGGAATAACTCTTACAGCAGGGTTATTCAACTCACGGTCCTCGAGGTCCGAGCACTGCTGGTTTTCCAGCCTTCCTTTACCTGTCAGTCAGGTGTGAAGCCTCTGACCAATCAGAATCAGTCATTATCAAACAACTACCTGGGGGAACTGAAAACACGGCCTGGATTTGGAATCGAGGTCCAAAGTTGAAGAACCCTGTCTTACTGGCTTCTGATAAGTCCTCAGAGGAGCGACAAAAATGCTGTACATTAGGAACTAGTTTCCATAGAAGCAGGACTGCGGGCTGGATGAGTGGCAAGCAGACGGGTGACAGGGTGAAGATGGAGGGAAAATGTGCTATAAAGTGTGGCTGCAGAATTAGAGAGCAGCAACAGAACATAAATGAAAGACTGCAGCATATAAATAGCGACTTAAAGTGTATTTTGATGAACAGGCAACATAGACCATCTTCAGTTATGAATGTCTTAGAAGTAATGAGTAGGTGGAATACTCGTAGGTGTTAAATTTTCTGTTTTATATCTCATCTACTATATTGGCTCCGTGGGTAGTAGTTGCTATAGCGGGGGAGGCACAGGTACTGCATAAAGAGGGGGCTTATTAGAGGTAAGCAGGACATTAATAGGGAGAGGTGTCGACTCAGAGTGGTTTTGGGCTTGGTGGATTAAGAGTAATGTAAGTTTCTTAGTCAGCCGAGTCTGGGGGTGTTTTTTTTCTCCCTTAGTGGCCAGTCATGGGTCCTTTGTCGCCGGTCATTAGAGCAGGGAGGCTGCCACCTCTTCAGGATGGACGTGTCTGTTATCGAGGCAAGAGAAAATGCCAGCGGGGGGCTTAGTTCACTTCCTCGCGGCCACGGATAATGTGGATTTCTCAGCCATGCTGCGGCAGACATACTGCCCCGATTTCTGCAGCGAGTGGTATCTGCCAGCCCCGTATTGTTGACATTCATGACGGGTGGTTCTGTCTCGAGACAGATTGCTGTCCAGTGGTATAATTATAAATGTCATTCACAGGCCTCGGTGGATCGCAGTGTGCAGTGTGCAGTGTGCCCTGGGAACAGCACAGTGCTGTGTCATACCTTCGTCTTTCCACAGAGCAGGAGTTTGAATCTCACCCCTGCTTTGTGTGTCAGGTTGCACATCTTCCCCGTGAGGTTGCACATCCTCCCCGTAGTGCAAAAAGTGATTTCCTCCTGTGCTCAGAAAGCAATTAGGTGAATTAGCATCTCCACAATGCCCATAGTGCGTGATCACGTGTGACGTTAGATGGACCTCCATTCCACCCAGGTGTTCCGCTGCTCTGTGCTTGTGAGGGTAGGTTCCAGACCCTCGGGGTCCATCTCCAGGCCAAGCAGCCGGAAGATCAATGGACCTTTGAACCTTCAACGTCAGCAATATGGACAAATTCTCATTTTCAACCTGCCCATGGAACTACAAGAAGCGAAATATAGTGTTAAAATTCACTGGACAGTGCAGTAAAAAATTAGATACACAATCACATAACTGCCAGAATTAGGATGTTTCTTGAAATCAGACACAAACTCTATTTTGGGCGGAAACTTCAACTGTATCCACAATTTTTATATATATACGTATATATATTCTCTTTTGTTTGACAAATAATGAAAAAACATAGCATTTATTTTCATTCTGTTCAAACCCACAAAGCTTTTCCAATTCAGGCAGCTTGACGTGCTACTAAAATAATTCTGATTATGCCCCTTGGAATCATATCAGTACCGTTCCCTGGATCACAAGAGGAAAACTGTTGGATTATGAATAGATGAAGCTACTGACACACTGTGCCTCTAAACAGAGACCAGTGGTGTGTGTCAGAAATCCAGAGGTCAGACACTGTGGTAAAGACGTTCTCAAATTTTAACTGAAGTTTTATAGTGCTGTTCTAGGTCCATCTGATGTACCTTCTCTAGTATTTACTGTTAGGTCATTTTTTCATGTCATTATTTTGTAATTTACTCTAAATTTAGGAATCTAATCAGCCATAACATTAGAACCACCTGCCTAACAATCTGTATGTCTCCCTCGTGCCCCCAAACAAGCTCTGACCCGTCGAGCCATGGACTCCACATGACCTCTGAAGGTGTCCTGTGGTATCTGGCACCAAGACGTTAGCGGCAGATCCTTTAAGACCTGATTGTGAGATGGGGCCTCCATGGATCAGATCTGCTCGGCCAGCACATCCCACAGATGTTTGATCGGATTGAAATCTGGAGGACAAGTCAATACCTTGAACTCTTTTTCATATTCTTTAAACTATTCCTGAACAATTTTTGCAATGTGGCAGGATGCATTACCACTGGGGAATACTGTTGCCATGAAGGGGGGTCTGCAGCATTTCTTTAGGTAGGTGGGACATGTCAAAGTAACATCCACAGGCATGCTAGGACCAAGGTTTGACTTGCATTCTTCCCATAGTCCTTCCTGATACCATCTCATCCCCTGGTAAACAATGCAAACACACCTGGCCGTCCACATGATGTAAAAGATAAACATGACCGATCAGACCAGACCACCTTCTTCCATTGCTCCTTGGTCCAGTTCTGACGCTCACATGTCCACTGCAGGCACTTTCAGCAGTGGACCGAGGTCAGCTGGTCTGCAGCTACACAAACACATATGCAGCAAGGTGTGGTGTTCTGACACCTTTCTGTGAGAGCCAGAATTAACTTTTACAGCAATTTGTGCCTCAGTAGCTCTCCTGTGGGACTGGACCAAACAAGCCAGCCTACAGTCCTCACTTGCATCTTTGGGTACCCGTGACCCTGTCACTGGTTCACTGATTGGGGTTTTTGGACCGCTTTTGGCAGGTATACTGACCACTGCATACTGGAAATATCCTACAAGACCTACCATTTTGGAAATTCTATGACTCAGTCGTCTAGCCACGTGTCAAAGTTGCTCAGATCCTTACGCTTGTGCATTTTTCCTGCTTTAAAGACATCAGTTTCAAGAACTAACCGTTCACATACCTAATATACAAAGGCATCCTTGACAGGTGCCATTGTAACGAGTTAATCAATGATATTCACTTCACCTGTCAGTGATCTGTTATGCCTGATTAGTGTAATACTCTTTTAAAGAGATAATCAGGTTAATATATGAATAATTCTACTTTCTTCACATTAATATATTGACAGCAAGTTATTTTTAATAACCTCTCTTTAATAATAATGCAATTTTTATTTATGTTTTTAAAACTATTTGGTATCTTATTCGGGTGTTAAATATTGCAGCTTAGTATGTTATTTCTGAAAAATAAATTACACTGTTTTTTTTAATTTAATGGCTGCTCAGTGTTACACCAGAACTAAAAAGAAGCAGGCAACTCTCAGACGCACCACGTGGGTCAGCGGGGTCCTTATCACAGTGGCATGCTGGGAAACTATAAAACTCATTCTGAGATGAAAACTATTCTTGGCTCATGTGCCACTGGCTTTCACTTTGGGATTTCTTTGCTTCAGCAATGCAGAGACCACATTTTCTAAATCCCCTTCCACCAAAGCAATATGGGCATTAGATATTGAGCAAAAAGCTGATTTTCTTAAAAATAAATAAATAATTTTTACTACTTAAAAAATACAGTATAAGTCAAATTTAAATAAATTACATGCATCTTAATGGTAGTGCAAAAATATTTCTTTTGAGTATTTGGAGAATAGTGAATAAAATGTGAACATTTAATACCACAAATGGATTCTTAAAATAAGTGCAGGAAAAAGTTTCCACCAGTGATTTGCAAATTATAATTCCGTATATTTCAACTGGCATGCCACTTAAGACAACAATTTAGTGTTCGTCCACCTAAGGCCTCTGTACATTCATTACTACACGACCTAAATCCCAGCTGGAGGGAAAAGTACCAATTACCTCATTTCAGGAGTTTCTTGTCATTAGTATAGAGTATGAAGCTGCACACACACACACACACACACGCACGCACGCACACACACACGCACACACACACACACACGTGTACTATGGCCAATTTATAGACGCCAACTTGTTTTTAGTAGCAACTCATGCAACCTGTGTAAAATCCTCACTCACAAATAACTCTATTGCTGTGTAACACTTGTACTACCCAATTAGCCATGTAGAGCTTTCCGTACCACTGATTGCTCAGATTATCCATAATGAACTTCACATTCATTAATCACATGCATTATCATTCATTTAGGTTTTAATGAACCAGATCCATATATACAACATTAAAAAGACACTTGGCACAGTTCATCTTAATATGACCTTTATATACACTTAACATTTTACTTTATATAAAAATTCTTACAGCTGGATTAATTGTAACTAATTGTTGTTAATCATTCATGTAAATATACACGTCATGTTTATTCTGGAGCAGAAACTTAGCCAAGCCGCTAAATGTTAGGACTCACTCAAGGCAAATAGTCAAAGTTAGAATGTCAGTATTCTGCTTTGTTAATAAAAAAAAATGTAGGGAGTCTGCTGAGCATGTCTGGGCATGAGGAAGCTTCAGAGAAGCATAGCATCTGAAGGTTCGGGTTTCCCATCTCTCCACCTTCTCTTCGTCAAGGAGAGTCTTTCAGCAGCTGAAAAGCACTTTTATCAAAGTGCACCCCATTACATTATATCGAGGAATGAAAAACGTGCACATCAGTGAGTTTCTGACTCATTACCTCAATGGTTATGAGCACAAACAATGGCACACTGTAAAACGTGACTTATGAGAATGCACTTGCACGTAAACAGCACTGAAAAAGATCCCCAATGAACAATGAATAGTAATTCAATGTAAATGCGAAGGACTCTTCAAATCCCTGCCCTCAGTCCCTATGCTACATTCTGCCTTTTTTTTTACAGCCCAGATCTTAATTAAATGGGCTGGACTGAGGTATTGATTGATTCTGAGAAAAAAATCTTATATTAACATTTATTTTTAATTTCTACACCAAATTAAAATATACAAATTATATTCATTTGCTTTTCGAATTACAGCAGTTGTCTGAATTGACTCATTTAAATTGGAGCCTAATTAGAAGTCAGGCCTAATTACTTAAAAGCCTTGTTGCTCTTATCTAAAACAGGAAAGTATTCTAGAAAAGGAATAGAAAATTAAAGCATGCATTGTTACGGACACGAGGCATGGTGCGGGCGGGAAAAGAAGGTGACGATCCACTTATGGTTCAGAGACAACAAGGGGGTTTATTAAAGAACACACTTGGGTAACCTACAAAACAAACCACGAGGAGGCAGAACTAAACAGGGGAAAATAACTGACAGGACCATACATACACCAGCTAAAAGAACCAGGCAAGACTGGAACAGGGATAAGCAACAGGCAGAATACCTGCTCACAATGACCAACTGAGGAAAAGAACACTGGCAGCTACACACAGACAAACACACAACCGGGCTAACAAGGGGGCAGGCGTGGCATATAACGCAAAAACAACCAATCAGCAGAGACAACAGGCAGGACAATTAACAAGTACTGGCATAGGAAAACAGGCAACATGAGGAACTAAAAACAAAGACAATCACTGAACTAAGAACAGACAAACTAGAAAACAATCTGACACTAGAAAACTGAAGCAGTAGAATAATAATAGTAGAATAATTTCAAAATCATGAAGGCAAACAACACAAGGAGAGCAAACCACAGGAAGGAACTAAGACTTGGGAACAAGATTAATACTATAAACACTAAAAAATAAAAAAAACTCAAATAAGCAAAACAAAAGCAGGTGAGACTAGTTTTAAGTCAGTCTCAGACCCACAACTAGCAGGGTCTGTCTCTGAGCTGCATACTCAGCTCACTGAACTACAGAGCAGTACTGGGAGTAGGGAAGATCAACACACTGGGGATTTAGGACTAAGACAGAGGAAGGAACGGGATGGCCAGCGACACCTGCTGGCCAAACAGGGACTGAACATACAGGACAGAGGAAGAAAGATGGGATGAGCAGCAGTGCCTACTGGTCAAAGGGGAAAGGACTTTGCCCAGGGTGATTAGGGTTCAGAAATAGTATGTGGTTTGTTACGGGAGTGGTTGAGATCTACTTAATGCAAACAGGGATAAAAGTGAGGCATTTTTATCATCCTCTCTGCTGCTTGATCTGTGTGGGGAGGTGAACCCAAATCTATCATTCTAGACAGGATTTCACCATAGTTGGGGAAAATAAATCAGGAGAGCTGACCATTGTAAATGACCTTCTGAACACAGATGACCAGAGACCTGTCTGGTAGGTGCTGCGTGTGTTAGGGCAAGATCCCTGGCCAGGTAGATAACCAGCGCTAAGTTACCGCGTGCAGCTTCTACCCGGAGGCGCCAAAGGGTGACCAAAAGGATTCTGTAGCAGTCGATTCAAAATATTCAGTTACTGGAGAGGAACCAGGGACTGAGAATTTATATAGCTTTTACGATTTTTTTTTTTGTTCCATTTTTTAATTTTAAGAACATTTTGTTACATTTTCGTGACCACTCACAAGTCTCCCACGAGACACACAGGGACACACAAGCAGTGGTACACGAAGTGTCCATCACAGGCACGTCCACCATGTTCGGTCTGCAGAGGAATCCATACAAACGCGGGGAAATCAGGCTGACTCTGCTCTCACATTTTGTGCAAGTTGTCTTTAAAAAGAGCAGGTAAAATTAACAGCTAATCGATTTGCATTGAAGATACGCCTACGAAATCTTTAAAATCACCGTTGCCACGAATCTAAGTTGAATAAAAGTATGTTCAGTACAATGATGTTTTTAATGTCGGAATGAAATTAAACTGCATAGCGTACTGGTGGACACTGGTTATAGTCCTCATATCATTCATCAGCATTGCGCCAACTAGAGTCAGTGAGACAGCACAGCTTTTAGGCTGAAAACAGTCTGATCCGCCGAGGACATCTCCATCGCCGGGCGCTTCCTCCATCCCCAAACAATGGCAGTCAGCGTGATGTGAAGAAAAGGAAGGGGGGAAATACAACAAATGGATGTGTGAGGATGAGATTACCCAGCTCGATTTTTGTGTCCGTCTCTCTGTTCACCGCCGAGACTACGGCAGCTTTATATCTCAGCAGCACGTACCGATCTGCGGGGGACCAGATCTGGCAGGGGCTCACGCTCCTCTTCACACTCGTCCCGTCCGTGCTGGTACAGCTTACCCTCACCTTCATCCACAGGGATCTCAGCAAAGATAAACCTCTCGTGCTGCTGCTCCACATCCTGCAGCTCGGACCGATTGTCAGGTGCGTTATGCTCGCAGAACCTGAGTCCCTTTCCTTGCCGTACGAATGCATGTCATTTACATGAGCGCTCTGCTCAGTCAAGGCATATTCTGCGCTGTTTGTGTTTTGATGTTTGAAACCGGTTGATCGCCGCTAATTTGCAGCGTTTCGATCCGGGAAATTATTCCTTTCGATTCGGATTTGGACGAATTTTCTGACATGAATGAAAAAGGGAAATTAAATCACTGTACTTTTGCATCGCACATTACTTAGTCACAGTTCTGTCGCTCCTTTACCCAAACGTTAGTTATTAACGCAATACGCCACCCACTTGCTTCGGTTTGCCTGTCTGGTGTTTACAGCAGGCTAGCCTGCTGATGGACCAGGCTTAGGGCGGGTCCGTGCAGCGGTCAGTATCTTCCTGCTAGCCTTGATGCCGTGCGTGGCGCCGACCGGTCTGCCAAATAAAGCAGCAATCATACTCTCTAAATTGTGACTATAAATATAAATATAACAATACTCATTTTGGTGGTAAGATATGTAAACAGACTAATGGAATACTCAGGAAAGATGTGTTCTACTTAATCAATAAAGTGGTACATAATAAATAAGACAAGTAGGACTTAATAGTCTTTCCTACTCTTTTCTAAGTGCTCGTCCATTAGTGGGCTGCAGTGTGTGCAGAGCCTATCTCCCGAAGCTTAGGGTAGGGCCACAGTCTGGAAAGGAGGTCTGTCACACAGCACATATATACTAACAGACTGGGCAAGTAGGAAGAGAAGAAAACCAGAATGCTGGCCCTGTGTTTCTGCCTGGTTTTTCCTGGCATTAACTGTGCACTGCAATCACAGTTGATGATTTAAGAAATTCCCCTTCACGTTTACCTGCTTTAAACCTGAATCTGGAAGCCAGGTTCTATAATACCCTGGGATCTAAAGTATACAATGTCATATGATGTTATAAGATTATATATGGTTTTATAAGGTTTTATAATGAATACTGCTTGCTTTATTTTGTCTGGGTAATGATGATCAGGCTGTTAGGATCCTGCCTGCTATGATAGCTTATAGGACCATTACAGGAAGCACAGGTAAGGAGACACTTTTATGTGAGGGGTGCAAGGCCACTTAAGATGGGGGGAGAGATGGGACTGGGGGGACTGGAGCTCAGCAGTCTAGGTACTAATTAAGCACTTAAACCTTAAGTACTTTTCCTCATGGCTGCTGTCTCCAAAGAACCAGGATTTGTTAACAGAAAATCAGAGTGTAACACCTGTGGCTTGTGGTGATCCGACAGATGTCTGGAGGCTTTCTGCATCTATGGCAGCATCGGGAAGATCGAGGAGCCGTACGTGAGCATCACCAGGAAAAAGCAGATGCCCAGAAATGGGCTAACAGAGGAGGTGGAGAAGCAGGTGGGCCAGGCTGAGGGGAAGCTGGTGGCCCATCGCGCTGCCTTTGCCCGGACCTCCGTCATCCAGGCCTTCCTGGGCTCCGCCCCTCAGCTGACCCTGCAGCTCTACATCTGTGTTCTGCAGCAGAGAGTGTCCATCGGCAGAGGTAGTCTGCGCGCTCCAGCTGGACCAGTGTGCCTTTGATTGGCTTTGTGATAGTTCAGTGTAATTAAGTCCAGGCAACACCAATGAGTTCACCACCCGGTACATTCCTCACCTGGTGTGGGCAAGAGAAGGTGCACTGCAAATTCCAGCCGCTGATACCATTTTAGATAACAGAAATCAATCTGACAAGCTTACAACCCTTTCTGCCAACATTATTATGAAAATTTATGCAGAGGTGGACATTTCAGGTCCAGAAAGTAAAAATCCAAACCAGGATTTCGTTTCAACCAACCAGTTGAGCATAAAG
>JAODJW010000035.1:15165266-15188999 GCA_026777045.1 Hyperopisus bebe | reverse complement strand
CAGAGTACTCAACTGGTTGGTTGAAATGAAATCCTGGTTTGGATTTTTACTTTCTGGACCTGAAATGTCCACCTCTGAATTTATGTCCTGTCCCATTAAATTAAGGATGTGGAACCATTGTTAAAGACATAATTAATTTGAAGAGTCCTTCCATGACATCTTTGATTATTGAGTATGGATACTCCACCATATACTACTAAACATAACACATCCTCAGTACAGTAAGTGTACATTTTCACCTCCGGAGCTCTCAAAGAAAAGCAAGTGTTATTTAAATCAACACCACATTTTTTTTTCGTTTAAATGCCTAATTTCTTTATGCTGAAAAACTGTATTCAGCTGCTCAGTTAGTACAGACCCACCATCACCTACCAGCATCAAAATATCCTGTTAGCTTAATCTTCACAGCAAGTCAAATTTGTACTTGGCAGACTGCTGTGTTAAGAAGTTATTTTTGAAATGCATCTTGAAGGACATCTCAAGTTTTCTAAATGCCGTATTTTACAGTGTCTTTTGACACATTTGCTTTAAATGAAGTGAGAACCTGTTTGAAACGACAAAACACTTATTTTTTTCATATTTTCAGTGCAAGTATATGAGAAAGAACCGGATTGACCTCTTTGTTCATAGTAATGTAGCTGCTATGGTCTCAGATACTTTCTGTCTTCATCTGGTGTGTTTCACTTTGTTCCTCCCAGGCACACTGATGGTCATCTCACTCCTGTCTATAGTGTACGGCGCCTTACGCTGCAACATCCTAGCCATTAAAATCAAGTACGACGACTACGAGGTCAACGTGAAACCTCTGGCCTACCTCTGTATATTCCTCTGGAGGAGTTTCGAGATTGCGACCAGGGTGGTGGTCTTGGTCCTCTTCAGCTCTGTCCTTCAGATCTGGATCCTGCCTGTGGTCCTCATCAACTTCTTTACCTTCTTCTCATATCCATGGATCCTGTTCTGGATGAGCAGGTCTCCCTTCCCCGAGAACATTGAGAAGACGTTTACACGAGTGGGCACCACCATGGTGCTGTGCCTGCTCACCTTCCTGTACGCCGGCATTAACATGTTCTGCTGGTCGGCAGTTCAGCTGAAGCTCAACGACCCAGACCTGATCAACAAGTCCCAGAACTGGAACCGCATGGCCGTATACTACATGCTGCGGTTTGTGGAGAATGCCACCCTCATTCTTCTGTGGTATGTCTTTCAGACTGACTTCTACAGGCTCATCAGTGGGCCGCTGCTGGTCCTGCAGTTGCTTATCGGCTATGCCATTGCCATCTTCTTCATGCTGGTCTTCTACCAGTTTTGCCACCCTTGCAAGAAACTGTTCTCCTCCAGCATCACCCATGGCCTCTGGGAATGGTCCGGCGTTCTCTGCCTGTTGTGCAGGTCACGCTTAGATGCAGGACAATGTGAAAAGGCAGTTCTGGAGTCACCCAGAACTATAGACAAGGACACCTTGAACGATGCAGCAGTTCCTGAGAGTGGAACCCCCGATTAAAGCCTGTCACTTCACCCATAATCACTGCCAGTGGCTAAGCAACTTACTTATGCTGGTCTTACAATGTCAGTATTGCATTCAGCTCATGGAAATGGTCTGTGCCTAATATGTGTGCAAAAAAGGTTACTTTGTGCACATAGAGCGGTGTTTCCCAATCTTTAACAGAATTAATTTGGGTCTTTGTGGCCCCAAAGCCGGTCCATGTTTTCGCTCCCTCTGAGCTCCCTGCCAGGCAGGGAGCAAAAACGTGGACTGGCTGTGAGTCCACGAGGACCGGATTGGGGAAACACTGGTATAGAGATTGCACATCCCAACTCGACGTGTCACTTCCCATACTTGTGGCTATATAATGCTAGAGATACTGCGTTTCGATAAACGTTCGATTCTATGGCGCAGTTTCCCTGTGGTGTGGCATTAATTACGCATGTACCTTGGCCAAAACTATATGAGTAGTAAAAAGAGCCAAAAGCCATCTTTTCCAAATAATCACAATAACCTTTATTTATAAATATAATCTGGTATAATGTATGCTGGAAAAACAATATACAACAAATGAGTTCAAGGGCTGCTGTATTGGTTTTTAATTAATAATTGCGATATACTAGGAACCATTTGTTTACTGTTTGTTTATCATGGTTTTCTTAGTCTCGCAGGCAATATAGCTATACTGCTTGTATTTATATATACATATAAGTATATATATCAAACGGAGAGTGCATTTATCCATACAGAATCTCTTATCATGATGCAGTCCTGATCAGGAAGCCCAGGGGACCTTCTGGGTGGGTGGTGTGACGTGTCTTGTGTAAACATCTCGCATAATGATCTTAAGCTGACGTGCAAGGCCAGGCCAGGAGCCAGAGCCATCTGAGAATAACAGCATGATTCATTTCTTCATTCACACAAGGCTTTATTTGAAGGCGCTGGCCGCTCAGAGTCAGCAAGGCAACTCAGTATAGTGAGCATGCGATTTACAATTGAAACAGTGGGAGACAATGTTGATTGTACCAGTGCAAAATTGCACCTAGATCTAGTAATAACACCTAGATTATTTTTCACATTACAGATTGTAGCTGGAATAATGTGTATGAAGATTGTGTATGAGAATTTATATTCTAAATCTCCTGCACAAGATGGGCAAAACGTAGTTATCTGAAAGATTATTAGATTATTATTGTGCAATACAGTAATTAGCAGCTGAATTCCAAACCCCTTGGTGCAGAAACACCATAACTGATCCTCTTTGGAGGTGCAGCACATCATTTGACAAAAATCCACGTTTTGCACAGTTTCGTCCGAATTTCGATATAGTTACATTATTTGTGCTTAAGATGTGTGGCTGTTTTATAATGTTTTCTGGAAATGAGCATGGAAAAGCTCCTGTCACATGTTTAGCATGGAGAATTGCACATCACCTCATGTTTTCAAAGCTGGAACATTTAAGCTAAGGTAATTTAGTTATTCTGTTTGTGGAGGATTGCGTTAGTTTAATTTTTGCAGCACATTTGCATGAGACTGGAAGCATTGCATTTCAGAAAGTCTGTATATTGTACAGTAATGATGTCACCAAAAAGTCATTAAATCTCCACATTGTACCATGTATTGTATTATAAATATTATTATCCAAAATGTATATTAATATGTTTATTTTTTTATTTTGCTGTAAATTTCATATACCTTATATGTCAAATACCAGATTGTGTGCATGTTAATGCGATGGAATACAAATACATATTTATGGCAATAATACTTTTTCACATATTTGTAACTGCAGAACAGATGTTTGCAGATGTTTGGCAGTTATTCCTGTTTTGTTGCATTATTTGTTTATAAAGCTGTGTTACTGGTATTCCTTTTCAAGTACACCGTGACAGTCTTCTTTGCCTTAGATTCCACATTTGTGTATTTTATTCACCTCTAGATACCAAAGAAATCTATGCAATAGTTTCAGTTCTCACCAATGCCATAATGTAGTGTTAAAATTTAGACCTTTCAGGGCCCTGTTTCATGAAGCAGGATTACTTGCTTAGCCACATAACTTGCCAGATTTAAGGTAGTCTGGGCTAAACAGACCTTATTTTCATCAACTTACATTTAGCCCAGACTGCCTTAAATCTGGCAAGTTATCTGGCTAAGCAAGTAATCCTGCTTCATGAAACAGGCCCCAGGTGCATGGATTCCTCTTGTGTGGAGGCCGTGACAGACCAAGGAAATTCTGTTAAAGATTTTCAGTTAAGCCACACTGGATTTGAAGATAGATCCGAAACACATTAGAGTCTTACAGCTCTGAGCACTATTCTGTTTCCGCTGTTTAAAGGCTATAAGACGTAATGTGTATGATTCATTTTTCATTTATAACATATTTTCATTCTGACTATTTATTTGGGCTTATAATTTGCTGTGATTTTCTGGGGTGAAAGTTCTGCCTTAAGACAAAATTGCTAATAAACTGTAACTTGAAATTACTGGGTTTTCATGTGGATGCTTTAAGTTATTATAATTATTATATAGTAGTAGTAATAATAATAACAACAACAATAATGATAATGTTGTCGCTGTTTTGCGGCCATAATAATTCACTATCTTCTTTCAGCATGAAAGATTCACCATTTTATAACTTAAGTTGTTTATGCACAGTACTTAATTATACAATTATTTAATATCGAACACTAATTATGAAGTCCATAGGCGATTTTACCGGGGGTGCAATTGCACCCCCTACTGGTCAGAAGAAAATGCAATTTGAACATACTGTAACAGTATTTATTTCAAGAAAGGCTTGTGTTAGCCACATCAATTATAATAATTTATTATAAAAGTTATTATTGTTATTACTATTATTATTATTATTTACAAATTTCTCTATCTGTGGAATGCATTTCATCGCGTGTCAGTTAATTGCAGATGTAATTGTTAAAATGGAGGGTCTCCAAACAAATGGTCTGACTCTGAATGGCACAAATCCCGATGACTGATATCCGGGATTCTCAGTTCTCGGATTTAATTGCGTGGTTGTCTTAAAACAGGTGGACATCAAGTTGGATAAAAGTGCGCGTCCCCGTTTCTGTTTAAATGGGCGATTGGAGGCAATTTTCAGTCGTGTGAAGCACATGTACTTTCTGCAGAGCAATGTCTTATCACAGAGGGCTATGAGGCAATAGCAAGAATTTTTTAACTAAATAAATCTACACCGCTACAGCAATCGAAGACCAAGTAGAATGCATATAAATTAACTGCATACTGCATGTGTAAATGTGCTATATTTGATTAGGACTTTATACCGTAATTTAAAGTAACGGGGTATACCCCTAGCCTTTGTGCTTATATGTATAGCTACCGTGCCTGTATACATTACG
Organism: Hyperopisus bebe; assembly: GCA_026777045.1. Classification (NCBI taxonomy): domain Eukaryota; kingdom Metazoa; phylum Chordata; class Actinopteri; order Osteoglossiformes; family Mormyridae; genus Hyperopisus; species Hyperopisus bebe. The sequence continues at coordinate 15,184,142 of JAODJW010000035.1, read as the reverse complement.
GCCCTTTAGTAAATTGCATATTAAAATCCTGTATACTCTTATTTCACAGTTCCAGTCCCATGGGGATTAAAAGATATTGCTAGCAATTCAGATAAAATATAAGAACATCCTTCAAAGTGGTGAGATTAGTAGACAATACTTAAATAATATTATAGCTGTATCAATAGGACTGACATACATTTATTCAGTAGACACTTTTTTTGTTAAAAGCAATGTACCAGTGAGGATCACATCCCTGGAGCTTTTGGTGTCAAGGGCCCTACAGTGCTATTATTACTCTGGAAACCAAGGGATTTGATATCATATCCTAATGGGTGTGGGTTCTAATCCCTATGCCACTGAGCTATACAGTGACTTAATAATTAAGCATAATGTCCTGTATAGCCACATTTAAAAAGCTGCACCAGTGGTAGGATTGCAGTGTGGGAATTGTCCTCTGCAGAGGAGTCTCTCTTAATTAAGTAAAAAGTAAGTATATATAGGCGAAGGCAGGCGGATCGGGGCTCCAGCTGCAGCTCCAGTCTGCGTGGTAGGTGCACCACAATTATAAGAGACCTATGAAATCCTATGGCAAACATTGCAGTAATTCATGTTTTCCAGTGACCGGAAATAGAGTCAAAAGTGACACTGGATTAATATGTAAGAATCATTGGTAATTACCTACAATGCCCAAAACAAGATTTCTTTAAAAACTGTTTGGTTCCTCAGTCCTTTCATTTTCAGAGCAAGAATCTTTAATTATCTCGTTTTCCAGCTGTTCAGCCATGACCTGCATCTATCCTCCCACTGTGTTGTACTGCACACTGTAGTTAGCGTAACACTTCAGTATTCTTTTATTCCTTGTATATTGTTTTCTCCTTTTTATATTGCATTGTTGTGTCTCTTTTTGTCCTGTCCCCCATGCAACTGTTTCCTCCCCTGCAACTGTAGCATTAGAGTTTCACTGCGTGACAATAGAAGTACTGGCTAGGGTGGGGGGGGATTGATTGTGTGGTCCAAAACTGGACACAGTGTTTCATTTTCAATTCACTTCTGGCTTCGGGCCCAAGCATTGGTCTTTAATTACCGTAAATTTGGTTTAAAACTGGTTTACATCCATATAGTTTTGTCAGAAAATGAGCGCTATTTCCAAGTATTTTTTTGACCGCTGACTAATGATTTCGCATGTGTCTGTTGTTGTGTGAAAATCCCCAGTTTTTATGGTCCTAACCCTAACTCTAACCCTGCCATGGGGGTCTGAATAGCAAATCCCTAAATACCTATACCTAATTCTGGGTTTACAATAATTCATATCAATTTGTAATGTTTAATTTGCCCCTGTTATTATCCTGTGCTAAATCCTGGGTATCTTGCTGGCCAAACTAAGGTCTTCTAAAATGCAGTGTGTGGCTTAAGACTTTGTACCTATGATCCGAAGGCTGTTGGTTCAAATTCAGTGGTCACCACTGGTCGCTTGAGCAAGGCCCTTAACTCCAGTTATTCCAGAGACAATTGTAGGTGGAGCTTCGAGACAAAAAAATATATGTATATATAAATAAAACATTGTTATTTTGGGAGGGAAGTCAGTAAAAAATGGAAAACTGTACTCATGTAGTCCATGTAATCAGGGATAACTTAATAGAGGAAGCAAATCACACTGATGAACCATATATGGACGTCAGGAACAAGGAACATGAGCAGGAGCCATGATGCTCATCCGATGTTCTCAGGATGGACTTCAGCCCTGACTTGCTGGCACGTTCCATTGGTTTATGTCTCATCACATATCCCTTTCTTGCCATTATTGAACTGTCACAGTCAAGATAAAACCAGTTCTGCCCAGATAAAACACATACCGGACATGTCCAGAGGTACAGGCAATCGTCTCCTGTAAAATGGAGTCTGAAAAATCTCTTAAATCCACTGGTCTCTAACTGGTTTCAGTGAGGCAGCTCCGTCTGAACAAAGAAATCAATCTCAGCTTCATTGTGCTCAACAATTTGCGAGTACTGGAACCACCTGTGGAATAAGGGTAGAAAATGAACCTGACAGAATAACTGCATCATTTGGGAAAGGATTCAATTTCTCCATCCTCCCATAATTAGGGTAAGAAAAAGTATTATACTTAAGAATCAATTGAATTCAAATATACTGTATTGCTTTATAGATAATCTTAGTCATTGGATTCTATAGATAGATATCCCTTAATTAATGAGAATGCTTTACTTTGAAAAAAACACAATATTCCCATTCTAACATATTACTTCAGAAAATATACAGACCCCACTGTTTTTCCTAAACTGCGAGGCGTTGTACTGATTGTTTTTTTATCCTTCCAACACATAATATGCCATAATAACAAAGTGAAAATGTTTTTAGAATTTAAATCACATTATTCAAACATTGGATATTTTGAACAATCTTCAGCACTTATTTCAACTGCAAATCTTCTCCAGCATGATTCTACCAGCTATCTGTATCTGACCAGTTTCTCCATTCTTTCATGCAACCTCTGTCAAATTGGATGTTAGATTGGATGGGGAGCAATGGTGAACTGCAATCTTCGGGTCTCTCCACACATTTTCTAAGGGGTTCATGTCTGAGCTTTGGTCCGACTAAGGACATCTGGCGTCGACTCCAGTTCTGAGCACCAGGGACCATAAAGCGATTTACAAGCAACAACACAAGATCCACGAAGGCAAGTCAAAAGTGAGAAAAATGAGGAAAAGTGCAGATGCTCCCTGGGTTATGATGGGGTTACATTCTGATAAATCTATCATAAGGCAAAAATGCATTTTAATACAGTACACCTAACCTAACAAACACCATAGCCTAGCTTAGCCTACAGTATTGTAAATGATGAATAGTTATTGTAAATGTGACAAGACATTATAATAGTTTCTCTTGACCAAATTATATTTTTAGCTATTTAAACTCACATAGCTCCAACACACTGACATTCAGAACACGTTTTCAAAGTTAAGCACTCTGAATAGTCCTTAAATTCTGGTACAAATGTACAAAGTACAATACAGTTCAATTAAAACAGTCTGAGAAGCACATGGAAAGGAAGTAAAAATATATAGATATTGTACGGATGCTTTGAAATACATTATTAAATTCCTGTATTCCTAGATTGGATTCATGTCCTTGGATATATGCATGAGAATTATCAGTACCACTTTACAAGAAGAACACAAGCAGAATGACCAACCACAGGACAAAATGGGGCAGGCACTTAAATAGATAAATAGACTCAACAACCGGGATAAGGAGAGGGCAGGTGAAGAACATAAGGCAATTATCCGATCACTGAGGGCGCAGGACAATAAGCAACAGATGGAACAATTAACAAGCACAGAACTAGGAACTCTAACAAGCACTGAAACCACAAAACCCAAACCACAAACTGGGATGACTACACTAAGATAACAACAAGCAATTAAAAAATGCAAACGGGACACAAGCATGGGAAAACCTAAGACAGAGAAATCAATAGAAAATAAACACCAGGGAAACAGAAAATAAATAAATACAAAACAGATGAAATTGGTTCCAAATCCATGACTACAGGGTTATAGCCTCTGTGCAACACACTCAACACTAAGCCTGATACCAGTCTGTAAAGTAGGGAAACACACAAGGATCTAGTACAAAGACAAATGAGAAAACAGGATGGTGGCAACTCCTGCTGGCTAAGTGGGGAAGAGACTCATTATTTCAGTTATCAGCTGGAGCTAAAACTAATACTGTATATATCCCAGCTGTGTTCCAGGACCTGACCTCAAAAGTATTGTGTCACATATTTGAGGTAAAATAGTGAACTCACAGGTCAGTATGGAGAACTGACTCACCGATGGACTTTGGCTTTGACCTTGACCACAGTTTGTCCCTTGCTTTTAACAAGCAAGCCCATTCTTACTGGTTGCCCATTCATAAATGAAGTAATGCACTACACATCCATGTAAAGCACCTTGGGGCCGCTCTGCTGTGAAAGGCACTATATCAAAATAAATTGAATTGAACTGAGTGAATGGAAACTTACAGAGCAATGACACGGTCAAGTACTATATCTGCAAAAAATAAAAATCAGAGGATCAGAAATTTTGATTATGTTAGAGGATACAACTGAAGGCCAGATGAGGCATCAGCGAGTCTAGTCTGTCCTCTTATTCCATCTAAATTAAGAAGCACTGTAATATTAAGGAGGTTTCTGAACACTGTGGTATCATGACCGCGACAGGTCATGTCAGATCAGAACCAGGCCAGCTGAACATGATTTACAAAGCTGATATTTTGATATCTAACTGAACTTGTATGGATACCAAACAGCCCTCCATTGGACATTGGACCTCCATTGGCTTTTCCTGATATTGTACCTAGAAGAGTTTGGATTCCAGTCCTCCGTTGTCTTTGGACATTTTCTACTTGCACATTGTGTTGTGTTTTGTTGTGTTTGCATGAATGTGAAGTTATTTAGGGAAAATCACTGAAGAAAAAAAATGCAAGTCCATTACACACATACATGCATGGTACCGAATAATGTTGGGTATTTGACTGGCGTCAGCAGAGGCCGTGCATGATGGAGACCACATCCTGGTGCTGTGCGATAACTGCTTCTGCTGCTCCACTTTCCTACGGGAGTGGAATCCCTCACATGAAGACAGGAAAGAGCAGTAGCTTAGCAAGTACTTCCACCCAACTATCCATGTTCTATACCTCTTGTCTGTTCCCTACTTCTTGTATGCAGTCATGGGGATCAGTGTTTACCAGCTGTTTCAAGTTGTCTTCTTTAGTTTAGTGTATTTAAGTCCACGTCAGAGTTTGTTTCCCTAGTTCTGTCATTATAGTGTCTCGCCCCGATGGACGCCCGTCATCCATATAGCTGCTGCCAGACTGCCGGGACCGGCAGCCTGCACCTTAGTGGGAACGCGCTTGGCCCTTAAAGGGGCCAGGTCTGTTATGGACGCCATTCTGCGGGTCCCCAAGCTTCTTAAAGGGGCAACGCCTGTGGACAAGGTACGATCCCTCGCCTGCTTCCCTGGTCCGTGCTCTGCGCGGTCATGACATTAAAACTAGTTCTTGCATTCTAATCAATTTTTGTATCCAATTCGAAAGCGACATTAATGAACACAACAAATATATGAATGTAAAAAGAAACAAGGATAAGAAGACAGATTTGAACGTCACTTTACTTAAAAGTATACATACTGTAAGGACATATTTACAGAAGTATGCAGTGACAGACAAGGGGGAAAAACAGGGAAAATACTGAGCTGGAGGAAGGAAAACTTCCATAATATACGGAGTCGTCATTTGGTGAGACCTGAAGCAGTCAGCATGGGGGGGGGGCAGCCGTACCAGAGACGCCCTGAATACGGCACCAATGCCGTGGTTTGGAACAGTGCCTCTTCACTTCAGGTTCAGGTACTGAGGCAGAACATTGTTCCAGAACTGCTGGGACTCCTGCGAGCGCCTCTCTGCTGCAGTCCGCCTGCCTCCAGCCTGCTCCCTGCCCGACTTGCTCGTATGGGTGGGCACTGCTGATCTGGATTTCTGTCTCTCTTTATCCTTTTTTCTCTTTCCCATTGATTCTTCCTTCATTTCCTCTTTGACTTTTCCTTCTTTCTCCTCATTTTCTTCATCCTCTGCTTCCTCGTGCTCACTATTTTCATTTTCGCTATCCTCTTCTTCCACACCTTCTCCTTCTTCCGCTTCATCGTCCTTTTTCTCATCCTCATCTCCCTCTTCTTCATCACCGTTCTCCTCTGTTTCCTCTTCTTCTGTTTCTTCTTCACATGATTCCTTATCTTCTTCACCCACTGAAAGGCCATGGTCCATTTCCTCTTCTGCATCCGCTTTTTCCTCACCACCACTCTCCTCCTCATCTCCCTCCTCTTCCTCCTCACGAACACTCTCCTCCTCATCTCCCTCCTCTTCCTCCTCATCTCCCTCCTCTTCCTCTTCCCCAACACTCTCCTCTTCATCTCCGTGCTCTTCCTCCTCACCATCACTGTCCTCCACATCTCCCTCCTCTTCCTCCTCAGCAACACTCTCATTCCCATCTTCTTCATCACTCTCTTTTTCATCACCACTTTCTTCACCTTCATCACCCTCTACTTCCTCTCCAACATCACTCTCATTCTCATCTTCTTCATTTCCCTCCTGTTCCACATCAACACTCTCCTCTTCATCACTGTCTTCCTCATCCTCTTCCTCTCCTCCACTTTCACTTTTATCTTTCTCTTCCTCTCCAGACTCCTCCTCATCATCTTCCTCTTCTTCTGCAGACACCCCATCCAACATCTCTCCCATCTTCTCAGTCTCACTCTGTGGCTGCTCTTCACTCTCTGGTGCTGCAGTTTCACTTTCTTTACTTTCTTCTGCATCTTCTTCTTCATCCTCACTCTCTGGCTTCTCAATCTCACTCTCTTCTGCATCTGTACCTTCTTCTTGGTCACCAGTGACCATCACTCTCCTGCTGGCTGTGTGCTTCTTCTGAAAACCTTCATCACTCTCCTCATCACTGCTTTCTGTCTCACTTTCACCGTCATCTTTGCCTTCAGCTTCACCGCTACTCTTTTCCCCTTTACTTGATTCTGCTTTTGCAGTGGATTCAAACTCATCTGCCGATGGTTCACTCTCATGGTTTTGTGTTTTTCCATGATTCTGATCCAAACTACTCTCCTCTAGTTTACGCCTAGAACTGCGCGCCTCTGGTAGGACATTTATCCTGACAGTGGTCTTCTTCCCTGATCTGAAGGAATCTGACCCGACTGATTCCTTCCAAAAGGATCCGGCATCGGTCCTCCTCTCCGAGACCATTTCGGACCTGCTTGCCATCTGAGATATTTTATGTGTTCTCTCAATGTCCAACGCTGACTCTGCCTGTTCAGCCGACACCTCTGTCACTAAGTGTACCAGACCCACTTGTTCTCTCACTACTCCTTCTTGTCGTCTTCCTGCCATTTCAGACACAACTTTTTGCCCTTTCTCTTTGCATTCTGTGCTTTTCTTCTGTCCTTCTCTCCGAGAACAAGCCTCAGAAACTACTGCGGATGTGTCTGGGGTCAAATCAGGGCTGGAAGAATATTTCCTCCTGGAGGCTGGAGAGACGCATGACGAGTCGCTCTCACTCACCTCTTTCAGACTTTTAACACCTGATGGCAGCCTCTTTCCCGGTGTTTGCACACCTTCTCCAGGATGACTCAGCACCCTTTTCGGTGTTTGCACACCTTCTCCAGGGTGACTCAGCACCCTTTTCGGTGTTTGCACACCTTCTCCAGGATGACTCAGCACCCTTGTGCCTTTGCTTTTAACTTTAACAGGCGTGCTTTTCACCTTTGCACTAGGTCTACTCTCCACCACCTTATTTTCTGCAGAAATAAGCTTTTCCTTCCATCCTTTTTCCGTACCTCGTGCCTCTGTACAGTTTGTTGTCCCTTTCTTTTGTTTAATTTTCACCTCTGTTGGTTTACGCACCCCAGGCAGTGTTTCTCGGGAGCCCCCCAAGTCTGGGAGCTGTTTTCTCTCATCCAGTTCACAGGCACTTGCTCCAGGCCTTTCAGCCCGTTTCCCTTTTCTTGCCGTAAATATGTCCTCCTGGCTGTCGCTGGCACCCTTGCAAAGAGGGCCCAGTGTGGATCTCCGTTTGAACTCAGCCCTGTGCTCTGAAGGGCGGGGGGCATGTAGTACGCCTGGGGAAGGGGCTTGCTGGAGAGTTAAACCAGCGTCCCTCTCCATAGGGACCAGTCTGTCCTCAGGGTGTCTGGACCCTTCTTCCAAATCATGCCTTTTCACACCCTGAACATCCTTCAATCCCGGCATGAGAAAGCAGAGGACAAAAAGAGGGAAAGTGTTAGAGAGATGAGTGAACCTGCCCAGGAGGCAGAGAGCTGAGCTCAAGGCTGAAAAACAAGCAGAGAGACGGCAGGCGAAGTTAATATGAGCGAAAGGCGCAGACAGGCGGACAGCGAGAAAACCGCGAAGGTCTCGAGCTTTTCAAGAAAAACTCACAGCTACCGTCAGACCCCCTTCCCCAAATGAAGTGATGCAATTTAAACTTCAATTATTCAATTTCAGACAAATATAATATCCATTTGTACAAAAAAACACGTCAGGAAATGGAACATGCCGGCAAGAAACACATCATCCTCCATCTGAACATCAGAAGAGCCACATAAAAGGGACAGGCTATTTTCAGTCTTACTGAACATAATTAAGAATAAGACAGCGTGATAAAAAGCCGCATGTACTTATTCAGCACAACCCCAGTGACCTTATGAAACCATCCTTGGGTTTTTAGCATAGAGAAATGTGGCAACCAATGAAATCTCCAGCACTCGGGTTAAGGTCACAGGCATGGATATGGTGTAAGGGCCGATGACATAATTCTATAATTATCATGGAAGATGAGGCGATGGCTTACCTTCTTATGGGCTGGAGATGACGCCCGGGTCTGCTGAGCACCATCCACCTTCCTCGTATGGGTCTGCCAGACATTGTGAGGACTTTACTTACCGAAATGCATTTCACTTCATAATGTATTAATATAACTGACATCTTCAAGGTACTAACATTAAATAGGTTTTTGGAATATGCACAGTTGTACAAGATATTTCACATCCTTTATCTTTTAACTGAATAAAGAATAAAGAACATCTGTAGTAAAAAAACTAATGTTACAGAACTCTTCATTGAAGAACAAGAACAAGTGTCTACTGTGCCAGATTGCCTCAAAAACAGCTCATCTAAGCTGTAATGCTATCTCTTAAGTAGCTGTTTAAGGATTTGACACGCAAGTTTAATATATCATGCCACAAATCCTTCATAAGTCACCAAAAGGAAGCAAAGTCACAACAGTCTAAGAAAAAAGTATGTGTCTAAAGACTAACAAAAAAAAATATTCTGACTCGATCACGAGAATGGCTCTCCCACTTAAGGTTTAAGACGGCCAAATAGGAACTACGGCGCCATCTGCTGCACACACAGGATATTTGATAGCGTATTAATAAAATTAAGAGATGATGCGAGTTTGTATCAGGACCACATCTCACGATGCTCATGAACTGTAACCTATATGTTCAGCAGTAATTCTTACCTTCATTGTCATAGCTGAAGCACTGCATTTTAAAAAGCCTGAATATATAAAATATGTGCCATATTGAAAGCACAGTAAAGAAAAGAAAGTTAATTAAACAAGTTAATTGCACTTACTAAGTTTAGCTTATCAGTGGTGCCGCCTAGATCTTTCATTTTCATTTCATTATCTTCCGTATCTTCTGGGTCTTCACTTGTGACTTTTTCTGAAAGATATATTCATTATGGCCAGACCCATTAACCAGTTGGAATAGGAGACATTTACTTTATTCACATAACCAGGAATGCTGTAATATAGCAGAACTTCAGCTGCAATACTAATTTCTGGGTCTAAATCACTCCGTATCTTTCCTGTAATTTTAAAGCACTGATTGGCAATTTGAAAATTCCAGAGTACATCTGACTGTGGCTTCCAAAAATGTAACCAATTTCAGGGTTTAAGACCTGAAGGTAAATCATCTGCATCTAAAAATGAATCATTTCAGACAAACAGAAAATGGCACCTCATTGAAATGAAGCACAAAAAATGACTTCAGCCTTTACCCAAAAGCAGCCCTTACAGGTACCTGCAAATCACTTCTTGGCAGGTAAAGAATGAGGAGACGGCAGTGTCTGACGGAGATACCAGTTCTTGAAGGGATTGTCCTGAAGGTGGAGATGCCATCCTGCAGTCCCCTGATTGCTGGTTCCATAGAGGGGGGTCTAAGGTGGATGATACGGCTGGAAAAGGGTAAGGAGGTGCTGAAGAAGCTGGACTTGAGATGAGTTTGGACCATCAGTCCAAACTGTTCTGGAGATTGCTCCTAAAAATGACCACAGGCCTTAGTATATTTGTCTGTTACTGCAGATCACTTTCATTAGATTTCCATATATCCATCCAGTCATCTATCTATCTTCTGTATCCGCTTCTTCTGTGCAAGGTTGCTGGGTTCCAGGGCCTATCCTGAAATCTACAGCTGCAAAGGCAGGGAATAACCCAGGATGGGGCACCAACCCATCACAGGGCAGGGAATAACCCAGGATGGGGCACCAACCCATCACGGGGCACACACACACACCTAGAGGTAATTTGGCGACACCAATTCAACTTAACATGTTTTTGGAGTGTGGGGGGAAACCAGAGGACAACCCATGATAACACAGGGAGAACATGCAAACCCCACATACTTAGAGCACAGAGACTCGAACCCACGTCCCAAAGGTGTGAGGTAACAGTGCTAACCACAGCACTACCATGCCAATACCAAAGTGAGCATACATTAACTTTAAATATATACAATTAGTTTTAAAATATATATTAAAAAAACGTAACATTGTCGACCCTACAGCAGGGTCTGAGGCCATCAGAACAGCGACACTCTCCTCCCTGATGCTCACCCACCCTCTGTCTGCGTCTGACTCGAGCCCCCATGCTCCTGGAGACAGTCGGATAGGTGACATTGCCCTCCTGGACCTCACTGTAGGATGTCCCCAGGCTGTCTTCCATGATGTCGTCTTCTTCTAGCGACACTTGTCTGGAGGACCCGGACCTAGGTCTGGCCAGAACCAGCATGTGACACCCACCACATGCAACCTGGATTGCACAAATGTCACAAAGCATGCAGCGCCCCCATGTGGTCAATGACAACCATGCACGTAACAGACAGTACTCTACATAGTTCCTGACGGCTAGCATTAGCATGTTTAAGCTACAGACTTACCGACTGTACCTGATACCTTAAGAAGCGTGGGCACAGAGTCGGTTTAAATTGATTAGTGTAGGTTTCCTCTCCCAGACCAAGCTTCCCATGTCGTCCATCTCCAAACGTGTAGAGGAGACCACTGTCTGGAGACAAGGGCATAAATCAGTGTTCTGGTCTTTCTGCATATCATAGATAACTTCTCGCTGAACACTGTTTGGCCCCTGCTCTTATAAGAAGTGACGAATAATGAGAATTTATTGGCCTAGGACCTTGTAATTTGTATGATAGCAATGCAAAGAACAGGGTATTAATATATATATTGCTGTAACTGCTTACCAGTGATTACAGCAGTGTGGTTTTCACCACACACCACTTGTCTCACTTTCCCCTTCTGGAAGTGGTCCACCAGTTTGGGGAGACTGGCCTGAAAGACGAACGTCCCGTGGCCCAGTTGTCCAAACTGGCCCATGCCAAAGGAGTAGATGTCACTCTCTGGGCGTGGCCAAGAGAGAGAAAGTGGTCACAAGCTTACGTGCCCTGTGCGTAATATGTGTCTTTTGGCAATTTTTACTTGCAACTTTCTCTCAATTTTGTGGGAAAAAAAAACAGCGAATAAGGAATAAAAGTTAAGAATTGAAGTTGACTCTAGTATTTTCTGCCTTGAAACTACAACAAAAGCTCTGTATGCTGATTCTATTAGGAATTTCAGAGCCCCCAGCGTCCTACCTGTGAGCGCTACGGTGTGACCCCCACCACAGGCCACCTGGGTGACCCTGTCGGGGATTCCCTGAACCACCTGGGGGTCTCTGTGTCTGTCCCACTGTTTGGGGGGCAGGCCCAACCTGCCTCCATCACACTCCCCGAACGTGTACAGGTGCCCGTCGACTGAAACGTAAGAGCAGGATGTGACCGGTCACAGGCGCACCGACCACGTGGCTGGAAGCTCTCCGCTGAGCCCAGGACGGTGAGATGCTCGGCGTCATACCGGTGACGAAGGCTGAGTGGCAGCCCCCACAGGACACCCAGGTCACCGGCCTCCCCACCGCTACTTCACGAGGTTTCAGGGCCCGGCTTTCGGCCCCCAGACCAATTTGGCCCCCCCTGTTGTCCCCCCACATGAAAAGCTTTCCTTCCCCTGTATTAACAAGATACAAAAAGATGCACTAAAATTATCACCTCCACCCAGCCCATTCATTTGCATACTAGCATATGAAGTCTCACCTAATTCATTACACACTCTGCTTCCATGCCAGTTTGTACAATCTTTCCTTATCCATTGGGTGAGTGAACTGTATTTCTTTATTTATTTCTTAATGTCCATGTCTTAAAATGTCATTTTTTAATATTACTTATATATCAATATTTATATTCTTTTTATTATGTTCTCATTTGCACTATGACCAACAAAAACAATATTCTACCTCAGAGTATGAATCATATATCCGAACATGATGAAAAATATGCTGGAAAGGGAAATGATTCTTTTATTGCCCGAAGCTATGACACCTGTAATGGTGATGCATTGTTAGGACACTTGGATAATGACTAAACTCAATCAAGTCGGCCATATTGATACACGCGGGCATCGTTCAGTAAAGCTCACGACACAAGGCCTGGTCATACCAGTAAGAGCAGCAGAGGTGTTGCACCCTGCGGCCAGCATTTTGATAGCTTCTCGTCCCCTGAAGAACGGAAGACGCTCAAAGGAGGCCCTTTCCTTGCAGTCTCCGAGACCCAGCTGACCTTCGCTGTTACCCCCAGCAACGTAGAGGTTCCCACGAGCTGAAAGCAAGAATTATCCTTCAGCAATAGCCCACGCAATATTCTTGCCATCACTCTACAGTCTAACACTATACTCCACATCCCAATATTAATTTGATACGGACAGGAATTATAAAATATGACGTGTTTTCAAAAGCATGTGTTCAATGAACTTTGTGCAAATCTCTAAAAAAAATGTTTTTGATGAGTTGTATATATGAGTCTGTGTCCATAAAACTAATTAAACCAACTGAATGTAGCGAAGAACACTTTTACAAGGAAATATGTCATAAAGTGATACAATGTGATACATAAAAATTTTATAGAAGACATATAAACAAAAAAAAATTAAATGTACCCTTGGAAAGTACAGATAACAAACATGACTGAGAGGGAGAGACAGCTGCTGGAATTGTGCGGTCTTTGTCCACTGACCAACAACTGTATGACTGTAGTGAATCATGCCAACAGCGAATCCATTACGCAGGTACTGTTTCAGGCTGCCTTTCTGGGTTCAGTTTACCTGACCCTAGTGATTTGAAGTGATAGTTATGTACTGCATATTACTCTTGATACAGACTCATTGATTATTTATCATTGATTACATAACCAGGCACCACGTAAATATCGTCTAGGTCCCTCTCTTTTGCACTGTCCTGTGTTTCTGCACTTTCAGAATTATTGCTAAGGTCCATTTTACTTGTGGCTTTTCCACGCTTAATACAGATGCGTGTCACTGCAGGTTGGCTATGATAATATCTAAAGCACACACATGAATGTTGGTGACGTGCACAAACTTACACGTGTAAACGAGTGTGTGATTCCGCCCACAGGCCGCAAGCTTGACGTTTTCAGCCTTCAGAGCTTGTACAAAACAAAGAGTTAATCGCTTCTTTAAAATATGGGAACTGCATTTATTTAATCGATGCACCAAAAATAGAAACATAATTATTTGACAAAATTCACTTAAATACAGTTATGTTAATCATAGTAAAATTAATTTCAATTGCTTAAACCTTCCTTTAAGATTTTACATTGGATTATAGCCATCTAGGACTTTTATTCATGTCTTTGACACAAATTACCCACGTGTTGAAAATCACATATGTAATTGTATCAAAGTACAGATTCATTATATAAAGACAACTTTTCATTATATAAACATCTTTGAAAGCATGATCACCCTTATAAGGAAGGAAGCCAAAATGTTCTGTTAAAATGAACTATTAGGGCAACACAGCACCATTCACAGTGAGTTCAGTTATCTGACAGTCACAGCAGTCTCCTGAGACTTTCTCTTTACATTTTTTTAGACACATACATACAGCGTCATCCTTTACTAATGCTGTGAGCTTACCAACGACATATATGTCTGTAAGTCGCACCAGTAATATATATGTCTGTAAGTCGCATACACTGCCTTGCAGCATGATAGACCCAGCATCACAGTCACGTCCAATAGCAGGTATAAACTGAAAAAAGCTAGACCACTGACCCACAACCACGATTTAACCTGATTGGTCACCTGCTCCTGTTCTGCCCTCAAAGCCAATAAAATGCTCTGCTTTCCCAGCTCTTTCACCACTGACCCCATTGTACATTTCCAATCCCAGCTTGTATAGATTCTGACTCTTTTCATATTTGTTTTTACAATCTACTTATTTAATATTGCAATTAAAAATGGGGAAGCCCTTCGGATCATAGCAAAGCATACAGGCTTAAATAAAAACACGTGTCCATTTGCTTTGTGTCTGTGTCTTTTTGAAACAGGCAAACACTTTTCCCTGCAAAGTACTTTCAGTAATGTATCCTAGCAGTAAACCCGCAACACACATGCTATCAGCCTTATCTGTGTTTTCTGCTTCTTCTGAGATTACAGAAGATTACCAAGCACTCCAGATGGGGATTAGAGGTGCACAGTAGGAACGACCGTCTCTCGCTTCAGCTCGCCTCGCACTTGTAGGTAGAATCGAACCCACAAATAAAATCTACGATATAATGTTTAAAAGGTCCAGACACATAGAGGGATGAGTGTTATTTAAAATACTTTAAGATCTAGACAGTTTTTAGACTTGTAGTGATGACCAATTCATGCCAGAGACCTTAATGCCAGAACAACACACACTTCCTGTCTTTAGAAAGAGAAATTAAGGGATCAGAAGCCATAAATTTATTTTTATTAGTAGTAGTTATATTTTTTATTTTATTCATTACTAACCTTTCACACAAGTGGGCTTGTTCACTGTGGCTTTTGTTCCCACACCCAGCTGGCCCCAGTTATTAACCCCGAACATGTACAGTTTTCCGTTGCCTGAGGATACAGAAAACATTACAGAATTACAATATTGGCCTGTGGATTGGCTCAGCCGCACAAAGATGGATGGATACAGTGTGTCTAAATGATGCTCTATTAAGATCAGGAAAAAAATCTTACAGGAGCCAAATGAACTGACAGCCCGCTTACATTATATTGATTTTAATTTTAAGAAGAATGTTACAACACCTGTAATCAATGCTGTATGGTCATCGCCGCAACAAATCTTCAGGGCTTTGTCGTTCTTAAACCAGAATTTGCTGGGTACATTGTCAGCAAACCTGCTCTTCCCAAATGTGAAAATAGCTCCAGATCCTGTTGGTGGAACATAACGAACCAAAACCTTATCAGTATTACAGTAGAATGTGGCATTTAAAGAAAAGAGGAAAAATCGAGAATCAAAATGCAGAGCCGTAATAGTAACTTTAAGTAAACTGCATAACGTGAGTTTATTCTGGGCATATTTACATTGACTGATAATCAATATCTCTGCATTTTCGCAAATGCAGTTAAATATTCTACAATTAAGATATTTGCAAAATACCAGTTGGCCCCAATACGTGGACTCCATTCAGTGCAACAAGTAGCTAAAGACCCCTGTTTATCTAGCGAATACTGGAGTGACATTCTGCACTTACCGGGTATATCGTCTTCATTCCCCCCTGCCATGTCTGTGCCGACAGTGCCTAAAGAAATACTAACAGACTAAATTCGCATCGGTGACGCTCTGTGGAATCAAAAGAGATGTGGCGATTATTCCACACCACTTCCCCTTATGCTAAAGATTGTTTGCAGTAGTTGGCATGCGTAACAGTAAAAAGAAATCTTATCCAAACGTGTTTAGAGACATTCACATCCAGCAACTGTTCCTATAATAACCTCATTAGCTTGGTCGACTTGGAACAAACCATCTGGACTAGTATATTCATTCTACATGCGCTTGATCCAAACCTAGCTGGACATATCTGTGGTTGTGTAGGACTACTGGAAATTATCTTCGTCAGTGAGAAGCTCCACACGTGTTTACCGTAATGACAGAAAAGCGATGCTTATGTGTTTTCACGCTTGACCCGGCCAAAAAGAATGTCCTCCCTGAGCCACCGTAGTGCAAAGTGCTTAAGATTATTTTGTAACGAATAATGCATGAGCGCATAATGAAATCGGCTTTGATCGTGGTAGGGGTGTTAATGAGCTCTTCTGTGGAAATATTTCACCTTATTTTATTGTCGCTGGTATTTTAAAAACTAGTACCAGCAATCTAATAGTAACTATTCCTCAAAGAGCGATGTTGACACATATGGTAAAGTATATTTATTGAGGACAAACGAATGCGATTGTTTCCAGCTATTTCAACTTTTATTTGCGTGTTTATGTGTTTAAGTCCTGTTCTTTCAATAAAATGCAATGCCAAGATATGTGGAGAATATACGGAAACCTTTTCCCGGAAACAGGTGCCACGTACATTAAAATTCATACAACTTACATTAACAAGAACGAAATGGCGATCTATAAATAAAAAAAGGGAATCGAAGACTGCTTTTCTTTATATTTGTTAATGTTTTCTAGAAAATATTTTCTACGGCGTAATAAGCATTCTAATGGGCTATAGTAGTAGGCTATGGGTGTGATATGTGCATACACTTAATATAATCGCCCACATAAGCAGTTTGTCGCATGACTCACATACGCCTGATTCCCACCACCCTTCGTATCGATGCCCCCTTAAGGGTTCACAATACACTGTAAATGTAGCTGTGTGATTTAGGACAGTGTAATGAAAATTCTGAAGTTGGGTTGTGAACTGTTTTCACAACTGTGTGTGTCATTCTACGCGTGCCCAGTGATATCCGAAGGACTTTTAACTCTCAGAATTGATCCAACAATGCATTCAGACTTTTAATCCATCAAACAATACGGATGCAAATTATTTTAACATGCTAGCGCACTACATCGAAGTGTGTGAAATTAAAGCGGAATGGAATGGATACGCCCATTTGTCACAGCCCTCCTACTGTCATCATACTATTAGCGTCAGTGCAAATAGTCTTACAGTAAGAATGATTTTCTCCTTAGGAATTTTATGACATTTCATTTTGTTTAATCACCACGTAAGGATCGAGGGTCAATAAAATATTTGTTTTAAAACAGAAACAATGAAAGCATTTGCATTCCGTATGTTTAAGTATGGGTATTCCTGATTTAATAAAATTACAATCTCGCAAACGTTCTAATACATTTATATGCGTATGTGAAGGAACATTAACCGTTGCATAACGGTGCATTAAGTATTTCATTGTTTAAATGCTTTATCGGATTTAATTGTATAGCCTACCAGCCACAATCCTCACTACAAGGAAAATAGCTGTTAATCTCCGTTCATTGAGGATTAGGTTTTAACCGGAGAATAGTTTTCTTTCAGATTCACTGTTAGTAAATACAATTTGTTCTGAAAACATAACGGCTGGACGTTGCTAGAAGCCTTATTTTTAAGCTGCTGGTGATGTGATGTGTGTCCAGCGGGGGTGTTACCCATGGGGCGGGGCTGTGGAGCAAATTGCACGTTCATTGGCTGATTTCTGTAGGGCGGCTGCGCTGTGCGAGACTGCGGTGAATCTGCTGCGCGAAGCCCAGTGGACGATCGCAGCAGCGCAAGTCCCGTAAAAAAAATCCGCACTCCGTTATACCGTAGTATGGCATCCAGGAGAATGGAGACCAAACCAGTGATAACCTGCCTTAAAACGCTCCTCATTGTCTATTCCTTCGTGTTTTGGGTAAGTAGATACATGATCTCAAAGGTGTTTGGCATGGTGAATGTGTTCGTAAATAGATTATGCGAAATACTGGTGTAATATTATTTGTAATAGACGGTTTGCGCGAGAGCACTCACGCAAACGTCATGCCATTGACAAAGGCAACATGCGCGCACATGATCCACTTCTTGAAATTGAAATGCATTTTGTTGCGTTGGTCACAAAGAGGATTTCAAACGTTTTTCAATACAATGTTATTCAGTATTTACATAAGCTAAATGTGAAGTCAGATTTGTGTGTGTGTGTGTGTGTGTGTAACTCATATAATATTTAACTGAAAAGCATTACCATTTTTCCATTCAACTAATGAAGCTGCTTCATGAGCCGCTATTACCGAGGCAATTAATCGGCTCACATAAAAATTTGGACTTAAAAAACAGGATTTAAGGGAAAAAAAATGAATTTAATCCTAACACATCCTTTCATCATAGGCCAGCCCGGGTGTCACTTGTTCGCAAAATATTATACATCGGTTTTTCTCGGATTTTCTGGTTAATTTACAAACTTTTAGACTTCTTGCCGATACAATACGTGTATTCCGTAAATTGAAATTAAACGCAAATAGCTTGTACCGTGGATAGGGCTTCATTTACCACTGAACGCTGAAATGAGAAGATGAACAACGTCCATATTAACGCCACATTCGTGCCAGACGACCCTCTATGGATAATGAATGAAAAAAGTAGAAAGTCAATAAATCATTAGGTTACAATGCATTTTAACTGTAATGTATAATATGTGACTTTACCATGTGAGACATGTTAGATACATAAACATTAGTCTGCGATATAAACGATAAAAGTACATGGGAAAATTGTTTGATTTATTTTCAGTGTAACTGCAGATATCTGAATCAATAACTTCTGCGGTCACAATATGGAAAGAACAGGTTAGGTTTTATCCTGATACATTCTTCTTGTCAGTGAGTTCCATAAGGACTGCTGGGGAAACGATGCTGTCTTCTGTTATCAGCGCGTTGGAATGATGAGTATACATAACAGAGAAAGACGTCGATGTTTCAGACACGTATTCACATTGACATTTATTATAACCTACATAGGTCTAGTGCATTCAAATCTTCCCAACTTAAGTTCTGACAGTCGTTGCTTATAATAATAATAATAATAATAATAATAATAATAATAATAATAATAAAGAAGAAGAAGAAAAATCTTTTACATTATGACCGTTCATTGTCACCTAAATTCGATACAAGGTCCCGTGGTGGCAA
>JAODJW010000035.1:15085711-15099508 GCA_026777045.1 Hyperopisus bebe | reverse complement strand
CTACCTTGGCCATAAACAGCCTATTCCTGTTCACTCATGAACACAAGAACCACTCTGTGAATAAATCAATGCAGTGAATGCAGAGACCATTTCTTCCATTTGAAAGATTAATTTAAAGATAATAATTAATGGTTGACATGAATCTAGTATGTGTGCCACCAACCTACACAGCAGGCCTGGGCTCAGGTGGGGCCTCTGCACCCTTTGTAACATTTACACACAATAATCAGCTAAAAAACCTTGACTTAAACCAAAGGGTAAATAAGTATTTTAAATCTATACACTTTACAACAATACCTTTGTTAGTAAAAGGCATTACAGTTCCTTCAAGCAGGTATCCAAGGTACGTGCCCACGATGCCGCCCAATAATCAGAAATCCCACTCAGTGCAGCACCACCAGAAAACAGCACAAAAAATTCATTACCTTCATAATATATATACTATAAAATGTACCGTTCAGGCATCGAGGGAAAGAGGAAGAGAAATGCCATCTGCAACACCAGCAAAATGGCAGAGACAGCCTCAGGGTGACTGTGGTTCAAGAGAAGGAAGTCATGGGGGCAGAGTAGCTAGATAGTCATCTGAACACAACCTGGGGTCTGATCAGCCCCGCCTGGGTCATCTGGAGGAGGATGCATGATGTTGAAAGACCTGAAAAATCTGAAAATTCCTGGAACATCACTGATGATGTGTCCAGAAGCATCACCAGAAGTATTTGCACAGCTTGAATCCGACTCGATCTCAGCTAGAAAAGACTGAATGACATCTGAGAACAGTGAGGTGACTATTTGAGAGTCATGCCAGCACACAAAGATGACTGGCTCAACTCTGTGTGTGTGTGTGTGTGTGTGTGTGTGTGTGTGTGTGTGTGCGCGCGTCTGTGTATGTATATATATCAGAATATCATTTATTACTTTTTGTTACCAGTTCCAGTGAACAATGGAATTGATCAGCTTGATGAAAGAACTTATTAAAACTCCTTATAGACAGTAATCATCCCACAAAAACACCCCCTATGTCACACCTTGACAGCATGGACCAAAGAAGCAGGAGAAGGAGCCACTGAATCGGGGAATGAGGGGATTTATTGTGCACACAGCAAAGCACATGAAGCAAAAACACGTAATGATGTCAATGACAGAACTGGGGAAAGACTAATAGGGAAACACTTAAATACACAAACTCAATTAGACAAAATTAGGAACAACTGGTAACACGGGGATTCCACATGAGGTTAACGAGGGAGCAGGGCACACTGAAGGAGTGGCATGATCGGAACGTGACACCCTAATGCATATCGATAGATGACTTCATACAGTTACCTAAAGAAAAACTTCCTGACTGGTTATGAAACAGAGTGTAAAGCAGCACGAACCTCAGTTTATTACTGGGAATGGGATCTGGAATCACTTCTCATTATTCCTCTAATGTACACACATTTTGTTTGAATCATTTCAACTGTTAATAACAAGCGTAATGTCTAGTAGGTTTAAAAAAATGTGTTTGTATTAATATGATGTCAGTGACATGATGTAATGTAAAAAATAATCAAAGCATATAAGAGTGTGTCAGACATACATTCATATATCCAAAGGAACAGGATCTTTATTGTAACTGTGATTCAAAGAGGATAATAATTTAGCCTTTATCCCTCTGACAAATTTTTCATGGGACATTCCGTTGATATATGGTATTAATAAGCATTTTTTGGAGTTTTAGCACATGCCATGGCAGACTGACGTTAGCAATTTGCAGTTCGGTATAAGCAGACAGCTGTGTTTTACTGCCCATTACTTTATATTTCACTTCTGGTTAATAAAAGAAGCAGTAAGTCACGTGGTAGGAGAAGCAGACCTCGCTCTCAAATAATAACTAGGTTTGACAGCATTTGGGATTTTATTCAATTGAATCATTTTATGAATAAAAAGTACGATGCATTGCGCGCCATCTAGCGGCCCAGATGAAGTAGTTTTTTTTAAGAATGTACTGCATGATAGAAACAATTAGAAATACACCCAACCTGCTGCATTGCTGTCACTGAAGAGTAATTCTGTTTTTGTTGAGTTTTTCATCATGTTAGTTACATTAAAGGTATGTTGTAAATTAAATTTACGTTACACCGTCTGTAACGGAAGTGGTCTACATTACTGTAACAAGTACGCTCGCTAAAGCGCCTTGCCGAAGTTCGCTGCCACCACCTTTTTAATTTAATGAGGCTGGGGAGGTCCAGCCAAATAAGGAAGCCAAAATATGAGAAGATCTTTATTAAATATTCCCCGGATTACAACCCCATCCCGAGGGCTATCACACAGCTCACAGGGAATGATACAACCTCAAAAATCCAAGTGTACAGCACAGCAAGCTTAAATCACAACGCTAGTGCAAACCCTTATACACAGCAAACAAACCATTCCCAATAGACCTTCTAACCCCGCCCTCCTACTCACGACCGTAGTCCGAGGATAAAATTCATACACACACACACACTCTCATTCATTCCACAAATGCACTATTAAAAGCGGTTACTCCCCTGGAAAGAGGCGCCCCCCACATTCTCCAGGGAAGGGAAATTGAGGTTCCTTAATCAACGGGTCTCGTCTCAACTCGCTGTACCTCGTTGCCAGCATTTTAAACCGCAGCTCCTATCCTTCTCAAAACATTACCCCCCGTAACTAACTAGCTTCATCCAGACACTGGAATGATGCAGCTCCCGGACACTGGAATGATGCGCAATGCTCCGGAAATCTGTCGTTCCACTCATCAGCGGGCGTAAAATTAACGGGCAGGAAGTTTTACTGTTACAACCTCAGCCAGCAAAAGGCTTTTTAACGTAGTTATACCATTCAGATGTTACACCAATACGTAATACAGTATTTTCGTGTTCTTACAAAGCAATGGTAGCCTATTCCCGCATTTCCAGATACAATTTGCCGGAGGGGTTCGAACAGAACCGGTATACAGTATTACTGTAATACCACCCAAGGCTGGCCAGTACTTCCCCTACCTGAAATCAGTATGCCTAAAATGGGAAGTCTATACGATATACACTGATGGGCCAAAACATTACGACCATCTCTATGTGACGCTAACACCCCAGGACGTCACGGTGAATATCAAGCTCTGGGCTATTTTATATGGTAAGCTAACATTCGGTATTTTGGGGCGTTGAATGCAGAAGAAATTGGCAGAAATGAAGATCTGACTGACTTTGGCCAAATCATGGTCATGCAACTGGGTCAGAGCATCTCCAAAACTGCAGGGCTCGTGGGGTGTCTGCTCTTCATTTTATACTTTAAATCCAACTTGCCAAATTGACGGCAATTTTAAAATACACGTAAATAATAAAATAAATTCTATCGAAGTAAAATGACTTCTGAATAGTGGCTTAATTTCATTCGCGTGTGACCGTAGCTATTGCAGGCTTGACTTACTCTTTTTCCTACTCATGTTCTCTGCTGGACTCTGACCAGGTACAGCCACCCAAACTTAACAAGTCACTCAATCCACACTAGGAACGCACTTAAAAGCAATTATGTACGAAATACACGGAGAACCAAACACATTATGAAAAATCAGACGGGTTTCAAGCTTTGTGGAGAAATATTAATCCAGGGCTTTTTATTATTTTTATTAATTTGCTTAAGTAATGGACTTAGAATGAAAAGTCACTTGCCTTTAGTGTAGCACTAAGCCAAGTAGCATTTCTTGTCTGTAGTAATTGCTCCTTTGGTAGCAACATGTCCTCAGCCTTTGACAGTGGTGATGCTGTTCTGTGGGAGGGGTTTGCCTCTTCGGCACGTGTTTCTGCTTCCTCTGACTACTGCGTTTTCCTACAGTTCAAAGACATGTGGTTTAAGTGGAGTGGCGTCTCACGCATGGCTACTGTGTGTGTGTGCGTTCGTGTGTGTGTGGTCCAGGTATACCTTACCTTGTGAGGACCAAATGTCAGTTGCCTGGTCCCCATATTGGAAAACTCTATTTTGTAAACATACGTGACTGCAATGAACAAAACTAAAAATGCAAAAAAACTCTTGTATTTTGTTTGGTTACTTATGGTTATGGTTAGGGCAGGGTAGGGGTTAAGGTTGTCATAGTTAGCATTAGCATTTTTCCCATAGAAATGAATGAGCGCTCCCCATAAAGATATGACTGCACGAGTGTGTGTGTGTGTGTGTGTGTGTGTGTATGTTTGTGTGCACACGCGCGTGCATGGGGGTGTGAGGCCACAGTGTTACTCAGTAAGACACGATACAAATCTCCATTTGTCCACCTGACACTAATTACAGAAGATGCAAAACCTCCATTGAAGTGTCCGCAATACGTAATTGCGACAGAAACTGCGTCTGCACTGGATTTTGATTTGACGTGCGCTTTAAAAATCAAATATGTATATATCACCTCACGGCCACTAGATGGCATAAGATGTTTTGTTGTGTGTACTGGCCATTTCAGGAGCGAATTCAGATAAAGTTTGACTGTTATTTAAAATTAACTATTTGAGTTGACGCGTGTTTGATAACGTATATGTGCAAGTCCAGGGGCAGGCTTATGCAGTGATTTTTTCTATCCTGTTAACTCTAAATCGCGCCTTATTTTTCCGCACAACAACAAAAGATATTGATAGCAAGAGTTTTTTATTTCATCTTACATAAAACAACACATTAGGTATTAATAATTATGCCAACAATAATTATGCAGTATTGCAATTCAGATTTGTTTCACCGTCACTTAGCGGTGCAATGAAAAGACACTGCCTGAAATAGAATAAAAAATGAAAGCATACTTGTTGGATGGGTATGGTGGCCGGTAGGTTTTGTTCATTCGCGTTACGTGTTTCTGTAATGTGTTCGTCTTTTCCCAACAGCTTTTGAGTTTTACGCCGAAACTGGGAAAAGCCTAATAAAAAAGAATAACTTGTGTCCCCTCCCCCCCATTCACAACCGTGGCTTCTTCCGTCTGTTATTAAAGCCTATGTTACTTTTTTCCCCTGAGAACATGAGCATCAATTCAAATTTAGGATAATACAATATGTTGTGAGCTCTCCTAAACTTCTTTTGTTATTTCGAGATAAAGGGAGAGAGAAAAACGCACAGCTTCTCTAGACTTCGTAGTAACGTGCACATTCAGACTAATCAATGCATAATTGGTAAACTATCTGCGAACATCACTGTGTCGTACGGAAGGTGGCGCTACACACATCTTTGAAAAATTCAAATACAAGTCAGTGTTACAAACACAGGCTGACTTTCATCGTTATGTTACATGAAACACAGATGTCTATGAACGTTGGGCTAGATGCCAAGTTCACACAGAAAAGTGGCATAAATGGGAATTCAAGTAACAAAAGGTCTGGCACAGGCTAAGAATCAAACCAGGGAAAACAAGAGACCCGGAGCACTATGAGGTGATTGATCAGAACTACAATGGCACTCTTATGTAAGTAAGGGGACACGTAAAAAACCCAAGGAAGAGTCTTCAACACTAAGAACCGCTTATAAATTGCGCCTCCTACAGCAAAGGAACCGATACCTTGTGGCTCTGACTAAATGTGTGCTGCCCTCTTGTGGCAGGAAGGAAAGTTAATCGTGGTCGTCATTTTTTAGTGAAACTTTTAAAATGGTAGATTATAGTTAGGCTGTACCTGCTGTGTTGTAATCATGTAATTGAAAAAGATCTGCGTGACCTTGTTTTGAGCCAGTGGTTGCTGGTTCTAAACCCTATTTACACTGGCCAGAGAGAATCGCCTTGGATGCCAACTCACTTGCTCCTTGTTTTTTGTTTGAGTCTGAGACTTAGTTTTTGCTTTAATTCAGTGCCTAACTGTAGGTTTGGGTTTAGATACTTTGTGTTTTTGTCTAGGTTTTGGCGTCTCTGTATGCAGGCATCTTGTTTCTGTGTTCGGAGTCTTGGTCAGCTGGAGTTCTGCATCTGAGGGTTATACTACAAAGCGAGTTTTACACGTCAATGGGGGCAGTTTCATTGGATCAGGCACGGACAGGTGTTCAGACACCCCCAGTCCCTTGCCGCACGTCTCTGGTGGTTATCATCCGTAATAACATAAAAGGGACGGTGTCGGTATTGTAAAGATGGAAACTACGAGCCCCCCCAATAGGTAGGAGGTAGGTTAGACCCACCCACTCCGCGAAATGTATTGCTCAACACCCCGGCCCCCTGGTAAATTTAATCGTCCCCAGGCACGCGGCCATGAAGAAGCTGGTATCAGATATCAGGACTGAGATAAAAACATTTAATTTCATTCATATCAGATGAAAAAGATAATCAGTGGTTTCACCCACCCCTATTATTTGGTCAAAGGGTGGGATTTATGCCTGTTAGAATCCAAAAGCCTGCAGCCAGGAGCAGTCTGTCAGAAAACAAAGGACCAATTTGTACCTTTGACAGTACAGTTATTTGTCACTGGGGCTGTATCCTCAAGGGCCAATGTACCCTAGCTGTAGGTAAATGTACTTTATAAGATATAGAAATGAACTCAGGAACATTTTTTGTACCTATGGAGCACAAAATACCATGGGGAAAAATGTACCATGGGGAAACATGTACCATGGGGAAAAAAACTGTACAGAGGCTGTGCCCTTTTTCTGACGGTGCAGGTTAGGCGTGCAACGTAAATTACCATGGCAATACACCGAGTTTAAAAGTGAGCAATGATTCATAGTACCCAAAACTCGGAAGTAAGCCAGAAGAAACCTCGCTAAGCCAGTAAACCCACTTCATACACCCCTCTGGGTCTCGTGTCCAGGTTCCTGTTCCTGGTTTTAGAGTATTATTTCTTTGTTTCTTTGTTTGTTTTTGCCCTTGAATCTGCTTTTTTGTGACGTCGTCCTGAAGTCACCCATTCAGTCACAGCTGTCTCTGGGGCCATCAGGTATAAAACATCTGAATTCATAGCCCAGTTCTGGATGCTCTGCCTTGGGTTCTTTTGGCTGTGAAAGTCAAACATGTATTAACTGTACTCTGTTTCCTGGCCATGACAATAGTCGTGTTCATATATACCACAAGCATTCTGTACGTGCTCCATTCTGATGACACTGATGGTAATTCATTGAGTGAAGAGCCCAAGAATCCATTTCATGTGTGGAGAAATGTATGTGCGTAGATCCATTCATCAGTCTTCCTCAGCTTCAGCACACGGTCACGGTCAGCCAGGAGCCTACCCAAGGAAGAGAAGGGTAACAGTGATCTCAGCTTCAGCATACGGTCATGGTCAGCCAGGAGCCTGCCCAAGGAAGCAAAGGGTAACAGTGATCTCAGCTTCAGCACACGGTCACAGTCAACCTGGAGCCTACCCAAGGAAGAGAAGGGTAACAGTGATCTGAGCTTCAGCACACGGTCATGGTCAGCCTGGAGCCTGCCCAAGGAAGCAAAGGGTAACAGTGATCTCAGCTTCAGCACACGGTCACGGTCAGCCAGGAGTCTGCCCAAGGAAGCAAAGGGTAACAGTAATGCAGCAGTAGTCCTGTGAGAGGGGGGTGCTTTGGGAATTGCTTTAAGGGTCCCTTGGTGCTTTATATTTGGCCTACAACAGTAACCCAGAAATCACTGGTACTCATGCCTGCACCTACCATTGAGGACATCGAGGTCAAGTCCTCAGTATTTATTCTGCATCTCCAATCACTATGTCCTGTTATGGGGCACACCTAAGAAGGGCTACACTTTTAACCTCAGTATTGCACAAGTCTTGGCTGCAGCCCTGCTGGTATTCTTAGGGGTATTCCCCAAAGCAGGATTTTTTCCATTAGCTACATAACTTATGCCAAATATCAGCAATGTTCAATAGGAACGTGACTTCTCTCTCATCCTATTGAATGGTTTTTACGTTTGGCTTAAGTTATCTGGTTAACTGGGAGATTCTGCTTTGTGGAATACCCCCCTGTTAGTAGCTAAACATTACTGAATGTAACCAGTTGGCAGCTTCTTAAAGAACTGGTAGGCTGGACGCAAAATTAAGTGGAGACTGGGAGAGGTCACGCAGACATAGTGTGCAACCAGGAGAGAAGTATTATGTTTAGGTGATGAGGCCATGGACGCAGATTTAAGACTGAGTGTAGTACAATGTTAACCATCTACCGGGAAGGCTGCCAAAATGAGGTCCGGTGTCCTTTGAAGGATATGGAAGGTGGATTGTGTTGTAATCTTGAGGAGAAGTGGATTTGTCCATTTTTATATTATATGTAACATATGGTGCATTAGGGGTGGCATGGTTGTGCAGTGGTTTGCACTGTTGCCTCACACCTCTGGGACGTGGGTTCAAGTCTCCGCCTGGGTCACATGTATGTGGAGTTTGCATGTTCTCCCCATGTGGTTGTGGGGTTTCCTCCAGGTACTCTGGTTTCCTTCCAAAGACATGGAACTGGAGTTATTACATTGCTCATAGGTGTGAATGTGCCCTGTGATGGGCTGGCCCCCTGTCCTGGGTTGTTCCCTGCCTCATGCAGAAGGATAAGTAGTATGGAAAATGGATGGATATTGTGCATTCGTAGTATAGACAATAATGTCAGGGTCAGCACCTGTTTGTGCCAGTCGTTTGTGTCTTGTCACTGGCCATCCTGTCTTTCCCCTGCTTCCCTCATGGCTGCATGCAGCTACCTGTCAACCCCTCACTTGTGTGCTCAAATCCTGCCTCCTCCACTTTTGTAGATTTTGTTCCTCAGTGTTTCATTTGTATGAGTTTTCTAGTTCCTGTGTCTTGTAATTTGTATTTCGTTTTGGTTTCATGCTTTGTGCTGGTGGTTGTGTTTCACCTCTCTGTTATCCCCCTAGTAGATTCTGTTTCTTAGTTTCTCTGTTAGACTTCCACGAGTTAATTATTAGTCTCACCTGTTGCCTGTTCTTGTGCCGATCCTTGTGTGTTTCCCGAACGCTCATTATCCTGCACCCTCCCTGATTGGTTGATTGTTTCATGTGTCACTCCTTGTGTCAATACCTGGTTTTGTTTTGTGTTTTTACATTCCTGCCTTAGTTTAATTTGCAATGAATCCACTTGCAGAATCTTGTTTCAGCAAAACGGTGGTT
The DNA here is from genome assembly GCA_026777045.1 of Hyperopisus bebe. Lineage (NCBI taxonomy): Eukaryota > Metazoa > Chordata > Actinopteri > Osteoglossiformes > Mormyridae > Hyperopisus > Hyperopisus bebe. The sequence goes on along the minus strand of JAODJW010000035.1, from coordinate 15,090,474 downwards.
ATTGAACAGTAACAATAATATAATGTAATACAGTGCAGACACACACCGGCTACTGAAAGGCCGCTCAAATACAAATTAAGGACAGTTTTTCACCCCCCATTATACCCCAAGACACCCTCCCCAACAAGGCGCTGTGTGTAGGTGTTGTGAGTGAATTTACATATAAAGAGTGACCCCCCTGGCCTGTGAGGAGCCTGAGGCAGGGATGGGGCAGGACAGCATGGAGACTTTCTGATCATTATAATTCAAATGTCTTCCTTATCAGCCTAGTGGTGCCGACTGGAACCCCCATTCTCTCCCTGACTTGCCCCATGATCATAACTTGCTAACACTGTCTGTATCCAAATGATCAACCAAGAACATTGAAGCATCTTTACTACTTTTCCTTACAAGTTCCTTGTTGGGTCATAGAATGTCTGAAGGTCAGAATCTGAATGTGCATTTCAGCTGGTTTTCTAGAATGTTGGTATTTCATTCCCTGTGTTTCATTGTTGTACTTTGTTCCCTGCCCGCTCATGGTTCCCTTGACTTTTTGTAGCTAATTTTGTTGTTTCTTTACCTTCGTGGTCTGTTTGCTTTAGCGTTTCCTAGTGTCTTCTGCTTCGCTTAATAAACATCTTGTGTTAGCTGTAGCCACCAGTGGATCGTCCACATTCTTTGCCCCGCCTGCGCGATGCCACGCCCCTGTGTCACATCCACACAAGACCGTGACACGTTTAAGTTTTTCACAGCAATTTGTGAGTTGCTTTAAGAGCCTTCATTTAATCCACATCTGAGTCAATTCTACAGGTTGAGCTCTGGAGTTCCAGGAGAGTGTATAATACCCATTGCATTGCTGCTAAAAATGAATATCAGCTCAGAAGATAGGAATCTGACCACACAGCTTCAGGACTGTGATTGTGATAGTGGTTCTGGTTCTGTGCACGTGTGTGTGGGGTCTTCATGTACTTCCTTGATAGTTATAATTTTATTACTCTTTGAAGAACCTCACAGAGCTTTTTTAAAGTCATTGTGTTCAAAAGCACAATTACAGTTGACATATCCATGCCCCCAACAGAGAAACATTTAATCTTATATTGTTTGGTATATTATGGATACAATCAATTTAATTGCTGTAATTTCTGTTTTATAAGTTAAAATAATATATGTGAATAAAAACTCTTTGTCAGTGCACTTGTCACATAACAAAATGACCAAAATACTGACATTTGTCTCATAAATATTCTATCCATCGATCTAACTGTTTGTGCCGTTCAGGATCAGGGAGGTTGGAACTTATCCAATGCAGCAAAGGCAACAAGGGGCAGGAACACCCAGGACGGTATGACAGTCCATTGCAGAGCACACACGCCCAATCGCAATTTCCAGCTGCCAGTTCGCCAAACTGCATGTCATTGTACTGCAGAAAAAAACCGGACTTTTCTGGAGTCAACACATACAAAATGGGGAGAACATGCAAGGTCCATTAACACTGCAGATTTCAAACCCTCGGATTCAGAGGGGTGAAAGCACCGTGCTACCCTCTTCCCTGATATTCCACCCTATTTTCCATTAACTATGCATACAAACGAATTAATAAAAGTGTTACATTACCATCACTTGGGTACGGGCATAGCTGACAGCTCATTACTCTTGATCAAAATTATATATGGTTTATTTGGAATGTTTAGAGTTTAGCAGTTAAAGCATGAATGACTCATACTGAAAGGTGAAACGAGGACTCGACATCCAGAGACGCCACTTCCCTTATCGAGTTACAATGCCGCTCCGCGTCGGGTTGGACGGGCCGATGTTAGACCGCGCCCAGTAACCACGCCCACCGTGGGCCGTCTGTCTTGGAAGGGACCCAGCCGCCCCACTGCTCGGTTTGATTGGACGATGAATAGTCAAGCCTAGCGCTCGAGAAGCCGGAAAAGATTTTGATTGGCTGAACCCGGGGGTACAGCCGTGGGCTGATGCATTTCCTCATGAATATTGAAAGAGCCGCGCTTCGTTCTGCACTCCGTCGTCCCGGATAGACTGTCCGTATCTCTCTGATACAAATTATTAGCTAGTTGTTCGTTTTTTGCTACTTTGTAGCTCGAAAATCAGTCTGTGGTGGAGTACAAGACCAGTTACCGAGTCGTAAGATGATTATTTAACTATATATGTTCGTGTGTGGATATAAATGTTTTTTTTGTAATCGTACATGAAATGTAAGATTTTACGATTTACTGTGCAAAATTCATTTGAACTTTAATAGGATATTAATATCAATAGAATTTATACATATCGTAATGTAATTTTACAGCATTATCTTTAGCCTCCCACATAATGTCGCTGGATTTCTTTTTGTAGGGTGTGCTTTATGGTAGCTGTAAGTCACACCTTAATGCTGGCTGGAGATTAGCAAACTGCGATCTAACGTCCATTGTTAAACGCTAACAAATAGGCCTACGTTAATAGGATGTTGTATGCGACGTTTGTAGACATTGCCTTTCTTCATGTTTTATTGTAGGCATTTGGGATCCTGTTACAACTTTGGGTGGATGTTAATGTCGGTCGGCAGGTCCTGGAAACGCCCTTCTGCATTAAAACCGGTTCTTTTTACAAGAGCTGATAAGAGAAGCTGACAAGATCGCGGATCAGAAAGCAGTGGTCAAAGGGAACAAATCCTATTTTACACTGTAAAGCAAAATCGAAAAGATCAGTATAAAGATCAGTATATAAGACTCGCAGACTCCAGCCCCCGGTTTCTTCAGGAACAATCGCGTTTAGAAAACGACTGCAAGATCGTCACCTTGGTAGCGTTTCACCGTACGCAATATTAAGAGAATAGGTGATTTATTGTAGCTGTTTGGGATCCTGCACCTTGTCCTCAAATTCTCAGCAGTCGATCTCCTGACATATCGGTTTCCAAGAGCATATTGCAGTGCCTTCCGTGCTTCAGGCAAGATGATGCAGATCTCAGATTCGCACAATCAGAAGAATTCCCTCTTTAATGCCATGAACCGGTTTATTAGCGCTGTGAATAACATGGACCAGACTGTTATGGTTCCGAGCCTTTTGAGGGACGTGCCGCTGGAAAACGAAAAGAGCATCAGCCCCATCAGGTCGGCTGGCAACGGATCGGCAGCGTATCTTTGCAGCGGTGACATGTACAGTAACTACGTTCTGCTGAAATCCATCAGAAATGACATCGAATGGGGAGTCCTCCAGATGGATGAGAGAAGAAAGGAAAAAGTAGGCATAGCCGGCCTTGACTTATCGAGAATCGAAACGGACGGTGAAGATGAAGACCTGGAGAAACTCTTTCACTTCCATCTGAACGGCCTGCATACAGTTTTATCTAAACTCACCCGAAAGGCTAACACTCTTACCAACAGGTACAAGCAAGAGATCGGTATCGGAGCCTGGGGACATTGAAGCACAATATTTCCTGTTCATTCTGGTGGAATTTCCCTGAAGCAATCGAAATTAGGCTGTGCGATCTATGAAGTTTCTTTGAAGAAGCTGAGAAAATCGATTATCATGCTGCGCCGATAGCTAAAGTTTATTGAATTAATACATTACAGGAAAGAGACGGTGCACTTGATGCCACTGGACTCTTGTGCCGACATAAAATCACGTCCCTTTAATATATTTGTACTAGGCCTCTTTTGCTGCTTTGGGTCCATCCGTCAGCGCATTCACGGATGCATGTGCTGAACTGAATAATATAGTAAATTAATAAAAAAAAAATGTAACGGGTTCGAGAATCGCACATAATTTCTTAAAATAGTTTGAAGGGTTTCCTTTCCTGATGTTACATTAGGGGGAGCCATTTCAAGGGCCTGTATGATGGCTGTTAATGTGTATTAACTGACTTGAATATGCTGAAATTAAGTGCATTAATACTATAACGTGCGTGACGTCTAGAAATTGTTAAAAAAAAAGTCTGTGATCTGGAATCCATCAGTCCTATTGATTTCATAGAATCATGACAGATTCCATGAGATTTTTTTAATTATTAAAATGTTAACCATAACAATATGTATACATGTATTTTTAAAGTAGCATTATAAATCTGTTACCCATAAACACTCTGTTTCAATTTGACTCCACTCTTAAGGTCATTTTTTGGATAAACAATATGCAGTTTGTTTCGTCTCTTCATCGTTTTTAATAGTTCTTTTTTACTGTGTCTGGAAGAATGAATGGAGAATGAATTTCTTTAGCAAGGGTATAGCAAGGGAAATAGCACTCTTGCTGATTTGCTTCATATCTATACAGATAAGGTTGCGGACCTCTCCTTCATAACTCTTTATGTACCAGAAGATGCAGCAGAGGTTAGATGTGAACATGCTGAAAATAGCTATCAGTCAGAATGACCAAATCAACAGTATAGGACATATTCAATTGAAATAACTCACATTTGCTCACTACTCTTTGGAAAATGTACTTAAAGTGTGTCAACTTTGCAAGAGCTCGGAAATGTTGTCCTTGCCAAACCCAGATTTGCTGATGCAAACTGAAAAGGAAAGATAAGAACGTAACTGGCACTTATATTCAATATCCATAAAACACTTAATGTCCAGGATTTCTCAATATTACTTAAAAATGAAAGAATAACCTGTTAAATAGAATTCTAGTTATCTCATTAATTGAAAAAAAAAAAGAATTATTAAAAGAAACTTTTGTTATGCTCTATCCCAACAAAAAGAGGGATGATTCAGGTTTTTCATTACAGCAAACTTGCAGTAGTGGAGTCCATGTCTAATTCTGATTTGCTTGTAGGTGCTGAA
>JAODJW010000035.1:14977439-14988081 GCA_026777045.1 Hyperopisus bebe | reverse complement strand
GGCTGACACCTGCTGCCCAGTCACCTGACTACACACAACTGATCGGCACACCTACCTCACCCAGACTAATGAACATCACAGAGCACGTTTCCAAAACAAAATCCTATATGCCAGAAAGCCTAAGCCCCCCCCCCCCAGGAAAAAAGGCAGGGGTTGGTGTTTCCATGCGGTTTAACCCCGCCGTGTGGCTGCCAATGCCCCCCCATCGCCCCTCTCGCCGCAACCTTGTTGGCGGCCCGGAAGCCAAATGAGCGCTAAGCGGCTAATTGCCTTGGCTGGGTCTCCCTGATATGGAGCTGGCTGATAAAGTCCAGCCCCTGGAGGGGGGAGGGAGGGGGCCACCGCTGGGGTTAAATTAATTCAGAACTAAACGCTCCAGCAGGACAAAGTGATCCGTCATTTTTGGTTCCCTCCGCCCTGCGGACCGGAGTGGGGATAAATAAAATAAGAAAATTCAAATGACCGTAAAACATTTGCAACAGGATTGTAAACAGGGAAAAACATCACCTCTCAAAATCTCTGAATTGGGCGGGGGGGCTCACCCAATCGGATGATTTTATTTGATGGTTTCCCCCCCCCCATGCATGAGTCATGTGACACGGTGATCTGGCACGTGTTGCTAACCAAATGTAAAAATAAGATGCAGGGGTGGCGGGGGGGGCTGTGGGAGTGGCTGAACCCCCCCAGGGAGCACCGAGGCAGCCCATGTGTCGCTTACAGAAACAAAGAAATATTTAGAGCTTGAAAACCATCAAAAGCTAAAACGCACCAAGAGGGAAATCAGCTTCTCCTCCTCCTGCTCCTCCTCTGAGGTGGGAGCGCTGAAGGGGACAGGAGGGACAGTAGGGGGGTGACAGTCACACAGACTCTTACCGGAAACTAGCCTGGGTCTCTTTTCTCCAAGGGGGGGTCCGTCTTCCTCAGTCTGCTGGGCTTGGCCCTCGTCCCGGTAGACGGCCCGCTTGCCGCCAGCCCCTTGGGGTTTCTCCAGTGCCTCTGGGGGGGCGACGGCCCGGCCTGCCTCCCTCTCAGCCGGGGGCGGGCCTTGACCCTGCCCAGCACATCGCTGCAGAACAGACGGCCTGTTGTTCCCGCTGGCGGCCCCCACACCTGGAGAGCGGCACGGGGGGTGGGGGGAGGCACCCAGTCAAAAGAACAGAACAGCACATGGCATGGAGGGAGGCGGGGGGTAAATCAAGACCCCCATTTAAATAGGGACACAGACAGGGTTAATTGTGAAGGGGGTCTGAGCGGGGGTCCCCGTATCGCAGCCGCCAAGTGGCGTGGAAAATTTAGCCTCAGAACCAAAACAACACAGACCTCCGGCGCACAGAGTGTGGCAGGGGCGCCGAGCAGAGCTCCGTCGTCTGCCCGTTCTTTAATTAACCTTAAAACGTCAGCTCCGGCCCCCTTCCAACACAAGTAGGCTCTTGGAAAGTTCCCCTCCCCCACCCCCCCCCTCCCAGTTTCCAGGGCTCCGCAGAGATCAAGGCCCGACAGAGGCTTGCCGAGAATGTAGCGACGCGGCCAAAAACGGCACACTAGATCCAGCCTGCCGCACGGGCCCACGGCCCGCTCCTGGTGCAGCTGGGCTTATGCTGGCCTGGGCATGAGATGGAGTCCGCCCCCTCCCTGCCCCCCGCCCCGGGCACTCAGACGCCGCGGAACTCCAATGCCACAGGCTTAAATCACTTGATCTGTGAACAACAATCATATGACTCATGACACATGCATCCCATAATTTATCACTGTGTTTGTGCTATGGCAACCACCGCGGGGGATCACTATGGCAACGCCATCTCCCCATAGCAGCGGCGTGGCTTTGCTGTTCACACGAATCAGTCGGTACGTGACCCAGAGAGCGATCTCCTTTGGTCACCATCTCATTGTCCTGCCCCTGTGAGCTGAACTCCTCAAAAAACTCAAGAAATAACAAGTGGAAGACAGACCATTTGCCCCAACCCTGAAGCACAGGGACACATTAAACAGTTAAACAGGACCTGAACGACAGCAAATTCAGCACCCCCATTTGATGGATGCCTCTGACAGAGTGAATGGAAGGGATAATTCCCACGCCCGCATGGAGGGCTGCACCCGGAATGATGCGCAGAAAAGCAGAAAGGAAAAGCAGGAGCCGATGCAGTACTGACAGCGGGATTTAAAGCACAGCGCCGCGGAGCCGCACTGGGACAGGATGCCAAGACTCTAATCCAGCCAAGGATTATTTTATTTTAAATCTGCCCGGCCTTCATAACACCCTGAACTCACCACGACCCACCCCCAGCTACACATCATGACGACGGCCACTGGGCCGCTGCTCGGTGATGCAGGGCATTGTGGGTAAATCTTGTAGGTTAATAAGGTCCTTTGCCATTGTAATCTTGAGACACTTAACCTGAATGTACAGCGACCGGAATTGGGCGAGTCACAACTGGTAAACTGCGAATCGGACAAAAACTCACTTTTAAAATGATCTCCACACCACGTTAAGTAAAGCCTGTTTGCTGAGATATTTACCCCTGAACCCATAGTCCAACAGCAAGCAGGGCGTGCAGGATATTGTGCTGGGGAACACGAGCTCCTTACCCTCCTTCCCGGCCTCCCACGCTGCCTCGCTGTTCCGGCTTCCCGCCAGCTCCTGGGATGCTGTCGCCCCACCTTCCTTTTCTTTTAGTTCCAGCTCAGAGAAGCGGAGCATCGCACGCTGTAGGCACCCCCCCCACACACACAGACACACGCAGAAACACAGCCATGAGGACATCGGTCACGCCGCCATCACTTCCCCCTCCCCCTCCGCGGCTTGCTTCAGGACTGCGGCTCGAGACGCTAATTCGCGGGAACAAGGGGGAGACGCCAGGCGCCACCGGTACCAGGCGGCCCCTCCCCCGTTTACCAAGTCTAATGCTCGTTTGACGCCGGCAGCGCTAACGCTGCTAACAGCTCAGTTATCACACAGCTAACAGATCAAACAGTGGAACACAGCAGAATCACACTCAGTCATTAGGAAGTGCTGCAAAAAATTATATATTCCATACATGTGAATGTATAATAAAAATATAAAGAACTGACCTCACTGTAAGCAGCAGGTTGACTTAAATTACTGTCCTCTTGTGATAAGCCTTCCATCTAAGTAATTAAAATGGGTGCTCAATATATCTTTCAATCATTTTAATTACATGACATCTTTAACATTCAAAGCACATAGTCACAGCCCTTTCAGGACAGAAGTACATATATCATATGTACATGGGTTCATTGCAATGGTACTAAACAATTTGGCACTGGATTCCAACAACAGAAACGAGGAATTAGAGGGTTACACATCATTAGCTGTATCTCGGCACGTGTAGGTCTTCATTAAAAAAAACAATGAACAAAACAAAGCTCATTACAGAGTCCTGATATTATAGGAAAGAAGAATTGCATGCGTTGATATTTAAGAACCCATGAAATTTGGCTTTAATCATTTTGCATTGCAGCTTTTTCAAATGAAAGCACGGCAGACATGAAGCCTCTGTTTACGCGACACGTGTGTCACCCAGAGAGGAACACTTTTTTTTTCTCTCTTTCTTTCAATCTCACGTCTCAGAAATGGCCCCTAACCTTCTCCGCGGAGGAAACCACAGTGGAGGAAATTACATGCCCACAAACAACCCGGGTTAGAACTATTCACAGACACACTGGCGAGGCAGCAAACCCCACAGTGCTTAGTCTGGGATGAACATGGGAGAATCTCCCTCACGCTGGACTTCCTGGCCTCCATCCCGCTCCCACAACCTTGCTGTGGGCTGACATAACCCCCCCCCCCCCCCACCCCCAAACCACGTGGACTCTCCTGGCCGCAGAAGAGATCCAGCCCAAGATTCAGTGACTGACACGCAGATCACGCATGTGGTTAATCCTTACTCTTTGCTAACCAGTGTTGTGCAACAGCAAGTGAAGGGGGAGGGGGCAGTCGTGTCGATTCGCAATGAATGAGCCGATTCACTGACACAGTTCTTGTGAAGAGTTTGTCTCGTTAATAGGGGAGGGGCTTTTTCCATGCACTATAGTTATGACCGAAATGCTAAACCACGGAAAAAATCACAATTGTCCCTCCACGTAGCTTTGAGTTTGATGTTCCGTGTCACTAGTGATCAATTAACAAGCACAAACCCATCATCTTAGCATCAGAACTTCAGCTTTCAAACAGGAACAGACCATTTTCCTCCCCTTATGCTGACTAGACCACCCAATTCCCGTGTATCAAGCCCCACAAAGGACAGACACTCACCTGCAGAGCTCGCTGCTCCCGGCTCAGCTTGCTGGAATCCGCATATAGCTCCGTGGTGACACACTTGAATCGGTCGCCCACGTAGCCGGAGGAGTTGGCGATCCTTTTAGCCAGACTTGACCTCCTGGTCTTGGAGGAGTTATGACCGTCATCGTCCTGATCTTGGGCCTCCGGGTTTTCGGATGCTTCCCTGCTCAGCTCGGCATAGACCTGTGGTCGTGTTCTCTCACGCTTGCCCGCCTCTGAGGTTCTGTCGCCGGACGTCCTGGCACAGCGCAGCGTCTGGTGCTCTGGTAAGTCTGGGAGAGGACTTCGCTCAGCAGGGCTCTCCTCGCCGCGACTGTCCTCGGGAGGCGTTCGGGTTTGGCAGGCGCCAAGCGGCAGACAGTCCTGGCCCTGAAGCCTGTGCCTGCTAGCGACCTCTGGCTGCCCGTCTGGCTCCGGCGGCCTCTGAGAAGCCGCCTGGCTGGACAGGAGGAGCTGCATCAGCTCTGGCTCCTTTCCTGCGCCGTTTCCTCGGTCGCCATTGCTTATAGACTTGCTGGGATCTCCTCTCTTGGCGCCATAGGCACCGTGTCTCTCGGAGCCGCCATCTGTGCCATCTTGGCTCGGGTCTTTCGCTGATGCCAGGGGCTTTGAACCCTGGCCCACAGACTTCTCAGCTTCCTTCTCGGGCTTGCGAGCCACGTCGGCAGTCTCCACGGCGTGGCTGCTCTTGTGAGTGCCGTCCTCGCTGGCCCGGTGCTTCTCCTGTGACTGGAACCTCCTCTCCAGCCTCTCATTGGCTTTGGCGTCCAGTGCTGGGTGAGGAGACATCAAGGGGTGCACCATATCCTGAGAGTCATGGTAGGTCAAGAATTCCCCATGACTCGGTGGCAACCCATAAGGGAGGCCCTGCTTTGGAGCCAAGCGAGCCGGATACAGACTGCTACTGCCCAACAAGACAGGATGAGGGTAAACTGGACCCTTTCCGGGCAAAGGTATGTGAGGAAGGGAAATGCTCTCGGGGACTGGATATGGTAAATATCTATTCCCATACGGTAAACCTGGGGGCAGGAAAGCTTCGTTCTGGGGTAGGTAATGGTGGTTGGATGTGTGGCCGTTCTCCAGGTGCGCATGCTGGGGCTTGTAGTTAATTTCCTGGGACTCGGGGCGCTTGGAAGTCTTTGCCGGCTTCGCGGCGGACTGGCTACTCGCGCAATTAGCCACGGACGTTTTCTCTGAAAGGCTGGTACTGGATTTAGGCCAATCGCCATTCAAGTTGGGTGAGGGGGACGCGGAGGCAGGCCGGCCCACAGAGGTCATGACGGTAGTGGCTGGATTGGTGGGGGGGCTGCTGTTGGATTCCCCGATCCGGGGGCAGGAGGAGCTACGCTGCTGGGGTATGACACGTTCAAGGGTCTTGTTTTTAATTACCGACGGGACCTTGTTCTGCCCGGAATCCACGAGCAGCGAGGAGGGCGGTGGACCCGGACCAGGCACCACCCAGGACGAATGCAAAGTGCTGATTATTTCCGGTCTCTCCGGGAGTTTGGAGGAAGTGCAAACTGCAGAAGAGGGGGGCGAGCCAGTCTCTTTGAGAAGCTCTCTGCTTGGGTGAAGCCCATACAGGGCTGTCGGGGAGTGACCCAGCTTGGCTAAGGCCTCTAGTTTCGGGTTAAATCCAATAGGGGGGGTGCCAAAATCAATTTTAGCAGACAAATCCAAGGGCTTATCTGCCGGGTCCTTGCCGGGAGTATGCTGAAAGGACTTGTCCGCCGCCGCTTTCGGAGGCGTCTTGCTCGATTTTCTCTCTCCGCCGCTGCTCCTGTGCTCCAAGCCCCCCTCCTTGGCTTTGCACTTGTGGCTGGAGGACCGAGCCGGAGAAAAGTGCTCTAGGGCCAAGCCGCTCATGTAAAAGGAGTGGGACATGGATGGTGAGGACGAGGACGACGACGGCGGGCCTCGGTGCAGTGGCTTCTGGAAGTCCAAAGTGCTGTCCATGAGAGGGGGCGGGGGGGCAGGGGGCTGGCCATGCCGAAGGGCTGAGCGGGGCGACTGCATCAGCAGAGCTGCAGTAGTGTCTGTGGAGAGACCGCTACCGGCGATGCCCATGGTGCCGGTACCACTGCCGCTGGACCCTTTGCTCGATGAGACGGGGACCGCCTTGCCGCCGTGCAGCCGATCATCGTGGGACGCGTGGTGTGGTGGGGGCTGCTGGAGCTGCTGTCCGAAAGCAGACGGCTCATGGTGGACTCTCGGCCCGAGGCCCTGCAAGGTCTTGTCCTGACAGTGCACCAGTGGGGAGAGGGGAGTCGCGGCGACGGTTGCCGCGGGGATCCTCATGGGAGGAGCCAGGGGAGAAGATATGGGGGCGGGGGGATACGGCGGCACGTAGAATATGCGGTCGGTGCCTGACGCGCCACCCCCCGCCCCGGCACACAGGGACTGGTACGCCAAATGCTGAGGCAGGTAGGGCGAAGGCTGGGACATTAAAGAGGCTTTGTACATGCTGAAAGCGGCGTACTTGGTGGAATCCAGGAAGGGGTACATCCCTGCGTCCGGGTACGGGCTCATCCACGGGAGGCGCAGGTAACCCGCGCCACCATTCATGCCCAAGTCCGTCTGCTTGTCAAGCCCAAGCGCCTCTCCCGCCCCCCCCGGCACAAGCAGCGGCTTCTGAAGGCCCGGGGGGGCACTCTTATACAGGCCGACGTAGCCATTGGTGGGCTTCCTGCTCTCCAGGGAAACGTCATGCTTGTAGGGCAGTTCGGGAAGGCCTTCGCCGATGTAACCCAGGGGCACGCCGGCCCCGTCCCGCCCCTTGAGTCCGGGGTACACAAGGCCGCCATGGATGCGCAGGTCCCTCATCAGGGTGCTCTGGTCCATGCCCAAAGCTGCCAAAGGGTTCATCCTGCAGGCCGTGCTCGCATCCACCTGTGGTGTTTGGAGATCCCGTGTGAGGGAGGCAACAGATTCAACCCAAACAAGGGCGTACCACAACACAGTACTGTAACAGTGAGATAGGACCATGTATTAGTGTAAAAACAATAGATCAAAATTACCGTTAACTAGCCATTTAAAATGCCTATCAATCCCTTTTTAAGGTGGGGTTGGCAGCAAAACAAACCCTGGATTTCTGCCTAGAGGGCGATCAAAACAAGCACAGCCTCTCTGCTGCTGCAGGGCATGTCTAGATGACTAACACGTGTCACTCTGATCCTACTGCTCAGCAAACATCAGACCCAGCTACAGTGTACCAACACCAAGAAACGTATGAATAAAGTTTCAGCTGAATAGATGTGCGATCCATTCAAAAAATAATCAGGTCAGGTGAGGTCGGGGAGCACGCACTGGTACAGCATGCTGCCGTACCTACGTCACGGCGAAACCCCTGGGGATACCAGCTGGAGACCCCCCCCCCCCCAAGGCCGACACGCAGTCCAGCCCCACCCTCTGCAAATGCCCATCTATCTGCCACAGGCAGATGTTACATGAAAAGAATCAATATTAAAAAAAAAAAAAAAAACACTGGACTCACAAATTTAAAAGGGAATAAAAATTGGACGATGGTAATGAGGCCATTTTTCCCCCGAACAAGAGGCCAAAAAAAACGGGAATGTATCTAACCAAAATGTCACCCAGAGAGGTTAGCAGGTATACTGCAGACACCAAAGGCATAATGAGCATAGAGGTAGTAAAGAGGCCTCACCATGCTTTGTGAGACGCGATTCCCTTCTCTCAGTCACGGCCGGTTCTTCTGAGATTCAGCATCACGCGTTTCTGTCTTCCTGTCAAATGAAAAAACAAGAGTTTGTCTCCTATGACAGCGTAAAATTTTAAAATATAAATATGGTACGAAAACAAAATATTGGAGCGCTAGATTTCAATTACACGAAAGCTGTAAGCATAATTATGAGACTTCATAGCTCTATGGTGTAATGTCAAAACGTACAGACAGACATCAAAGATCGGGGAACACTGCAGGACCCCTCTATAAAATCGGAAGCATGCACACAAGATCTGTTTGGCATTCATTTTGAAACAGAACATTACTGGCAACCAGGACTGGGGGCTGCTTGTGGTGTGAGATTAAAATAAAGGCCTAAATGCTGATGACTGATGATGTTTTTCAGATTTTTTTGAGACAATAAATGGTATTTAGACTGCATACTGCAAACTAAGGGTGGAACGACACTCAAAAGCCCCCATTCGGTTTAGACCATGGATTTCTTGCTTTGAGCCTTTTTTTGGGGTGGGCGAGCAAAGAATTTTTTCTTTACGGGGGGGGGGGGGGGGGGGTCTGTATTTTTAATAATCTTATATGCTCTACTAAGATGAATGCTGGGATGATGTCTTCTGACATGCACCTGCACATCTGAAATGTTGTCTGGAGGCCGAGGAAGTTTTTTGAAAATCGTGTGCGTTTTTTCTACAGCATGACTGCCCGTCCTATTCTCCACCACATAACCAAAATGGTTGCTCATTGCCAACTTGAATATGCCTGCAGGGAGATCAGCATTCTCACCATCAGTATTCATCTTGAGCTAATGAAACTAGCCCAGCTTTTACCGCAGGTATGATAACTCAATCAAGTCACGTGACACACACGGTTGGTAGTAATGTGGGTACACAATAGGTGTAATGTGTAATATTTACAAATATACAGGTTGCCTTAACGTAAAACAGTATAATTTGGTGATTACTTGTCTTGAAAAAATGAGCTTTGTAACATTAATAACATGACTGAAAGGCTGCACCTGTGGCAGTCGACTGCAGTTGGGGTGGGGTTAGTGCAGGGGTGTCGCAAAAAAAAGAAAAATATTGTGAACGTTTGAATCGCGGTGCCTGTCTCGGTTTCAGAACTTACACCAGTGCTACAAACCTTCATACACTTAAGTTTTTACACTATTGTTGCATCCTTGAACGGAGCCCACAAAAAAAAAAAAAAATTACGAATGAGACAATTAAATTTCTGTACAAATATGTCGCTCCCACCAGGGAAAACTGAGCATCCTGGCCAAGGCAGCAGCTTGGATTCGTGCGAAGCCAAAATGCGTCATTTCACTTGATCAAGAATCGGAAGCAGACGGACTACAGCGCAAGACCGCCGGTCTTTGAGAACAGTGGTAGAGTCCAGAGCTCCCGCGTCCTTACTGAGGTGGCGGTTTGAGGAAGCAAACGCTGTGGTGTCAAAATACTGACAGGCAGCAGCTCTAAATCATGACTGCTGCCATTACGTCTGCTTCGGGTCCATTAAACTCTTGCATTTTAAGTTGCTTTGCTGTGTTGAGTTCAGCTGAAGCCACGTCAGCCTTCAGATTCGCTCGTCACAAAGCTGCCTTTCCGCTATCGTGCCAGTAGATTAAAAGACACCCGTCCTCCTCTGACCCATTAAGAGAAATGGAAATCCACCTTCTGTCAAGCAATGCTGTCTTTTTGAAGATAAATTTTTCATCAATGCTATTAGAACCTATGAAGAAGAGTAAAAACTTATGGCAATATGTCATCCATTCACGTTTACCACCAAAACAGCAACAGAGCATCGTAATTGGTTTTACGGAAACTCCGGGGCGTATAAATTGCTGGCATCTTTTAACCTCCATTTCCTCTCATCTGTACGTTAAACATTATAATATTGCCTTCTTGTAAGATGACCGTATTTATGCCTTATTTAAATTAGTTAAATTCAGGATTCTGGCACAAACATAATAACTGGCCTCATGTATAGCTGACAAACCACATGTCAATCCAAGGGTAAATGACTCCAGAATCACAGGCACAACAAAATCAGTGAATAAAGAATAAAATGAATAAAGTTCCGCGCTGGGCTAAATGGGTATTCTAATGAAGCATCTTCGTCGTTGGAAAGTGTGGTTAAAGTCTTTACAGTTTAGCTGTTTAATCATTTTTGCCTTGTCTGCCATTCTGAACAACATAAGGTGTGTAGTTACGGCAACAAGCCTTTGAACTCCTCTAAAGAGGGATGAGTTCAACGAGAGAAAAGGAGGAAACACACACAGTTCCTGGCACCACACCAGCCTGTACTCACCCCATTACTCTGGGTAAGACCAACATAACAAGATGGAACAGTTTTCATTCGTATGACGCAGCCATTTCGATAGTGATTAGTCTATGAATGCAAAACATATTTCCTAGTAAAATGTTTTTTAGCATACTATACATCTACATGGATCGAGTCCCAATACCACATTGCCCAGATCGGACACTCAATGCCGGGCAAGTAGAAAAGGAATATAAAAAATACATACAGCACATCTTCTTAGTGAATTTGCACCAGCACACATCTTCCTAGTGAATTTGCACCAGCACACATCTTCCTAGTGAATTTGCACCAGCACACATCTTCCTAGTGAATTTGCACCAGCA
>JAODJW010000035.1:14946892-14957399 GCA_026777045.1 Hyperopisus bebe | reverse complement strand
GTAAAGCGCCCTGGGACAACTCTGTTGTGAAGTGCGCTATATAAAAATAAACTGAATTGAATTGAATTGAATTGAAATATCACAGTCTCCTCCTGAAACAGATTTATTCATGGGGCAAACTCTGTGCCAGCACCAGGCAGTTATTAAGTGAGCAGAGACGCTCCCCCTAGCAAAGTCACAGGAAGGAACCACTGAAAGGGCAACTCAGGGAATTATCCAGGCAGGAGTGAATACTGGCTCCCTCTAACAATGTTGGTTGATTGTAGGATGGTTTACTGAATACAATGAGCATCGATGGTATCCTTCCCCATTTTAAGCAGCTTCTAGGTTGCGTGGCTGCTGACAGGTTGTAGTAACCCCCTCACGCGGTACATTCTACAACCCCTGGGCGGCCGCATGTTGCAACAATCTGGCTGCATGCAAAGAATTCAGAGATCTGTGTGCCGTACAGTATCTTGGCATAGAACAGACCAAAGGTGTTAACCACAGGAAGGTAGAGTGTGCAAGAAACCAGCCTACGCCCACCACCATAAATCATTCACGGCCACTTCACGAGTGCTTTGTAGATGTAGGGCGGCCGTTGGAATGGATCGGTACAAAACAGAGTCTGGGACAGTTTTGGATGGAAATAGCACTGTTTTTTCTGTTAGTACTTGTCCTGGAGATTTTGAGTTTGTCTGGAGACATTTGTAATAGGGCTGTAGCCTCCCACATGCATTCTCCACAAGTACAGTCCCATACACCAGTTCAGCAGCACCTATGGGATTTGTAACCTGGAGCTGACATGCAGGCTTGTCCTCCTGGTTTGGTATCCTGGTAGATCTCCATGGTAAGCAGAGCAGAGACCTGTTTCCATTCTACTTGTTGGCCCAGCTGACTGCATGCAAAGTTACATTTTATTACATTAACTTGTGACTTTTCTCATACAAATTCTTTTATATTCAAATTTAGTTTGAACTTTATTGTAGTTAATTCATAATTTATTTTTATTGTACTTTAGCTTAACTGAAAATACATTTAAATAAATTATTTAAAAATAACATTTTAAAACCAATTTCCTAATTATTTTGCAAAATGTAATTTATTTCAGCAGTGGCATGGTGATGTGATTAGTATGGTTGCCTCAGACATCTGGAGACTGGGTTTTGAGTTTGTGTCCTGGCTCTACATATGGGGAGTTTGCACGTTCTCCCCTTGTCATTGTGGGGTTTCCTCCAGGGTCTCTGGTTTGCCCCTACAGTCTAAAAACATGCTGACGTGAATGGTGGGGGTGCCTTGTGATGGATTCTTCCCTGCCTTGCACTTGTTGTTTAAGGGATAGGGTCTGGACCCCCAAGACCCTACATAGAACAAGTGGGCATAGAAAATTAATAATTTACAAGGGTGGGGTGACCTGAGGTTAAATACATTATTGACATTACTAGTGGTCCCACAACTGCCCTAAGAAGATGATTAATTCCTTTTGTACGTTCAACATGTTACTGGAACCCTTATAACATCATAGACAAAGGACATAATTAGAAAATGCTGCGAACAAAACAGCATAAAAGTGAGGTGTTTCTGGTTAGAGACGAGGGTCACTCATTTATTTGGAATTTGGGTTATAGGCTTTGCTCAAGGGTCCAACGGCGATAATTACTCTGTATCTGTGGGATTTGGAGCCACGACTTTCCGGACAGGCCACAGATCCCTAAACCACTTAGCTGCACACCACAGCATTCCTTTGGAGAAAGACCAATATTAAAATAAGATCTAAGCTCTAGTAATATTATTGGAAGTAGGGCCCTTTCAGTGACACTTATTATAGAATGTTGGTAATGATTAAATATAGAATCAGTGACAGGGAAATGATGGGAATTTAAGACAAACAAGCAGTGAACGTTTGATTAAATTATGCCTGTAGAGGCATGACGTCTTTAATTGAATGTTATGGGCATAACTTTCTAGCCTATTCCAAGGTCTCCTCGCGGCTGTTGTTGTCTGGCACCAGTATTTCAAACCTGGCTGCACAATCTGAAAAACTTCAGGGAAAAATAACTGTCAACGGGATATGAAAATCACATGGCTCAGCCCCAATTAAGGTGGGCAACACGACAGCTCAGGACAATTAAAGTACTGCATTTGGTTTCAGAAACATTGTAGAATGTTACGTTCATACATAAGTATGAACGTATCTGTGCTTCAGTAGCACAACGTATCTGGCTGCTAACTAGCTCGCGTCAGTTTCAGAACTAGTAACTATTAATGAACTATTAAAGCTAGCATAAATAACTAATGTTACGGAATGTAACCAAAGGTATTTCTTCATTTTTTGTCTTTTGCGTAGTCCAGTTTTTAGATGCAGTAATGCCCTTTTGGTTGCTGTTCGCAGCGTTAACGACGAACTGTTCTTTTTACAAAAAGCATAGATAACATGCCAATGCTATATTATAGGGCACAACGTACCTACAGATATACTCCTTCCATGCATGACACGCAATACCTGCGGCTATTACGGTACTGCGGTCACGAAGTCACATGACACACTGATAGTCATGTGTCTATGCGGCTACAAATGATCACAATTCCGATTGGAGCAGTGTTTGCTCGGTATTACGCTAAGATTCGTTTTATTCGCTAGTTTTTCGGCCCGCCGTCTCAACCGCCGTGCTCATTGGATGGTGGTGTCACTTCGAGGCGGGGCGTGTACCCACAATGCTCCGCGCTCTTATGTCAGGTGACCTGCCGAAAGGGAGACAGATGATGTCGTCTGTGAATACTAGGGAAATGAATAAGTCCGTAATGGTGTCTCTGCTTGTTTCCGCCGTTTTAATTACAGGTAAGGAAAGTATACGCTGCCTCGTCTAGGTGTCATAGCAATAAACTGTCTCGTAAGTAGCCAACGTCAGTATTATGCTGGATGTGACCGTCTCCAACTGTGACGAGACGTCGGAAACGTCTCAGTGGCGGACACACTGAACCGCTCGTTACTGACCGATGTTTTGTGACTTGATGTCTTGTAACTGCCCCTGTATACATATTCTGTGTTGCCAGTGACAGTAAAGTTGCCCGACGGGTACTTAAGTGCGGTGTCGTCCTCGCCGCCATAGCTTTATTGCGAATTCACCTCGTCATATGGCCGAGTTCAAATCATTACTTAAACTAGCTTCTCCTTTCTATTCCAGACGGATTAAAATAGCCTTTGTATCGTTATGACATATCTGTAGTCACCCAGCTTCTGCTTTACCAGTCATAAGCGACCAGTTGTGGAAAAGGTTTTACTTTAATTTTTGAATATGAAGTATTACTTCCTTTTTTTCACATTTATAATTTGGTTGAAATGTACGGGCAAGTGATTTTTTTAGAGATGTGAATGATTGGAATTGATCTGCACACAGAAAATTGAGAAGTGAAGTGAGATTGTCATTGAGGACAAATTACTTAATGTTCTTTATACTATGACACGCAGTTATGAAAGGGAAATCTAAGAATGGTTAATTACTTTAAAAATGTCCTGCCATGTCCCCATTAAATTCTATATTGGTGTTTTTCTGCAGGCGTTCTTGGTGACCGCCTTACGGTCCTTCATGCCCCACAGTATGTGACATTCCGAGAAGGACAGTGGCCAATTTCCGGGGAGAAGATACCAGACCTTGTGTCTCTTACCATGGGATTTTCTGTGCAGGAGGTAAAGGATTCAGTTTTGCAGTAATAAGTATTTGTTTTCAGAAATGTAGATGAAATGCTGGCCGGATGCTTTTCAGTGAATGATGTGCCTGCCTGTATGTTTGTGTGTGGGGGGATCTTCCAGGAGCTGGGATGGCCGGGCCTGCAGGTTGGACCCCTGTTTCAGCGTCCGCGGGCTGCTGCTCTGCTGGTAGTGAGGGGGGTGGACAGCCTGCAGTTTCCCCAGAGCGCCGTGTCCTACCCACTGGAAAATGTGAGCGATGTGTTTTTCCCCTGCATTTTAACACCTTTATGAATAGGTTGCTGTAGTCCTTCTAGAGCCATAGAGTTGAGAACGTTACCTTTAACATACTGTTGTCAGTGTTATGTTTACTTGCTTATTCCTGTTCATTTGTTAAAAGGCAGAAAATTGTATTGTATGGAAAGTATAAAAATGAAAATTGAGACATTATTGATTTTGATATTGATTGATTGGTTTTAGGACTGAGACCACATATCCATTTATTGATGGTACATGTGACGTCGATAAATAAGTTATCATTTTAGAGAATCGACAGCCATAAGTGGTCTGTGTAGCAGTCCTGTGTCTAATAAACACCCACATTGTGTATAATGTGGGAAATAATACACATTGGCAATTTACAAACTCCATATATTAGGAGCCAAACTTTCCGAAATCATCTTCTCCTTAGATGTGGTCTGATACTGTGTCCTTGTACTTCACATCACCTCATCCATCATCACACGGGTCCCTCTCCCTCTGCTTAGGCACTGGTAGAAGTCTGAGCACATTCCCTGCAACTGCCCTTGCGTTTAATTTATCAGCCTTGTCTTGGCCATTTTTGTTGTTCCATTTGGTGCATATAATCTCCTTAAATTCATCATATCCTGGCAGCACAACCTCCTGCTCTGCTGGGGATGAAGAATTGCACCCTCACATTTGCCATTTCAGACAGGCAATGACAGACTACATAATCATGGCAATATAGCTGGAGTGGCGATGGACCACTGGAGTGTACAATTATCTTGGATTAATCCAGCCTTTCTAATCTAATTCTCTCATGGCTTTGAAGATGCAACACCCCCCCCCCCCCCAGTTCAGTGTTTTATTGTCGTTAATAGGAATTTGTCGCCCCTCTGGCACAAATGGAAACTGACTTAGAATGTTAAAATTGAATTGTGCAAGTGTGCATGGAAGATTTTAAATAATTGTAAGTATTGATAATTTTTCCACAACTTTGATTTTTCTTGCCATAATAATTAGTAGTTATTTTCCTTTCAACATGTCAACTTACCATTATAATAGCCTTTTTTAAGTTTAGAGTGACTTGTACAGAAATTAGCACCAATGAAACACAGTTTGGCAGGTGGGAGCAGAAAGTAAACCAAACCATGATGGACTTTCACACAAGCCTTAAATCAGGCTTAACTTAACCTTGCGGGTAAATCAGGCGTGAATAGATGGAAATGCCAAAGGCTTCAGTAAGGATGCTTCACGTTTAACATGTTTTTGGTTTCCTCTGCAGCCTGTGCCCTTCACGCTGGACAGTGTTTCCAACACGGTGCACTCGCTGTTTGCGGACGACACCCCTGTGGTACTGCAGCTGGCTCCCAGTGAAGAGGTAGGACACCTGTAGCTGCCTTTCATTTCATTTACTGGTTAAGCATGCAGAACATGATCAAAACTAGAGCTACGTAATTCTCATGCTCACTCACATATGTGCGAATATGCAGAAACAGCCAATTTGCTTCCTGATGTCTTGTGATTTCCTTCTGCTTTTCTCCAAAGAGGCTGTATATGGTGGGCAAAGCCAACCTAGTATTTGAAGACCTTCCTGTGACCTTGCAGCAGATTAAGGGTCGTCTGTCCCAGGAGGGCTCCATCCTCACCTCCCTGCCCCTCAGCTCCCTTAGCCGGAACAATGAGGTGCAGAAGCTGGAAAGGAGGCTTCTTCCAAATCAGCTGAAAATACCATGACAGCCAATAAAAACAAAAAATAACTGTTGATTAAATTGCAGGTTGATGCTAGTTTGATATATTGGTAATGATAGGATGGTCCGTGAATTTTTGAGTCAAATCTATACAGAATTTTTCTGCTATGATTCATCTAATGTCCCTGTAAATAATGCCTATCCTGTTGGTTCCGGTCTGCAGGCGGACCTGCTTTTCCTGTCTGAGGTGCAAGTGTTGCATGACATCGCTGCCCTGGTATGTCCAGACCCTGTTGTCCTGCACACCCAACAGCGGATGTGTGTACCTTGCCCTATGCATCACCTTGAGCTTCGGTTCTGGTTGACGGCTGACAGTAGCTTATCTGACAGCTTGAGCTATGTGAAATGCTCATAATCGGTTTATCTGTTGAAAACATGAAATTCAGCATAAAAGGAATTGCTAGTCAACACACTTTTGAAAACAATAATATGAACCGGCTCTCGTTTTGTCAGCTATTGAGGCACAAGCACCTCGCGAAGGACCACTCCCCAGACGTGTACTCCCTGGAGCTGGCTGGATTGGAGGAGATCAGTCGCCGATATGGCCTAGACTCCCCGCAGTACAGGGATGCCGCCAGTATCCTGGCCCATGCTCTGCAGAAGGTAAGGACAGAGGGCTGACACTAAGCACTGAGGCACGGAACCATTCTGGGTAGGTTGGCCGCTGATTCGTTTTCCGTATGGTGCAGTTCGCAGAAGACATTTCCAGCATCTATGGCGATAATGCAGTGGTAGAAGTGGTGACAGTGAAAAGCTTTGAGGTGCCCCTCACCAGGAAGTCGCGATCGATCCTGCAGTCCAGCCAGATTGTGAGTATGTGGGTGAACCTCGCTGACACTGAGAACCTGGGAGAAGCAGGACCCAGTGCTCAAGTGCCATCTGGAGACAAGAGTCATTAATTATTTCCTCGTGTATGAGTATGAAACTTTGGATATCTTTGGGAAGGTTGATATCCATAGGAGAAAGAAACTGGAAACTGGAACATACATTGTTTATTGGTGTACTTGTGGTATAATGGCCGAACCAACTGAAAAAATTGCCCGTTTTACATTATAACCATAAACAAACTGGAAACTCCCAGAAAGCTTCACCGTCACTCCAGGTCACTGCACACGCACACAACCCACTTTGTGCAGATGATAATTAATTACGGATCCCCCGACCACCTTGCATCCTACAGTAAGGTGTAATACTTATGTACAGAAAGCTGCTATGCTCATTTTCATACCTTTGTCTATTTTATTCTGCAGAGCAACCCGGGGACCAAGTACAATCTGGCCTACAGTTACAACTTTGAGTACTCTGTGATCTTCAACATTGTGCTGTGGCTCATGATTGGCCTGGCGCTGGCCGTCATCGTCATCTCCTACAACCTGTGGAACATGGACCCAGGCTATGACAGCATCATCTACAGAATGACCAATCAGAAGATCCGTCTGGACTAAGCAGTCCTGGCCTCCTTCCCCTTGATTGGTCGTGGTGTGCCCCTCCCTTTTATGTTCCCCTCCCCCATCAAGCAGCCTGGGTTGCCCGTTCTCCTCTGATGGTCTTCAGACTTTAAATTATTAAATTATTTCCAGAATCCAGTGGTGGCTTCGCACATTTGCTCACATGAATTACAGGAATTTGTTGAATATTTCCCCATATTGATATGAGAAATACAGAAATCTTGCTTATTCCTTCTTTAATATCAATTAGGTTTCCATTCCATTTTAAACTCAAGGCACATGATGTATAATGGTGTCAGAGTGCTGTATGTGTGCTGTTTGCCGGTACTCTGTCAGTCTACAGGAACACCTCTCAGCAACTGCCCTGCAGCCTGGTCCATACCCCTTGGTAAATTGCACTGAAATCCTGTATTTTTAACAGAGGACTGTGTAACGTCACTGATGGCTTCCATGTTCTGAAGGTTCTCCAGAAATGTGTTGAGGATCACTTGAGTTATACCCAAGACCATAGGGTATGTCTTCAATTATGGCTTCTTAGGGATGCAGTGCTTTGCAAAGTTCTGTTTACACCAGGCTGCTGGAGACTTATTGATTGGAGAAAATACCCTGGTGAGTTCATCTTGGGAGTTTGCTGGTGTTATAAGTCTTAATGCTAGTTTGTGTATTGGTTAAATTAATGGATATAAATATATGTATATACTGAGAAGATTATTCATTTATTTTAATGGTTGTCATGTTGCATCATAGTGCTTGGTGTGTTTAGACCCCTGACATTTTGCTGGTATGTGGTCACGTCTGTAAAGGTTATTTTGAGTGGATGTTCTGTGATTGGTGTGCTACATTCCCATTGCCCTTCGTGTTGACATTCTTTTTGTGTTAAAAGGGGTTTAATTGGCTTTTAGCTTCCTGTGATGTAGACGTAGAACAGAGTGTTAGTGTGTGTCTTTGTGCGGGCGCCCCACCCGGCTTCAATATAGAGGATGCATCTTAGGAAATGAAATCGTGAGCTTTAAATGGATGAGTGGCTGCCATTTTCCAAAGGCATGGGAGATGTGTAACCTTGTGAAAAGTTCAAATAAAAAAAGGGTCCAACTTGAGTCATCTGTTGCTTGTGCTTCATCACAACCACAACTGAACACCAGCATAAAACTAACTTTTGTAGTGGTAGTTCTCCGTTATGTGCAAATTCTAAAAGTTTGTTTTTTCCTGAAACGGACAAAGATGTCTGAAAGTGTAAACAGTGCATTTGCTGGCAGTTGTTCAGACTTATTTCAAATCACATTTTAACTTTGTAGGCCCCAGTTTCTTTAGTTGCATTCTGAAGCAGTTAGTTTTGTACTTTTCACTAACTATAGTATGGAGCTATGAAACTTGTACAAATAAAAAGAGTAAAGTATACTGAAAAGGTACTTAATACACAAGATTTCTAACTGACGAATTTTGAAGGATCTGATGCAAACCCTGGCGTCAGGTTCCCTGTATATCTGAGAGTTTTCCCAGGAGATAAAATGCACTTGACACAGAAGGAATAGAAGATGATATCCAAGCCTTTGGATTGGAAAACAAGGTGGGGTGCATGGCTTTTGAAGTGTTCTTGAAATTGAAAAAACTGATTCTTTTCTATGTTGTAAATAATAATATTAATCATAATAACTCATTCAGTCCCCCTTACTGTTGCTGGCTGATACTTTGATTCCTCTTCTAAATGTGGGATGAACCCTTGTCCCCCACCACAGGAAGAAGCTGATCGACCAATGCAATAGTCACCAATATTTCAGTAGGAGCCTGCTGCTAACTTTGAATACTAATAAAGCATGAAATTCGGACAGCATTTTTGGATGTTTAAACTATGTATGGTGAATCTCTACATACTGTTTGTTTCACCAGTATGTAATTCAAAAATACTACTGTACTAATACTACTGTAATAATAATAAAAGAAAATATTGCTCAAGAATTGTGAGAAAATTGTGTTGTTGATTATGAGTAAAAAAAAAAAATTCATGTTTTACCCCTACATGCACTGCATGCAATATCACGCCGATATATTTTTGTTTCAGTTGGTTGAGTAAGGATGTCTGTACAGAATTTATCAGAGTCAAAGGTTGTTTGGCTCAGAAATGTTGCAAAGCAGATGTAAAAGTTGCAGCAATACTCTAGCACATATCCTGGGGGGAAAAAAAACTACTTAAGTGCAGTAAAGAAGTATTTGTACTCCTTTACTTCACACCTCTGGTCTGTCAGCCTCAGGGTTTGAATGAATAAGTGAATATTGCACTTATATGGTCCTCTTCAAGACCCCCAAAACACTTTGCAGAAGCAGTGGGGAGCCCTTTCAGCCACAGTGTCCCCATCACTGCACTGGGATCCACACAGACCACAGCCACACCAACACCTCTTCCAGCAGCAACCCCCTTTCCTAGATGATCGCCCATCGAAGTACTGACCAGGCCCAAACCAGCTCAGCTTCTGATGGATCACCTAGTCCAGGGGTGGTGTTACCTCCTGATCTAGGGATGGGGTGTAAACAGCGATAAGGTTCGGGAAACAGGAAACAGGGAGTCGGGAGGTAGAGGAGAAGAAGGTGAGGGGATATATAACACCCAAGGCGCTGATGATGGTAACTGTGTATATTTGGGGAAAAGGTGAGCTTCAGGAGTGACACCGGGCAAAACAATAAACAAAACCAAGTGAACTAACTACCCGCGTACCGACGAAACTTCCCTAACCCAAAAAAAGTGAAACAAAAGACAAACGCTATCCTAACCCTCACTAATCACAAAACAGGGACAAAAGAAACGCCGTACACGCAGAAAACAAATGGCAGTCACTCCCTACAACCCTTACACCCATACACACACACAGACATATATACTATATATATAGTAATGACACAGGCAATCAAAACCAATGCGAAATCCTAAGAATAGTCGATAATCAGGCGATAGTCAAAACACGGGTAAACAATTCCAAGCCGAGTAACCAAAACCAAATCGAAAATCAAAAGCGCGAACGTCGAAACCCAAAAATGGGTCGTAACAGTAAATCCAAAGTACAATAGGCAAAAGGCAAAGCAAATACAAATCACGAGCAAAAGTCGCAATGGGGTGTTCAGGCGTCTTTTATAATCCGGGGCTGGAAAGGCGGGAAACGGGAACGAGGCGATGATAACCAGTCCATCCAGTTTTGGCACGGCTTCTGTGGTGAGATAGAAAACGCGGAACCGGAATCAGCAGCTTTACGGAATGGAATCTGAAGGAGAGACGGACTGGACACACACATACACACGGACGTAACAGTGGGCAATTTTTTCCGCAAAGAGTCGTTAGAGGACTGCTTGGATGAGGAGTCCTCACACCTGGGTTTGAACAGCTGACCTAAAGGTTACCCAAAAACCTGCAT
>JAODJW010000035.1:14914753-14925557 GCA_026777045.1 Hyperopisus bebe | reverse complement strand
GGGCTTAGCCACTAGCTGGCGTGACAGATCCCCCTGGGCACCAACCCTTCACCTTTTACACCATAGGGGTCCTGGTATCCCATCCAGAAGGTCCTCCTGGCCAGGGAACACCACTCCCAGTGACTCCCAGAGATATATAGAGCAGCTGGGGGCCCACCGACCTTATGGCTCCTTCCTGGCCTCGGCCCTTCTTCCTCCCCTGCTTGGTGGGGCCATGCTGATGCGCACCATGCAACGTCGCCTCTGCTCCCTCGGCCAAACACGTCCGGCGGTTGTGCTCCTGCACCCAGCTGGTCAGCTTGCCGTGTGGCCACTTCTGCTTCTGCCGCTCCTACTCCGTGGACAGCAGCCGCTCCCATAGCTGCTCCCAGCAAAGCACCCCTAAGGTACCCTGAGCAAGGTACCGCCCCCAAGCACTGCTCCCCGGGCGCTGAATTAACTTCCCCCTGCAATGTCACATATGGGTTAAATGCAGAGGACACATTTTGTTGTTGTGTGCTGTGGCATGTCAACAATGACAACTGATCACTAAATTCGAAGAAAATTCTAATCCTAAGTAGGCGAACAAAACACAATTTAGACAAAAATATCATACTTGGTCATTCATTTACTGAGGAAAATGATCCAATGTCACAAATCAGTGAGTGGCAGAAGTATCTGAACTTTTATTTTTAATATTTGGTGTTGACCCCCTTTTTACATAAAAAACTGCAAATAAGCATTTCCGGTAAATCTTCATCAGTTCTGCACATCAGCTTTTTGATGCAGAAGAATCATTTTGGTACATAAAGTACCTGTATCAGTATTGTACAATGTCAGTATCGCCCATCCGTACCACACAGTGTGTGTGTGTGACGTAATGGAGATAGTCTCACCCCACAGGGGTAGCAGGGCCACCAAAAAGGACAACAGTGACAGAGGTGACACACACCGAAGGTGGCAGATGCTCAGTACATATAAGCTGATATCTGCCGAACAGTGATCCGCTTCTGCACAAAAAAGTTGACATCATTGTTGCACATTCACAGTACAAACAGTGGGCAGGAAATACCTCGGCCCCCCCCGCACCCTTTACTCAGAAAAAAAGATCTCATCTACTTTTGACTAGATGCTACATACTGCGGTTTTCATGAAATGTACCACACTGCTTTATTTCACATCTATCTGTGTGATTCATCAACAGTTCAAAAGGCAAGATTATAAACCATTAAGACAAGAGAGTGAAAATAAAATAACAGGGAATGAAGAAAACATGGATACACAGCATTCCATATCACTCTTTCCAGCACTCTTGCAGGGATCTACACAAAAGATGCATTTTGTGTTGTTGTCGTGTATCTTTTATTACCCAAACCCTGAAACTGTCTTTTTAAATTGTAACATGCTAATGAAACAGGAATGAGAAATTTGGTGTAAATGCTCGCTGACATTTCTGTTCCACCATACGGGAACACAAAAACAGCAATATTTTTATGGTGACGGGGAATGAGAGATGGAGGATCCACACTGCGGCTTATGCTGAATGGGGAGTTTATGGTAAAATGAACTCAGAGACAAAAGTAAACCATGAAGGGTCAAAACAACGGCAGTAAGGAAAACAAGAACTAACCAGTCTAAGAAACTCAAGGGAAACATGAATAAGAGAAACATACACATTCAAAAAAAACTGCAATGCAACACATAAAACCTTAACAAAGACCACACAGGAACAAAACACAATGACCAACAGAAGCACAGGGGAAGGGCAGACACTTAAATACAAAGGTAATGAGGGCTTCAATAAGGGACAAGTGCGGGCTATTACTAACCAACCACAAACACAAGAGACTAGGGGCAACGATGAACAGTTGAGGGTAATAACCAAATAAGGAGACAAGCACAAGGAGATACTAGAATGTGGGGACAGAACGTACTACAAAACTGCATCAGGTGCAAAACAAGGTGCAAAACAAGGGCCAAAGAGAGATACAAGAAAACATAATGAGCAACAGAATCCAGGGCACAAAAGCAAAAGGTGGACTGATCCCACTCCGTATTTATGCAGAAGGGGTGTGCTGGCCTCTACGATGGTGGTGTCACAAGGAGGACAGTGCGACTGGAGAATGAAGATGGAGCAGACGGACTATGGGGACCGGGTTTCTCAGGGGTGGTAGATGACCAGGTGGTATCTGAATAGCTCCTGCACAATATTCAATTCAAATCATTTTTATATAGAGCCTTTCACAACAGAGTCGTCCCAATGCGCTTTACATGGATGTGGTGTGATACACTGAATATCATTTGAGAGAGTGATACAGAACAGGAAAAAGGAAGGAAAAAACTTAAATAAACCCAGCACAAAGAGACACTGGCCACATGTCCAAAATAATAATAAGAGGCGGAACGTTCCCAAGTCACTCACCCTGAGTCTCCCCATGAGCTCAGAGCAAAATAAAATATTGTTGGTTAGTGAAATTGCTGTTCCTGTTCCTTCAAGTACTCTAGTTCGTGAAATGAAATTCAACAGACTGCTCAACTTATCTTTATTCGTTAAATATGCATTTTCACTGGGAATTTGTTTTGCATCCTCAGTTATAATTTGTACAAAGTAATAGAAATAGCCGAAAGTAGGCTTTGAAAGCAGTGCAGGCCAGCCTCACGCGGTTAGAAGAGGATCTCCGCCGTATGCAGTTACTTCACGGCTTGATGCATTCTGTTCTTTAGAAACCTGCATTTCACAGTACTATAAAACAAGAACTACGATAAGGAGTTTAATTACCGACCATAATAGACTGCAACAATTACTAAATAAGTGGATTACACACGAAAAGTCAATGACATTTTAAAAGGACTTAACTTACTTATAAATATAGAAAATACAAATACGACGTGTTCAATCATATTAATATATGTTAACCTGAAAATCTGACTTAAAGTGTTTATTTTCACTGTAATATTCTGATTTAGGCTTAGAAAATAAAATTTGAATACCGTTGTATCTTCCTCAGGTGCTTCCACTTTCTGGAAAAGTTTGCAGTTAAGAGCAGTGTAGAGTTTCTTTGTCAAAACTGAAATAAATAATAAACGCGATTTTTTTAGTGGTCGTCTGTCCATTTTTAAATCGCTTCTCATGGCCAGTTTTGTGGTCTGATGTACTTCCGTAGTCTATAAGTTCTTTTATATCTGTGAAATATTTTTTATCTTGTTAAAGAATCCTGGAAAATGTATGCAAATGTTGCTTTTAGAGATATTACCATCTTCGTTTACCTCAGGAATAGGCCTACCTAGGATTATAACGATCAACGTGAAATTTAAAACGAAGGCAGCAATAATCACTGTATTATGAAAATTTCCACATCGCTGCTCCACTTGGATGTCAGGAGTAAAATTTTGATGTTCAGTGACCATGTCTGCAAAAAAACAACTATTTTTATTAAGCATATTGCAGATCTAATTATAATAGATTTCTGTTTAGTTCCACGCTGGTTTCATAAAATAGTTCTACCCCTTAATGAAAACATCATAACATCAGTAACAAAACACTGTTATTTGAACCTTTGAGACTAGATCTATTTATTTTATTCAGAATACAGTATCGCCAAAGAATTACAGTATAAAGTAGAAAAATTTTACCTGTGACCTCGACATCCAGTCTGGTTCCGTTAAAGAATCTCATGACACCATCGCGAAGCACCGCACAGTAATATGTTGCATAACCTTCTGTTGTAACATTATGTATAAACAGTCTGTTGCCGGCTTGTAAGTTATACTTGCCCTGCAGTGCAGTATCATGGTAAAACGAACTAGTTACAGCACCGCCGAATGAGCGCAGTATCGGCGCCGGTGGTCGTCCTGAACGCTGCAGGTACCAGTAAACTTGTTCCGTATCATTGTCACAGCCGATGCTTATGTTCTCCCCAGGATTAACTAGTTTCACATTCAAACTTTGGCTGGTCAGACAACAAACAGATAAACCTGGAGAAAGAAAAATAGTCACTCACATAGGCCTATATCCATTTTCCTGAACATCGACCAGTAATAGTGCCTTGACTCACCCAAACACAAATGTATGATTCTTGCCTTTGTCATTCTTGTGGCTGATCCTACTCACACCTGAAGTGTTTCTGGTGCTTTTTACTTAGCAAATATCAGACGTGTCTTGTACTTCTCGGCTACAGATAGACTACCACATAAACATATAATCGTGTCCGTTTCATATTGTCCGATTATATTTTGCAGGTAAGGAAATATCAGCTGACAAGCAGTTAACCATCCAGCTAATTTACTTCGAAGTTTCAGTTATAAACGCCTTACTGACGTTCTACTTATATATCATCTGCTGCTGTTGAAATGAGGAAAAAGTGGTTTAGCCTTTAAGATCATTCTCACGCTAAAAAACGGGGTGGAGTTATTATAACGACTTTTAGTTTGGGGGTGGAAAAGCTGCGTTTTGCCCTCGCTCCTGGGTGTCTCTGTGCGTCACTGTTGTTTACTTAATGCTACCCAAACCTACTTCTCCTTTTCATAACCATCCCTTACCCTCCACAAAAACCAAACTTTAAACAACACTCAACCACTCTATTTTTAAATTTTTTATTTGCATTCCTTCCTTTTTTCTGTTAGAGGCTGAAAACCATCTCAGCTCCTCCAAAATATTTTATTTGTTATGTTAGGCTACGCAAGTTAAATAAGAGAATCTACTGACCACTGTAACTTGCAGTGCACATACTTTTCTCCCACCACTAGGTAGCAGTCGGTGAATAGCAGGACTCGGATACCGCGTAGCATTCGGCTAACACTGAACGCACCCGAAGTGGTGTTCGGACGCGGGCGTCCATGCTAAGTGCTGACTCACTGTTGTGTGTGACTGCAGCTTTGACAATAAACGATTAGACGAACTTCACACTGACTATTAATTTATTCAGGTGTGCAACATGTGCACCACCATCAGAGGCTAGAGATGGGCACAAATACATCAAAAAGGCAAATTCTTATGGAAAATGTTCATAAAGGACTCAAAATATCTCTGAGACAGCCTTCAAACACTTGACAATTTAACAGTGGGATAGCCCAAGACCCCATGGAAGTAGCAGGAAAAAAACCTCAGAGTCTGTGAGTGTGCACACTGAGATTGGGCCACAGTCACTGTCAAGGGGAGTGGTTCTCAATCCTGTTCCTGGTTCCCCCCCGCCAGAATGTTTTCATTCCAACCCTACCTAAATCGGGCCTGGATGGTCCTCTGGCTAATAATGAATCGAGGTAGGTTGAAAGCAGCGTGGATTGGAATGAAAACATCCTCATTGCTCTTGTGGCCCAATATGCCCCCCCCTTTGATCTGCATGAGCTTTGTTTTATGTTCTCTGTTAAGGTATGTGTCCTGTGCTTTGGTCTTGTTTTGGTTACTTGATTAAGCTTCAACATTTACCCTTGTGTCCTGTGTCTTGGGGATTCCTGCTTTCTGCACCAGTACATGTCATGACAATATTCAAAGACCTTGTCACATGCACAGAAATACTGGTACAACTTGCAGTGAAATGAAAGTCCTTGCTCCTGCCATTGTACAAAAATGAGATTATAGATAAAGTAAATGGGTGGTGTGTGTGTGTGTGTGGGGGGGGGGGGTAGTAAGATTTTAAAAAGTATAACCAGAAAATAAATTATATAAGACAGTGTGCAGAATAGCACTATATGCAGAATACAGTGGTAGACAGTATGCAAATGGTGCAGTGAGAGACAATTGATAGACAGTTGAAAGGTCACTGGCTATATCCAGGGGTCTGAATCACAAAGCAGGATTTCTTATTTAGCTGGATAACTTGTTGGATTTAAAGTATTCCGGGCTAAACATAAGTGAACAATGACAGTCATTTCCAGTGTACTCAATACCTGATTATCTTGTTTGCACAAGATAATTAAATATGTGATGTTATTACATTGTGTGAACAATATAATTATCTTGGGTGCACAAGATAATCAGGGTAATGAGTGCCTTTGTATTAACAGCGGTGTATGTATTTTATGAAGTCATTTATACACATTATAACACAAGTGTATGTATACACAGTTTTAACTGATGGGTTATTCTGAAGCAGGGTTACTTTCATCATCGCCACCATCAATGGCCAGAGAAAGAACACATCAAAAAGTGTTACTCTTGTTACAACTACTTGCTCACCAAATGTAACAAAATAAAATCAAAATACTGGTGCAAAAAATGTATTTAATTAAATAGAAGTAATTTTAAACTGCAAAAATACCTGCAACCCAGTAACAGTTCATGTTTCAGTCCTAGTAAAATGTAATAATTACAAAATATACAGCTTGCCATAACTTTAAATAGAATAATAATTTTGTGATTTACATGTGTTATAGTGTTAATTTAATTGTGAATTGAAAAACAACTTTCGCAACATTACTTAGCCAATGAAATTTATACCCAGTGTTTAATTAGCAGGAATGACTGACTGGAGTTGCAGTGTGTGTGTGTGCGCGTGTGTGTTCGCACAAGGAAGCTGGCCAAGGCTTTCTTAAATTACCATATGTCAATTTTCTGCTATGTTTTACAGTAGGGTATGGGACATGCACAAAAGAAACTTTTTTAGATATATGATTAATAGAAGAATAGAATAGAATAGAATAGAATAGAATAGAAGAGAATATCCACTTCATGCCATTCAGAACATACACCGGTTAGTGCACATCAGAGCAAAATTACGTTGCATTGGCTCACCATCGCCCTAGCAGAGTGTGCTAATACTAGAAAGAACTTAATATTAACCTCAGTATAGCGTGCAAAAACCAGTGTACTTCACCATTTCGGTTATAGTGCAAGACAGTGGCGGAACAACTGCACACAAGGCCCCAGTGCAAAACCCTGATCGCCCCCCCCCCCAACTTTTTGCATACAATATTATACAATTTTTATGTTTACATATATATTATACAATTTAGACCGCACAGAATCATTAACCTACTTTAACGCATTTATTTATACAACCACATATTTCCCACATTTTGACATCAGTAATGCAGTGAAGATACGTTTCTTGACGCGAATCCTCCCCGTTAATCCAGGTTTGGGACCGGCACCTAGTTGAGCTGGCTTGCTCCCTTAAGTGTCTGGGTTATAACTTATATATATTTACAATGACAAATCACAAGATGCCACTGCCTGAGGATGCTTGTTGAAATGAACTAAAATGCCATTAGCAGGCTAGCTAGTTAATTCATGACAGCTTAGAGGAAGACTGGGCTCCTTCCGTACTCTGTCTATTCGCAGAATCCTTGGGTACCGCTGGTTTGTCTTTGTGTTGAATGAGCTGTTGCTAGAGGAGTCCTGAATGAGGCACATTACCTGCATTGTGAGGGGGCGTCAGTCGCGGCACTACGGCCATGTGGTGCGTTTCCCTGAGGGTGATCCGGCTCGCAGGATCCTCATTGCTGAGGACCCAAATGGCTGGTCCAGGCCAAGGGGACGCCCATGTAACACCTGGCTGTGGCAGATGGATGGCCATTTCTGGAGGGTGGGACTAGATGATTCCGAGGAGTTTCGCTGTGTGGTAACGTGCTGCGTCAGCACTTGCTCCCCAACCTGAACCGACCTGACTTATAATAACATTCAGTGAGCAAAATCTGATGGCATATTTTACTATTGATTTTACTTTGAGGAT
The DNA here is from genome assembly GCA_026777045.1 of Hyperopisus bebe. NCBI lineage: Eukaryota > Metazoa > Chordata > Actinopteri > Osteoglossiformes > Mormyridae > Hyperopisus > Hyperopisus bebe. The sequence goes on along the minus strand of JAODJW010000035.1, from coordinate 14,917,908 downwards.
ATTTGCATCAAGCACCAAATTAGCTTCTCTCCTTGGATTCTTTCCTTGGATTTCCTTGGAAATAATAAAATTATATCTTCAGGAGCACGATTAATGACCGTTGCTTTAAAGTTTGGCTAATTTCTTACATGAGATAAAAAAAAATGGGCTCCATGAATAATTTGTGCTAAATATATAAAATATATAAAATAATGTGCAAAAATATATCTTAGTGCATATCAAACAAATAAAGAACCTTTCAGAACCCTTTTCATGTGTTTGTTTAGGAAGAACAGCATGTTAATGTTTTCAGGCTTGGGCCGACTTTGCCTCTGATTATGTTTTCCCTGCCTTAGAAAACTTTCTTTCTGCAAGAACCAAGATGGCACCAATTCCTGGGTATTTTTCTGTAATTTTTCTCTGGACAGAAAATGTAAAGTATCTTCCTTTGTTTAAGCCAAAGCAAAGGGTCTTCACTCCTTGGGATAATCCTTTCCTCCATGTGTCCACGCATATACACATCTGTACTTGTTGAGTGCGTCTTCTGAAAAGCAGTGACACAGGTATCAAATTCCTGTCAGAGACCTATGAGAAGATGGGTTGACACCCCATGCTGGGTTCTTCCCTGCCTCACTTCTGTAGCCTCCAGGATAGGCTCCAGACCACCCTGTGACCCTGCATAGGACAGGCGGTTACAGAAAATGGATGGAGGGATGAATGGATCTATGGAGACTTGTGCAGTGGCAACAGTAGCTGGTGTAGTGGCAAAGGTAGCTTGTGCAGTGGCAGTGGAAGCTGGTGCAGTAGCAGAGGTAGCTTGTGCAGTGGGAATGGAAGCTGGTGCAGTGGCAGAGGTAGCTTGTGCAGTGGGAATGGAAGCTGGTGCAGCGGCAGAGGTAGCTTGTGCAGTGGGAATAGAAGGTGGAGCAGTGGCAGAGGTAGCTTGTGCAGTGGGAATGGAAGGTGGAGCAGTAGCAGAGGTAGCTTGTGCAGTGGGAATGGAAGGTGGAGCAGTAGTAGAAGTTCTAATATTTGTTGTTGCAGCCTCAGAGGCTTGTCTATGTATCAGGGTTTGCATCTCACTGAGGAGTCTGGTTTTCACATTTCACTCAGCTTCCCTGGCAGATAAAACGGTTTTGCACCGGATGTCCAAAAGCATCCTTGCTGTAAGAGTAAAGCTCTACTTAGTGTTCTAAGTGACAAGCTGGGAAGCCAGTGAACGTTACCCAATGTTTTTTGTTTTGATTTTTGAAACACTTGTGCACTACTCGGCAGACACTTCTTTAGTTGCTTCCTCCATTGTACCTAGTAGTTTGACAGCTTGGCTAATCAGATCTAATCTCCACTCAAGAAAAGCATGTTTTCTCCAAGAAGACAATGTGCTGCTGTCACTGCTTGGAGTTGCACAAATAATGTTTCTTGTGTATAAGACACAGAACTCAACTGAGTTTCAGCAGCCTGAGGTAATCTGTGCTTGGGCAAGTGCAATTGGTATTGTACATCTTTATGTTTGTTAGATGCATTCACTCTAAACAGGATGGGGTAAAAGTTCTACCTGCGTTCGCTGGCAACACAGCAGTGGGTTAATTTTTCACAGAACACACTGACAGTTATTTAGACCCAGCCTACTGGGCAACACAATTTAACCTTGTTGTGAAGCTGTTACATCTATATAATACTGGGTTAAATTTACCATTAGTAAATTAATATATATAAATACACACACACACACACACACACACACACACAGAGAGAGAGAGATAGGCAGTACTGCGCAAAAGTCTTAGCTACTTAAAGGAAATGTTTAAAGCTGAGTATCTGGGTAGTGATTTGGTTCAAACAAAAACGCTATGTAACATTAGAGCATAAACAAATTAAGAATAACACAATAAAAACTAACAGGAATATCTTCTGTCCTCCCAAAAGTCACTGACAGCTTGCTAAAGTAGATGTCTAGATGAACACAGCTTCAGTTTCCAAACCTCTCCTCAGGGGATCCTCAGACATGCCATGTATCAATTAAATTTCACCACCAGCTAACCTAATTACTTAAATTAATTAGTTAATAACTCAATGAGGTATTGATTACCCTAAATACCAGTGTGATGGTAGCCAAGTCATAAAATACATACGTATTGGATGGTTGCAGCAACTACTGGGGTGACATTAAGAATCTTGTTGACAAGGTTAAATGTATGTGAAACAGGGAATATGTTTCTAATTGGTTTTCTGAACAGCTGTCACTATATTTGCACCATTATCTGTCATCACAGCACAGACATCGCCCAGGTACTCGAGTGAGATGCAGAAATATGTTCCCTGCTGTGTGTTGTCCTTCCAAACGGACTGTTGCAAGAGTGTAAGCCTTCCAAGTTTTCCAGATCTGGTCAGTGTAATGGCATGTGATACCAGGGTCGGAGTGGAGCCAGTTTTCAGCCTGAGAACTCCATGCCCATGACCAGCCCACTTTTTTCAGGAAACTGAAAACTTCTTATTATTCAATGGTTTTATTTTCTTTTTTTTTTTCCATATTATGAACGAAACACAAGTCAAATTAATAAATGAAATATCAAAATTAATCTCGTAGCTGTTCAGGCATGTTGCACCACTATACAAATTTTTACCTGTAAATGGCTTAAACAACAATAACGTAATATCTATAACAGTAGCCATCTATAACAGTAACAGTAACCTGAGTAGTGTACTGGTCTCTGGAACTTTTTTACTGTCTCATTATCTATCAACATAAGGATTTCCTTCTCTGTGCACATTAGCACAAAGGTCTCCAAGTGCTCATAAGTCAGTGAGCATTGGAACCTGTTCTTAACAAATTTAAGGGTAGAGAAGCTTTTCTCACAGGCAGCCTGAGTGATTGAAAGTGTCAAAATATCTTTTCTTATACAACACAAAATAGTTTGTGCCTGAAATATACTGTACAAAAACATATGACTTATTAGACTTTTAATTTCACTAATACACATCTGTGTAGTTTGACTCTGAATCTAAAATGTAAATCTCATCAACTTCTGAATATTTGGATTTCTTATGGAATCCATCTATCACTTGAGTGTATATGAGTATATTCAGCAACATTAATTCATATATCCTCCTGAGACCCAAGGAAAAAAGTGTCCTTCAATTTTAGGTTATTTGTCTTTGGAGGAAATAAGACATCT
>JAODJW010000035.1:14896490-14913298 GCA_026777045.1 Hyperopisus bebe | reverse complement strand
TAAAGTTTGGGGGGTAACACTGTTTAATACAAACCTGAAGTGCACATGGGATCCTGGGGTGTGCGCCTGACACATCCAGGTTTCATGGGACATAGCCGGAGGCTCAGCGACAGGACAGGCAGGGCAGGCGATCACCTGGGGCCCCGAGCTGGGAGGGGGCCCCCGATTACATAGCACACTGCAATGACAAATCTGCTTTATTTGTGTATTCTGTCTTTCACGGAAGTGAAAATAAAGGTCTTGTGTTTATTACATTCTCTTTGATATTATTCATTTACACTTCACAGTAAAATAAACGTAATAAATGTTGCCATGTGGGGGGAGTAGGAGTTGGAGGCCCCTTGGAGATTTTTGACTAGGGCCCCCAGAGTCCTTAGAATCGCATTTGAACATAATGAAGACCTGTAGGCCCTGTATGCAAAATTTAGTGTCCGGGACAGTGTAATGGGTCTGTAGGATTAATATGGGTTCATGCCTTCTGAAAAATGAGAACAATGATGTTAGATTGTATTCAATTCAATTGTATTTTATATAGCGCGTTTTAGAAGTCACCCCAAGGCACTGTTCGTCCTCCGGGACGGTAGGTGGCGATGTGGTACTTTTAAATAACATCCACCACCGAGAGCTAAACATCAGCGGAAACAAACGGGAAGCCGTTCCGTTGTGGCCGGTTAGCACAAAGACGGGAAAGAGCAAAAGCTGTGTTTTATTGGGAATGTGACTTAATTTGTGTATTTCTGCCTGATCTGTGTAGTTTCACTTATGCGTCATTCATGCTGCATTAGGTACGCGCAACTCAGATGTGCAGGCATTAGATTCACTTTTTCGTAGAATTTGAGAAAGTAGTCGCGAGTCTCAACGTCTGTGTATTTTTATTCACTCTGATCTTACAGTTAAATTTATAGTCGCATGATCACAAAATATTTATTCTTCAAATTGGCCGCGCGCAAAGCCCGTTGCATCGGGTGTTGTTCAAGGTAAGAAAATGAGATGTTATCTGTCTAAACTGAATTTAACAACTAATAGACGCGACATGATCTTTTACTGTGGCAGATCTATTAAAACTCGGTTTGTCGTCACATGTTCATGTATTATTTGCTCATATGATAATTTTATTGCTTTAAGTTCCAGATTGTGGGTGAGAGCACGTTATGTCGAAGAGCAGTAATAGAAACGAAGTGTTGCACCAGAAAAGCAAACCCAAGAAACGTAAAAATCATAATGTAATAAATACTATGCCAGGTCAGTGTTTCCCTTACTGTGAAGTCCCCACCAGTATGTTGAAGGAGCATTACCTCCGCCTTTCTTTGTGAATCGTGGGTTAGGACGCCAAAGTCAATAGAGTGGTTTCTCTGTTGGGTGGACTGACCGATCCTGCTTTCTCCAAAATGCTCGTTTGCTAAATAAATAAAATGTAAATATACTACGCAAATAACCCAGCTCCTAGTCAAAGACGACTCTCCGTGTAGTGGCACTATGGCGCACGTGTTTAGGCGGGCAGGTTTGAACCGTTTGCGTGCCCTTCTGTACCACAGTCCCACACCGAATGCTTCTCTGTTTCTGCTCCGCAGTGGTGATGTCATGTATTGCTCTGGTGAAGAGGCCTGTGTCTGCCCATTTTGACCCGAGTCCAGTCAAGATGGAGAGGCGCAAAGCCCTCACCCTCCCCGCACCCGTCAACAAGGAGGGTCGTTCACACGTACGTAGATTCCGTCACATTGTGCCGAAAATTCCTTGGCTTGAAGTGGCTTTGTGATTGTGATTGGTGACATTTTTTTTGTTTGAAAGGTAACAAATCCTTTAAGAACGCCCAAGAGGAAGCTGCCGGCAGAACCCTCATGTGGGCAAACGGAGTCTCCCCCGGCCCAGAAGGTGAGGGAATTGCCGATTTAGTTGGTCACGTTGCCTTTGAACAGATAACGGGGCTGGGGGGGATGGCTGAAGCCTGTCCCTGGCACATGGGCATAATAGGCAGGGCACCCAGTTCCCAACTTGATGGGATGCCAGTGCATTACAGGGAACACATAAGCACAGTATGAACAGTTTAGTGGTGCGAATTCACCTAAGAAAGCAGACAACACAAACTCACCCAACACAAGGAAAACACATCACCGCTCATGTGGAGTGGAGGTGGGATTTGGACCCTCAACTTTGGAAGTTCAGAGCTGCTATGCTGCATAAATGATCAGTATTTTTGCAAATTTATTAATGCATGTTAGGGTTTATTCCAGAAAGGATGCATTTAGACCAGGAATGTGTAATTAAAACAAAATGTGGTTTGGTTATTAATCTTGGTTGGTTACTGGTATTATTGTACTCTCTTGGGCAGAAACACTGGACTGAACTATCTAGCATTTGTCAGAAGTCTGCAGAAGCCAGGTCTGTGAATGGGAAAACCAGCCGGAGTCGCCACAGGTCACCGAAATGCAAGGCTGGAACCAGCTGGTAATGTCACCTTGATGGCTGCTGATTCAACTATATGTTTACTGGGGGAAGATTAAGGATAACCAGTCAAAAGTCCAAGTTCTTTAACAGTTGTATTGTTCATGAATTTGGCCACAAGAAGTGTTTATTTTTATCATTAGTATCAATTATTTAAAAGTGAATATTTGCTTTTTTGCGCTGTATGTATTGTGTTTTCGCTCATGAATCTTGCATTCTACCTGTTAAAGTGCTGCCACAATTTCCCACTTGGAATCTGTAAAGTCCATCCATCCAGCCAGGTCTGGTTATATTTTGTGTATCTGCTCATGATTGTGCACATTTTTAAGCTGTCAGAAGGTGGCGCACTTCGACCACATAACAAATTGCTCGCAATGTGGAGGGAAATGCAACTACCTGAATTTCTGTATTGCATATGTGTATTTACTCATTCTTTTCTTTATCGAATAACCTATAATGCAGGTATGGCTTCTATAACGTATTCCAGCATAACTGAGCTTTTTCTGAGCTTGGATTCCTGCCCCCTTAAGAGAATATAAACTTTATGCATCCCAAGGGAAAACTGTTGTGCATACAACAGCAATGTCCATGAAGCATGGATGGACATACAGATATCTAATGTCCATTTAGAGATTGAATGTGGTTCTGTGATTGTCTTTGTTTGCCCGTCATGTAGTGCCTGCAATACTACCTTCATGGTGTTAGGCTGTCTTAATTCCTACACATCCATAATAAGAGACTCAGAGTTGTGATCTGCACCAAGAGAAGCTGCTAGCTGTGAAATCATTCGGCACCAATTACAGCTAGATATCAGTCTGGTTAGTAATTGAAAGATTTTGAGGCATCGAAAATTAGCAACCCGAACAAGACATCAAAATTCCCAGGGGAACAATACACTGGGTTTGGTTAAGTATGCCTCTTTCTGAAATTTGCCATTGCTTTGTACCAGGACTCCTGGTTTGCGGTCTGACTGTAGGTAACTTTCCCGACTCTGTGACATGATTGTTGAGTGGAGGGATTGGTGCGTCTGTGAGAGAACGGAAGTCGGCGTGGACTTGGTGTGGCCTTCAGGTGATGCTGGCACCCTTTCACAGCTTGCACGCTAGGCTAATCCTGAAGGATGTCCTGAAGACCAGGTTGGGACAGGAGTACCTGAACAGGGGCAGCCTTGGCCTGCGGACAGAGCAGCAGGAAGGGGAGGCAGTCAACTGCAAGAGCAGCAAGCGCCCCCAAAGACAGGTGGGCAACCTGCAAGGAGAGGCGCCCTCGATTGCCCAGAGCAGGGAATCCCCAGTCAGAAGGTATGGAAGCCTGACCTACTATTGGGGGTGGGCGAGACGGTCAGAATACCGAGTTTGGTTAGAATCACGGTACACGATATAGATTGCGATTTTTGTTTGTTTACAAACCAACCAAACTGGAATGTAGGTAGTAATTATGGATGGGGCGATCCACATATTTTCAGTTCACATCCGATTCTGATACACCACTGCTGATACCGATACAGATTCCGATACGAGATATTTTTACTTTAATATTTTAGTATAATAAATATGCATAATATATTTATACTTTATTTACCAGTTTAAAAATATGAATAGTATATAAAGATGAAAAATGTATGCCAAAAAAATCTATAATTAGCTACTAGACACATACATAACGTGTTGTTCCGCCTCGTTTGTACATTTTGTTCTAAGGGTTTTTGAGGCATTTGCAGTTCAGTTTGAGTATCTTCCAGGTGAGGATACGTAAGTAGCGAATGCTTAAAATGCCCCACGATTTTCTTCCACTGGCAACAGCGTCACTTACACTTCGCTGCCATAGCAGCCTGTCCTGTACCACAAGCTGTAGCGAGTACGCAAAACAGCCCAGGCTAGTGACTCCCAAATCGTCCATCGCTCTTTTCATATTACTCGAGTTGTCTCACTCAGTTGTTTGCATTAGAATGTATCTACGTAATTTTGCAAAATCCAAACCACTTACACACAGTTGAAGGGGAACATCGTTTTTGGAACATTCTTTCTCATCGGCAATATTTTTAGCAGTTCGATATCATTTATTTTATAGTTAGCTAACTGGTTACAACAGATCAATTAAGTTTTAGTTCAAGATCTAGTCACTAAGTTGACATCCACTGGGGCAATTGACAAAGAAGTGAGATATGCAGACAGAGCTGAGATGTTATACAGGCTGAAATGGCTTTTTCACGTTGGTCTGTTTTGTTGTAGTACTGTTGTTGCAACCGGGTACAGATGGCTGGCATCGGCAGCTATCACTGCGATAGGGCTGTCACTACTGATTATATTAATAATCGATCTGATGATTCATCAATTAAACTTAGTCCGTTTAGGCACTCCAATTTACTTAAGTTTAATGTTATTGGACAGTATAAGTAAATAGGCAGCCACACGCAGGGTGAACATGTAAACTACATGCAAACCAAGCGGTAGAGTATGGCGATAACGCTATAGCCAGTTCGCCTGTGCGATGTTAATATGAGCAGGGCATTTCATGCACATGCAGATGTCACATTCCAAGGACCGTGATAGTCTGGTGGGTTCAAACCATCAATAAATCGCGCTAAATCCTCTCCTTATTCACGGGAAACCAAACTTAGCAAGCTTTGCAGTTTTTAGTTTCTTTTCAGCCTTGTCTAGTATAGGTTTAAAAAACCAGCCTAAAGTTTACTGTCGCTGCTTTTGCATAAGCACTGCAGGTGAACCACGTCATTTTCATCATTTCTGTTGGACCGATTCATGGACTATGTGGCACGTTTGTAAGAAATTAGGCATAAATTAGTGGAGGAGAAAGGTGAATAAGAATCGGTTATGTAAATCCGTTCGTATTCCGCTGTATGGCAATATTTTGTATTTTATAGTGACAATGATGACAAGTGATTTGTCTGCACTGCTTTTTGTCTGTTGGCGGAGCTCTATTTGACAGACTCGTGGTACATAACTTTATTCGCTCTTTATATTGACCCCCATCCTGCATGTACATTGATCATCTATGATTGGGTGGATTCAATAGTTAGATTTAATTCTGTTTTCCTTTGTCCGAATGAAATTTTCTGAATTACATATTTGTGGTAGCCTGGGTGACTCACTGGATGACGCTGTTGGATCTTGTTTTTCGGTGTCCTCCTACAGTCTTAAAAAAAAAAAAAAAAAATTTGGATTGGTGGATTAATGTCTTTAAGTTTCCTTGTGTGTGTGAGATTGCTTGACATTTCTCCCAGAACGTCCCCACCACGTTCCCTCTGCTTCCTGTGATATTGGCTTCGGATTAATGGTTATGGAAGTCGGATAGATGAAATTTTGATTGGAATGATGCCCAGTGTATTTTGGATGCAGGCGTAAGCCACACATTATGGGCATAGTTATCACCCCAGCCCTAGTAACGTGGGTGAGATCCAGTGTGTGCTGACTAAGGCGCGTTAGTTTTTCCCGGTGGGGTTTGAGTCTGTTTCTGGCCATTTACCTGAATGGCAATGGGAGACCCCAGTAACCCCAAACTCGTTGTTTTCTTTGACACTTTTTTCCCCCCTCCTTTCAGGAAATGTGTTTTTAATCTGCACTTTTTATTTGTGTTGGAATGTTATCTTCACTCACTATTCCACACTTTCCATATCCATTGAAATGTCATAAGGAATTGATTTCATTGTGGAGCATTTCTCATTTGGAAGTTGCTAATAATTTATTCTCCTGAGAGCTGACACTTAAAACAGGAGGCTTTGGTTAATGAATTTCGCACATGGGTTGTGGACTGTTGTTTTTTTTTTTCCCCCCTTAGAGCTGGCCACCAGGTGGCGCCAGATACCTCATGCCCGGTGGAGGAAACCCCCCATGGTACTTGCTCCCCCAAACTGAAAAGTCACAGTGTGGTGCTGAGAGGTATGAGCACAGACATCTGACGACGGCGCTTCTGGCATGTAGTTTTGATGTTCAGTACGTTTTGTACACTTGACCTCATTCCCTATGGGGACTCCTTCCTATGGGCACTGACTCTTGAACATGCTCTCCAGGGGCACTACACAGGTACACGCACTTTCCATGTGTGCTGCACGGGTACACGCACTTTCCATGTGTGCTGCACGGGTACACACACTTTCCATGTGTGCTGCACGGGTACACACACTTTCCATGTGTGCTGCACGGGTACTCAGGCATCACATCTGCATCGCTGCTCTCTTCCTTTTTTTTGTACAGAATATACTGTAGCTCAGAAATCTCATTTGTGTCTCTTGCCAGGTTTTTACTGTTAATGAGGATTAAAAATACTTCTACTAAATATCTATAAAATGTTCCTTCCCTCAGATTCCCACCCAAAAGGCTTTGTGTTTCCCTCCATGAGTCATGGCTTTCCCTGTGTTATTTTTGAGGTTTATTGAAAATTTAGCACACAGCCTACGCACTGAACCCTTTCTCTAAGGGTTTAATAAATCAGAAAGACCTGTTATTAATGAATTGAAATGGCCGGTTATTTTCCTGGTGATATTTATTTGTGGTAAACAAACAATGGTTACATTCATGAATCCCCTGACAGCCTATAGCTGTGGTCTATGACACATCGCTTAGTCACAGTGATCCGAGGGGCACGGAAGGTCATTCTTGTGTGACTTGGACCTCCGTGGTTGTTTGTGCATCTGAGAGGGATGTGGACACCTGCACCGGTCGACAGAGATGGGGGACCAAAACATAGAGGCTCCTGCACACTGCTTGTTCCAGTTAAGTCCCGTCTCTTTCCCATCTGGCCTTGCAGGGTTGTCGGTAGAAATGTGCAAGATCTCTGTAAGGTCGCTGGACCAGCAGAGATGTCACAATTCGGAAGACAAGGCAGCGACGGTCCTGGACATGGGAGAGGGAGGCGTTTTACCTGGAGATGCCGGACGCGTGCAGTGTCCTTCAGGCTGTGAAGGTTCACCATCCCAAGCTGCAGAGGTACTACCTTCCCGCTCTGGTAACACTTCTTCACAGGTGACTTCATGTGGAGGATCACAGCCGCCCTCTCTGTTTTCAGAAAGCTGACGGAGATGATTCCCTGGGCTCCTGTACTAATGGAATTGGAGTAATAGAAATGGGGGCTTCCTGCCCGCCCCAAGAGACCAGGGCACAGTGCTGGGATCCGCCGAGCGAGATCATGGACCGGAGAGATTCCGCTAAACACATCTGTCTGATGGATGATCCGGTGGCTGCTGAAGAACGATGCCATGTCAGGGAACAACTGGAACCTCAGTACGGAGAGAGAAGCCCCTCAGGGTCAGACCCTAGCCTCGACCCCCCCAGGAAGCCCAAATCCAGCCCTCCAGAACCTAGTGAGTGATCCTCTCCAACTCGCCTGAGGCTTTCCGAGCCTCCAGACACTGGCTTCATTTACTGTTTTCCAGTTGCTGTTTTTGCTGTCTTCATTTTCACTCATTTGTTGTTTTAAACAGTTTTATTCAAAAATGGGGCCAGTTTCATTTAAATTCGCACCAGCCTTTGATGTTGGACCCTCCCTCTTCTCACTTGCACATGAGAAAGTGGAAAACTTGACTTTGCACAGTGAAGAGCTGTGGTTGCTGGGTTTTTACTTATTTATTTTACTTGTCTCAAGGACCTGGAGTCTTTTTCCTGCAGAGTCGCACATAACGGAGCCTGATATCCTTTCGGTCTTTGTTTTCTGGCCTCATTGGATGAGGTGATTCGCTCGGGGGTGCAGCGTGAACTTCCCCGTTCTGTCCCCCGGGTGCCAGATGAGCGTCCACGGGACTGCGGTGACTGATGGGGGGGGTACTTTGACGGCCGTGTGCCAGTAACCGCGTTCGAGTCTGGCCTCTGTCTGCCGCTCCCTGGCTTCTCTTGGTCCCCGGGTCAAACCTGACAAACGTGCTGCTGACTGCTGGAAGGGCGAAACCTCTGGGTCTGGATCCAAGAGTCGCCTTCGGCAGAACATCCCCCCCCAAAGAGTCAGTGAGTCAGCAGGCCTGTCGGATCATGGGAAACAGTCCAGTGGCCCGACGCCAGCGTTCAAATGCATCGTGGGCCTGGTTTTCTGGGGGTTGTTGAGCAGGAGTGACATGTATTAACCCCACTGCCTGTTAGGGTCCAAAAACTGCGCAGTGATGGGGGGAGGGGCTGCTTAGGGTCCAAAAACTGCGCAGTGATGGGGGTGGGGCTGCTTAGGGTCCAAAAGCTGCACAATGATGGGGGGAGGGGCTGCTTAGGGCTATTGACCTGATTGATCAGCGGGGTGTATTTGAACCGTTTCATTCCCAATGTGATCAAAACATCAGGGATTGTAGTAAAAAAAAAAAAGAATAATAATAATAAGGCTTTTTTATATATGTCTCCCGCAGTCCAGTGGAACACTTATCACAGATTTGGGTCTGGGAATCCTAAATGGAGAATCCTGATTGTTCGCTGGCCCTGAGTTGGAGGTATCTTCATGCAGGTGGTGCCTCTGACACGGTCGACACCCTGGGATCTGTCTCGTATCCCCCTGGGTGACGATTAAATCCAAATGTTTCTTTCCTGGGAGGTCGAGGAGGTTGGAGAGGAACAGGCATCTTCGGTTAATTGGTTGGTTTTCATCCTCCCTAGTTGCCGGGTAGCCGATTGCTGGGCAGCCGGTCAGTCACCTTAGCATCATTATGATAAGCGATCTGTGACTCATATCTCAAACTTTTCCTGTTTCTTAAATACAGCGTTCCTCTTTAGGCTATGACATCTGCAGCCTCTGTGGAGCTGACCTCAGACTGACCATGGGAAGGATTCCCAACTTAGAAAAATGCTAAATTTCATTTAATTAGCAAATGACATGTACGATTTGTGAGCTATCTGGAGTTGTCTTTTTCTGCATAAATGTGTTCTGAAAAGTGACCTCTCATCTGGCCGGTCGCCTCGTCTGCAGAACGGTAGGGGGAAACGGGAACTTGTACATCCAAGTTCCACCGTTTTAATGTCGATCTGCCTTTTTTCATTTGGAGGTAATTAGGTTTTGCAGAAAAGAAGCAGAATTTGTTTTCCCATTCAACTCACACGTGGCTTCAAAAATATGCTGGAGTTCATCAAGTGCGAGTTTCCAAGCGCCGAGTTTCCGACGGATCTAGAGCGGCCTTCATGGAAGTGAATTAAAACGGGCGCTTTGTCCCTTCCAGGTCAGACGAGGCTTCTGACCAGTTAGAACAAGGACTGCTACTTCTCCGGGTTACTGGGTGTTTGCTGTGATATGCATGCTACGTCACAGAAGTGTTCCTTAAGGGTATTATTTTATAATATCTATATTGGGTTTTATCTTTCAAACAAAGCGAAAAAAAATTAAAAACAACCAAACACAGAACTCTGCACGAACATCAAAAGCCAAAGGAATGAATTACATGTCAGCCCATCTCCATCTAGACATGAGAGATGTGGTCTGTCTCTACAATCCAGGCAAACTGAGGCAGCCCTTCAAATGTCGTAGGATAGTGAGGTTTCTGCCTAGTTAGTGGGGAACCTCATCGACAGAATGGTTGAAAGATTTGGTTCCACATAATTAATATATGGCTCCCATACCTTATAAAATTGGTCTGACTTTACATTAAATATCAAGTGAAATATTCTAGTGGTATAAATTGCATTAAAATGTTGTCCCTTCCTTGCGCGGTTGGAGCTATAAGGGCTAATCAGTGGTATTTGTATGAATATCAGTGCCATGCTGCAGAGAGCTGTGTGTCTGACTGAGGCTGAATGTAATGGATTACTGGGAGTTCTGGTTGGGCACCACAGCACTGGTACTGGGCACTTCTACTCCAGGGTACTCCATCCTATCCAGGGTGTACTCTGCCTGTGTGTGTAGGTATATGTGTGTGTAGGTATATGTATATGTGTGTGTATATGGAGGGAATGGCATGGTCCTGAGTGTAATGTTGGGAAGAGGGAATGAGGTTCACTTCCAAAGACCCTGAAGCCTTGCAGATGCTTGATAAGTAGTGCTGTCCTGCTCTAATCGATGGCAGAGTAGTGACACTGTGCGCTCTCCCTCTCCTCTGTCCACCTGCTCTTCTGTTTCTTATAAGGATTTACTCCATGCAGTTTATTCCCACTGCCAGTGTGGCACTGCACCCGCTTTATAAGGATTACTCTGCATCCCCGCTGAGTTCTATCGCTGAGTTAAGCCCTGGTTTGCCTGCCCTGTCCACTCAGGTTTATGCAGGCTTTTCTTTTTTTGAATTTTTTTTTTTTTTTTTTTTTATGTTTTTGTATGTACAGACCTCATACTCAGGGCAGAAGTTTGGCAGCTCAGTTGTGCAGGTCTTTAGATGGAGAAACTTATCGGGGTCTCTTAGGGTTAGCTGATGTGAGTGTTTCTCTTCCAGTCGTGCTGTCCAGTGATGACGAGGAAGGGAAGGAGAGCAAAGAGGAGGTCTGCCTGGCTCCAGACGGTATCCCAGGCCCATCTGTCCTAGGGCCGGACCCCCAGCCACAGGACAGCCCCAGTGCTCTGGAGCCCCAGGACGAGCATGGAGAGATGCAGCTGAACATGCTGTTTAGCCGTAGCTGCCGTGGGAGGAAGGACATGTCAAAGGACCAGGTGACGTGCTGGTCTTGGGATGGGCAGGGTAGGAACTGCAGAGCCAGTAGAGAGCAGGAACATTATGACATCAGTTGTTTACTGTGCAGTGGCACATGCTGTATTGGTCAGCAGGCAGCAAAGAGATTAAGGATGTGGGTTCATAAGGCCAAACGTTTAAGCTGCTTTAGTTTGCAGGAGTTCTGGTGACGTTGAGTCGAATGAATGGGGTCGGTTGTTGGACTTTTATTTATCTGGTTTTTAAGTGTCAAATTTTTCATAGCTCCTTGACGTTATACTGTGTTTTACAGTGTTTTGATGGTATTCAGAAGCAGTGCAATGCCAGTATTTTTGAAATCTTGGCTATGGTTCCCAACTTCAGCCAGCTCTAGGCTCTTAGCAACAACGGTGACGTTTCTGAAACGCATCACACCAAAAGTACACAGATTAATGAGTAAATGGTACTGGATTTGATCTGACAATTGTCTCCAGTCTCCCCTACAATTGAGAAATGTACCTGGTGGGGTGAAAAGGATGGGTGGGGGGAGATTAAGGGTGTTTTTAAAAGCCGTTTTATGTCACCGTTTGGTGGCGGCTGGTTCCGGGCTTTTATCCTATCTGTTCCTCTTGCCGCCGCATGCACACAGATACGCCTTTAAGCCCCTGAGAGAGCTGTTCGGCCTCCTCCTCCTGTTGGGAGATTTAGAGGTTCCCTGGGAGCAGAGAGGTCGCTGTGAGAGATATGTTAACTGGCTCTCTTCCCCCCCCCCCAGGGATCTACGCTGCTGCAGCTGCCCTTCTGTGCGCTGCATCTGAGCGGGGTCACAGTTGAGGCTGGCGGTGACATCATGGTGAGTGGGGGGGGGGGGGCAGAGGCAATTCACTGCAGGCAGAGGCAATTCACTGCAGGCAGAGGCAATTCACTGCAGGCAGAGGCAATTCACACCCAGGTTTCCAATATTAGAAAGTAGGTCTAAGCGAGGCAGAGCAAGAAGGGGAACTTGCTGTTCGGGTTTTCGCAGAACTTGAGCCCACTTGTGTATACTTGTGTTTCCACCCAGTCGTCCAGGTTTTTTTGGCTGGTCCGTCATCCTTCTCTTGCTTTCTGTAGGTTTATTGTAATGAGGGACATCTGTTTTTCCACTGTCTAATGAAGCCTTGGTGATGCTGACACTTTTTTTTGGGGGGGGATAAAAGATGTGTTTGTGAAATAGGATTACTGGTTAAGCATGGCGGGTGTAATATATTTTTTTTTATTCACTTCACTGAAAAAGTAGTAGCTTGGTTTGAATGTTATTTTACTTCATAGCAGTTGTCACGACTGCCTTCATCTGTTTAAAAATAAAAAAGGGCGCTGTTTTAGTACAAATGCTGAAATCACCAGCAACAAAGGCTTCCCGTTATTTTTATACTGGTGGCTGGGTCGCTTTCCGTAGCTCACCTGGTTTTTCGGAACAGCATGTTTCTGCACAGCATTAAAAAGGAGAGAGAGACACTCCTGCTGAAATTTAAGAGCTGTACATTCCGTGCCGTGAGCGCTTTCCCGCTCGCAGGCCGAGGCTTTTGCCGCGCTGCCAGGGAATCGTGTCGTCGGTCGAAGGGCCGCGTGGGGCCCCAGGATATTTCCAGCTGCGCTCTTCGTTCGGGACTGAGACGCGTCTGTGGGAGAGGGAGCTGCGAGGCGGGTGCGTGTGTCAGGCCTGCTCACGCTAAACGCGCTCTGAGCAGTGTGGCTAGCATTTTTCCGCGTATTCCGTAATGTCTCCGAGAAGGCTGACTGGCGGTATAAAAGAGCCGAATGACTACGATAACGTCGCGTGTTTCGCTCGTTTGTGCCCCATTAATTTCGATTCCTTCGTTTTATTCTTTTGATCAGTCACGGCCCAACTTTATATTTTTATGATGTATTGCTCTCGATGACATGGAATTTGGTGTTTGTTGTCAAGGCCGGATTAATGCATAGGCTATGCTAGGCTGTTGCCAAGGGCGCTGACAAATCAGGAGCCCCGCCTCGGGGAACAATGTGATGCTTAAACGAATTAAAATCTGGCCGCTCGTCCCCCGGGAGTCTTGCTCTGTTCGTGTTTTCTGTCAGGCTCTGGCCTTGCGCTCAGCGTCTGTTATAAGATCTCCCTCTGTTTCATGGCCCTGCGGGGTCACACAGCGGATTCTCTGTGCCGTAAAAACTCAGCAGGTTCTCTGTCTGTAACCAGCCACCCTGTAATCAGCATTTTTTAAAGTTGATGTCGAGTCTCCTTGACATGCTGTAATTGTAGCTTTTAGAGTTTTCGTTTGTGAATGTAAATGTTTTTTTTTTTCCTTCCTTTTATAGATCACGGATCTGGGGATCACTATTCCGCTGAAAGGTAATCACTGACAGACTTTTAACCTGACAGTGTCTTAATGGTTCAAATCTCCTGGTCTCCACTGCAGTGTACCTTAGATTTTATGTTGTGGGTTTTCTTGGGGGCAGTTGTCATGTCCCTGTTCCGCTGAATTTCCCCAGTCTTCCCAGGAGGAATGCATTGTATCATTGTCTGAAAGCACCGGCTCACTTCCCAAGTAGGCCGTCCGTGTCCTTAACTGCAATGCATTTAGTATGTAGGTTGCAGAAACACAAGCCTGTGCATGTCTGAGGAGCGAAAATGCCAGTATTACTACTAACCGAACAGTATGAATGAACTGTCCTCTAGCTAAATCCAACAATAACCAGCATTTTTTGTTGACTCGCTGTGATTTATAGCATTAAATAACCATTTGAGCTTGTGGAAGGTCCCAGTGTCTCCATCCAACCCAGTGTTGTTTTTGGTTTATTAGCAGCTGGGATGAGATACTTACACACAGATCTCACTTATTATGCTCGCTACTTAGGAAAAGTATACTCAGAAATACACAGGCACACTCACAGAAGTAAAACTTAACCAGGCATTTCATTCAAGTGTTGCTGATGATGGAATGCAGCTGTTTTTAGGTACCGACCATGTAAAAACTGAAAATTGGCCCAGGTTAGTCAGAACGTTTTATTCCGATACCAAATAAAGACACACAATCATCATCTTTAATGGTGTGTTAGAGATGACTGCCTCACTTTTGTTTCCACAGTGGGTTTCTACTGTTTGTTGTGGCATTTCGGTACAAATCTCCTGAAAATAAACAATTTTTTGGTACATAATTTAGTGGGGGTTTTTTGTCAGCTTCTATGAGAAAATTGAGGGTTCATTTGACTTGATATTTTTGGTTGAATACTGGAAAAATCATTATTTCGAATGGATGATTTCAGAAATAAGGACAAGGCATTATTTGTACGAAAAATTAAACGTGACGTTTCTGGACAGAGAATTAGGTTGAAGTGTTTTGAGCCCATTTTGACGCTTCTCCAGTCGATGTGCTTGCCTGCCAGTACCGACTGAGGCTGCACTCCACTGCATTGTTTAGATAAAATGGGAGTGAGGGAGTTATTTGGGTGGCAGAGTGGCACCTTTGAGGAATTTCATGACCGTCTCTTTTTTCTTTGCCGTCAGACTCCTCCGGAAAGGCAGAGTCTCTGTCCGTGGCTTTGGTGCCGACCCAGCTGCGCAAATATGGGTTGTGGAACAGTAACATCCAGGGCAATGCGGGGGCGCTGCTCTTCCTCTGGGTGTCGGATGCTGAACTGGAGCTTCTAAAGGAGGACCTGTCAGCACTGCAGCCGGCGGAGACTTTAGGTGGGGTTGTGGCCCAGGATGCTGGTGGTGTGGGGTTCGGTAGTGAGTTATGATTAAAATACAGTTGTTCTTGAATTTATGAACCCTTCCCTGTACTGTAAAACACTTTTGATACGCTTCAGATAAATGAGCGAATGTATGGAAGCAGCGTGTGGCTCAGTAGGATAGGCTGCTACGCCTGTAATCGGAAGGTTGCCAGTTCAAATCCCTGGGTCAGCAGATTGATTTTACTGTTGGGCTCCTGAGCGAAGCCCCTAACTGCCAGTTTCTTTAGGATTCTTTGATTCTGCATCCTCCAAAAAATGTAGCTTTGGATAAATTTAAAGTTATGAATGGGGAAGAATCCCATGGAATTTATTTAAAAGGCACAGAGGCACAGAGCTGTAGTTAATTGCTTCCAGAAGAAATGATCATATTTAATCGTGTAACCTATTTCCTTTGAGAGAAGGTGATCATTTCAGTGCCATTTTTGTATACCGTGTGTGTGTGTGTGTGTGTGTGTGTGTGTGTGTAGGGATGGCCAGCCCCTTTTTGCTGCTGACTCTGCGTCAGCCTCTGCACGGCATACAAGAGGCCCTCCTGAGCTCACTGATGGGCACCATGAGCCTCCAGACCCAGCAGCCGGAGCTGATGCAGCCCCTCTCGCTGGATGAGGGTCTGGCCCTGATCTCCAGCGGTTCCGGCGGGGACTGCAGCTTACTCTCCGTCCTCCGGGTGGAGCCGCAGGACCAGACGCGTGCTGCCTCATCCCAGGTGGAGGCTGGGCCTCAGCCTACAGCTCCGCCGGTCCGTGACCCCCGTCTGCCCCCCCACACCCACTTTCCCCCCTGTCTTTCACACAATGGCTGTGCTTCTCTTTTCCAATAATTCCTTTAATGTGTGTTCTGTCCTTTTTTCCTCCTAATGTATTGTCTTGAGACAGTGGGTTATTGTTGCTGAGGGTAACTGCTCATCTGCGTCTTTGCAAACTTAATGCATCTCTGGGCTCCGTTTTTAAGAGGCCCCAGGGATCCAGATTTGCCCCCCTGTCCTTCAGTGGCAGTTATTCATTCTGCTCCAGTTGTTCTCTTCCATTTGTGTTCCTAGGAAGGGAAACCAGGCCGGCCCAGACCCAGCTACACGCTCTGTCACCGCAGAACCAGCAGGTCCTACGCGGTGTCCATGTTCCCGAAGCCCGACTCTCCCTGGAGTCGCTACCAGCACCAGGGACAAGCCAACAGGTGAACCATGCTGCCCCATTTGGGTTTTAGCAGCACACCACGTGATCAGTACTGTCAGCGCTGATTATTGTATTTGACTTTCCTCAATAATTCAGTCTAAGGTGAAATGTTGGGTATCGAGTTAAAACCGAACCGAATGTTTTGTGTGTCATGATTAAGGAGGACTGGGGGTGGATTGAATAGGTCATTCTCCTGTTTTCTTGTCAGGTTGATTCTGTTCCCTCCACCCCCTCGGAAAGGAGGAATCTCCGTAACTATGGAGGATCTCCAATGCCTGGACAGTGGCGAGTTCCTCAACGACGTCATCATCGACTTTTACCTCAAGTGAGGCCCGCAGAACCGACCGGGCTGCATTTTCGGGTCGGGGAGTTACGGTACCGTCGTGGTTACGGATACAGCTCATTACATTCCTGCGTGATGTGGCCGTCGTGCTCTTCAGGTACCTGGTTCTGGAGGTGGCCCCGAAGGAGGTGGCCCAAAGGTGTCATGTTTTCAGCAGCTTCTTCTACAAGCAGCTCACCCGCAAGGACAATGCCAGCGAGGAGTCAACCCACACCTCGTAAGGAGCACGTCCTTAACGTGACCCGTCAGGCCTTCCACCTTCTGTCCAAAAGACACATTACCCAGAATGCATCTGAATAGTCTTCCTCATTAGAGATGTAAACATTTCTCAATGTATATATTTATTTGTGTGACAGCATGTGACACAGCCAGCGTGGCCAGCGGTACCCACTCCAGTGTAATGCGATGTCTGTCGCGTTGTAGAGCCCAGCACAGGAGACACCAGCGGGTGAGAACATGGACGCGGAACGTGGACATCTTCAGCAAGGATTTCCTCTTCATACCCGTCAATCAGGAGTGAGTGGTGGCTTGTTCTTTGCTCGTGGCGTGGATAGCAGGTGCTGGT
>JAODJW010000035.1:14871273-14885725 GCA_026777045.1 Hyperopisus bebe | reverse complement strand
TTTATGCTCAACTGGTTGGTTGAAACGAAATCCTGGTTTGGATTTTTACTTTCTGGACCTGAAATGTCCACCTCTGGACTACACAGAAATTTGCTTTCTTGAAAAAGTTTGAACTTGATACTATTCTAAATATATTAATGACCCTCGAACATTATATAGAAGAGAAAATAAAGTATCACTAAACGCGTACATTAGCTGCGAAGTTTAATGTTCCATTTTGCCAGGTGTCCCGTTTTCATAACACTCACCCCATGTGACTGCGGAGTAACATTCTGTTACCTGCAGCATCCAGCCTCTATCCCCTATGACCATTTTTAACAATCTGCTCATAACGTCAGTCGCCTATAAGGAGGCCGAATCAGTGTAGCTAAAGTTACTGTATATTTGTGTTAAATATCACACTTAATAAAGTGCTGTGTTTGCAGGGTGAGTCCATCTGAGGAGCATTTCCTGCATCTGAGCTGCTTTAGTGGGTTTAGCAAAGAGGATTAGAGAGAGAGAGAGGGGAAATATTGGGCCCATCTGCCCACCTGAGTTGGGAGCTGTCCTCAGCACCATCACAGCCACCGTCCAGTTATTAAGGAGGATTTCCTCTGGAGTACAATTAATAGTGGTGTTACCAAATACTCTGGGCTATGAGATCCAGATCTCCTGGAGCAATGCACATGGTTATTTATCATCTAACAAGTAACTGAACGCACATCACTGTTAAAGAAATACTTGAAAATCCCGCTGCAGGAAAATGGATTTTACGCTCAAATGCTCTTTTTGCGTTCTTGCTTTGTTTTTTATGACTGGGCACTTATGTACAGGTATGTATTTACAAGTGCGGTGACGTGTTTGATTTACTTTGCACTGGGACTTTTTATAATGTGATTTCCTGACTTTTTCAGGTTTTGCCCATGCCTTCTCCCAAGATGACGAACTTCTACTGAAACGAAGCAGTAGAATGACAGAAATCGTGAGGAGTCAGCTAAGTTCTCGGAAAAGCGTCCAAACGCTGCTTCACAGTGGCGGCGTTTCCAGGCAAAAGCGCGACGTGATGTTTCCCAGGGGAGTTAAACTCTGTGTGCAGGAGAGTCTGCAGCAAGCTGTTGAAAACCATCTGCATTATTTTCGTCTGCGAGGTAAGCTGCTGTTCTGACATTTAGGCGACCTAATAATGTCAGCCTGTGTGAAATGATCACTCCACATCATCATATCATACGGTTTCCAACCAACAAAATGTTAATTTAGCGTTGTAGCATTTCAATCACATACTGTAGGCTCACATAAAAGGTACAGTTCATTGCTGTATCCTAAGGCCTTATTAAATTATACTAAAAAATGAATGAACGCAATTTTATTCCAGTTTTCCAACATTTAAGTTATTGAAGTTCAAAGTTTGTGTCACAGCTGTAGGTGCAATAATTGCATTTACACAGGTTCAGCCCTAAACTCCTGATAAACAACCGCAGTATTAGATGATCTCATATGACCCTATCATGGATAAGATGTATGGGTGATGTAGGCATGGATGGATGGACACACAATAATAAAGAAGAAGAAAATGGTGGAGTGCTTGGACCCCTAAATAGTGAGAATTAAATGTATGCAGAAGACTCGGGCCCCAGGCTTTTGCTGCATGCTGGGAGGGGGGTCTGCGGATTCCGGGATCTGGCTCCACGCTGCAGCAGAGGCAGCATGTGCTGCTATCAGACACACGGACTCATATTTATACTTTAAAAGGGCGAGTTCCTCCTGCGATGGAGAAGCCCAGGCCCGTCAGCTGAGCACTGCAGCCAACATAGAGAATTAATCTTTGTTTAATCACACCCTGACATGCCGTCTGCTCCATTATGTAATCTGGCCTCCTTTGAGTTTAAACTCCTCTCCGCTGAATACACTCTGCTACAGTTAAACAGCATGTGTCCTTTTGCAGTGATGTACATTCAGCGATGCAACAGTAGCAGAATAGCTGACAATGACATCAAGAATCGTAGCTACGGAATTGTTCTTTGACTGAGTCCTATTTGGAAAAATATATCACACTAATTACCTTACTGGCTTAATAGAAAATGCAAAATTTGTTTCAATGAAAAATGTTCCCTCACTGTACAGGGGAAACCTGTAAGGCTGTGATTCTCAACTTAGCCCTTGGAGACCTGGTGCAGTCCAAACTTCTGCTGCTTCGTAGCACACCTGAACCAGTCAATCAAGCAATCAAGAATGCTGAATGCCTGGTGCAGGTGTGCTGGAAGCTGGGGGGGCGACAAAAAGGTGGATTGGGGGTCCCAACCGGGTTGGAAAACACTGCTATGTTTCTTTAAAAATGAATGTTACTGTCTTTATTAACAGCCT
Source organism: Hyperopisus bebe (assembly GCA_026777045.1). Lineage (NCBI taxonomy): Eukaryota > Metazoa > Chordata > Actinopteri > Osteoglossiformes > Mormyridae > Hyperopisus > Hyperopisus bebe. The sequence goes on along the minus strand of JAODJW010000035.1, from coordinate 14,883,385 downwards.
CTATCGGTTTAACCCTAGCAGCAGCAGGGGAAGCCAACAATTTACATGACACTCAGGGATACACGCTAAACACACGCATAGACAGGGAAGCCAACAATTTACATTACACTCAGGGATACACGCTAAACACACGCATAGACAGGGAAGCCAACAATTTACACATCACATAGGGATACACGCTAAACACACGCATAAACAGGGAAGCCAACAATTTACATTACACTCAGGGATACACGCTAAACACATGCATAGACAGGGAAGCCAACAATTTACACATCACTCAGGGATACACGCTAAACACACACATTCCCTGGCCGCCGAATGTCATGTATCTGGTGTGACACTCATACTTTCAGGCTCTTACGCTGAAATCTTACAGCAAATCTGTATTAAGTCAAAACACTTGTTACAAAATACCATTTTTGGCACAATCTATTCCCTTTTTTGTCTAGACCCCAAATATAAGATGACACCACTTTTTCTGAAGTCTTTTGAGGAAAAAAAATAACATATTTCAGCCAACATGGTAAGTTTGTAATGATAAATACTATACATATCACTACTTCATAAGCTATTACCCCTGAAAATGTGTTAAAGATTCAAAAGAAGATATAGAAAAATTGGACAAACAAATATAAAGGCCTTATTGTTTGGAAAACATGTTTGGAGCGTGTAGGCTGATACTCCATCTGCACAACATTCCTCCTGGTAAGTTCTCCTGGCAGAAGAGTGTATGAGTTTACTGTGCTCTTTCACCGATTATGTTCCAGTGTGCCAGGAGACAGTGTGGGAGGCCTTTAAGATCTTTTGGGATCGCCTGCCAGAGCAGAGTGAATACAACCTCTGGATAAGCATCTGCCTGGAAGGGACTCTCAGCACGTTTGATATTGGTGCCAACTTCAGTGAATCAGAAGAACATATATCCCTGCTGCAAAGGGTGAGTAGAGGGGTATGTCTGAGCTGATACACACAGCTGAAGATGTAACACGCCAAATTACCATAAAGCTTGGATTAAAGTAATCAGACTTTGTTTGAGAACAATGACATATGACACAGTTTCAGTTACAAGTGAGGATTATAAGTAATTTCCTGCGTAATGCTATAATGTCCCTTACTAGTTTTTAAAATCGCTTGATTTTAAGGCATCGCTCCTTTTTTTCAGAGAATATCAATGAATGCAACATTTAGGTAAGATTTCTGCTTGTATTTACTATGCTGCTTGCTTGGTAAGAGCACTGGACAAATTCGTAGTCCTCTGGCCTAAGCAACATTCTGTATGTAGCCTGTTATGAAGACTGAATAGCCTGTTTTGCTTGTGAATGTTATTTAGAAATACCAAATACTGTCAATATGATGTCCCTAACACTGCAAATGTTACCTTCAGTTGTTCAGAAATGTCTTCGGGAATCATTATGGATTCATCTGTTCTACCTCAGACATATACTGTACACTGTATACTGCCCCCCACTGGGATGAATGTAGTCTTGCATTGCTTCTGCCCTCCTCTGCCTCACGCCTCCCACCTGGACCTGCCAGCTCCCAGATGCCCATATGCAAGTTCTTGTACACAACGGAGCATCCAGAGGTGTTCAACCAGCAGTGTTTCATTCACCCCGTAACCCTTGTTTGCTTGTTTCTCTTCTGCAGCTCTGAGTTCACTGAGGAGCCACAATCCACAAGCACCACCCAGGAAGGTGTGTATGTGCTGCTCGCTTAAAAGGAATTGGGCTTAGTTGATAGCACCATTCCTGTCTTTGATGATCAAGTTTTATATGTGCAATATTAAAACTATTTGCTTAATGATTCCATGTTCTATGTACCTTTCTCATCTGTTTTTTTTTTTGCCACTTGCAGATGAAAACATAAGAGTCACCAAAGAGATCAGCGCAGAAGCTACCTTAGGAGCTGGACCGGAGGGAACCCCAGATGACACGTTGGGGTTCTCTGTGGAGAGTGGTGTGCTGGTTACACAAGATGTCATACCAAATGTTCCTCTGGATCTTGGCATTGAAATTACACCAAATGAAACTGGAACCAACTCAGAGGAGATGCCTGTTAGGGCCGTCTCCCAAAGTAGTCTGGCCATCTCCTCTGAGGTTATTCCTGAAGTCACCATGGAGGTTTCTCCAGAAGTCATCCCAGAAAAAGCTGTAGGGGTGACCCAAAAAGTCTTTTCTGAGGTCCCTGCGATGAACACCCAAGGGGATGTCACATCTGAGGGAACATGGGAAGCCATTGTGATGCAGAACGTCACTACTGAGGACATGCAGAATGCTGTGGCTGCAGTGAAGTTTGGGGCTGTTATCGCAACCCCAGGAATGACTGTCAAAGATGCGACTGCTGGTCTAGAAAGTGTTATAGAGGATGAAAATATGGTAAGGGGTTTGGGAAATATGGATATAAATATTATCAGTCTTATCCCTCACTGAAAATAGCTGATTTTAAGTGACACGAAAAAAAAATGGGAGTAGTACACAGATGTGAATAATCCTATTGAGCAGTAGTGGACATGCATCGTATCTCAGTTTGTGCGAGTGTGGTGTATCCCCTCTGTGTTCAGAGCACCAATGAGATTGACGGCATCGTCGGCAAGCCAGCGCAGCACCAAGCAGAGCAACTGGTGGAGTTCAGCGTCCAGCTGAAGGGGGAGAATTACGACGAAGCTCTGAGAGATCCTTCAAGCCCCGCGTACCATCTCCTGGCTCAGCAGTTTGCTGAGAAGGTGTGACACTGACTGTCATCTTCCCAGCTATAGTTTAATGATCACTTGTCATCACTTGCTCTTTCCACACTCTTTTACCTTGCCTCTCTTCCTCCTCCTCCTCCTCATCCACTTTTCCAAGCGTATCGCATACTCACTTCTCTCTTAAGGTCTTAAGCATATTATTACCATTTTCCCCAAGATCTTGCCAAGCAAGGACCAGGCTGGATATATTTGCTTTTCCATTACATTCAGGACCTTGGACTGGAGCTTTGACTGTAAGGTTACAGCAGTTTTTAAAAAAAAAACTGCTCTCCTTATCATTATTTGTTGTTGTAAGTTTAATTTTATGGGGCAGCATCTAAATACTGTAACAAAGACAGGGATAGATAAACATCAGCTAGCATCCATCATCCATCCATCTTCTAGCTGCTTATGTGGTTTTGAGTTGCGGGGGGGCGGGGGGTGCCTGGACACTATCCCAGGTAAAAGGCTGGGATGTCGGTCTACTGTAGAACACACGCGCAGTCTGAGTCTAAGTCAATGTCTTTGGGGAACCAGAGGAAACCATCTTGGGAAAAGGAGAATATGCCAGCTTCATATATACAGAAAGGAGGTGTGGGGGGGTTGAGGCATCCACATAACAATCAGGCCACCCTTTGTCCACTAGCACAGTGTTTCCCCAGCTCCCGGTAGCAAAAACATGGACCAGCTGTGGATTGGGTCGAGAGGTGGGAGGGAGCAAAAACGTGGACTGTCTGGCAGGGACCTCGGAGGGAACAAAAACGTGGACTGTCTGGCAGGGACCTCGGAGGGAGAAAAAACGTGGACTGTCTGACAGGGACTTCAGAGGGAGCAAAAACTTCGACTGCCTGGCAGGGACCTCGGAGGGAGCAAAAACGTGGACTGTCTGGCAGGGACCTCGGAGGGAGCAAAAACTTGGACTGCCTGGCAGGGACCTCGGAGGGAGCAAAAACTTGGACTGTCTGGCAGGGACCTCGGAGGGAGCAAAAACGTGGACTGTCTGTGGGTCCCTGAGGACCAGATTGGGAATCACTGCACTAGCATTAGTTAGAAGTAGCCTAACTAATGTGTTTCATTGGCTTACAAGACACTGGCTTTTCTCACAGCTTATATATAACACAAAACGCTATTTTATTTCTGAGGAAAATTTTTCCTGACAACTCTAGGTCCCATAGAGCAAATCTGTCAAAACAGTAAGAAATGATGGGATTTATGAACTCAATACTCTGTATTTTGCATTTACAATATTTACTGAAAACAGCTGTCCTGCACAGGCACGTTTATAAAAAGCAGTCCGAAAAACAACATTGCTGCACTTGATATTATAACTAACACTGAGTGGGACATTAAGATGCCTTTGCAGGGAGGTAGCCAGCCCTGAGCTAAATGATTCTTGGGATATCACTTGGCTGAAATTTGATGGTAGCATGAAGTGGTAAATGGTAGTAATGGAAAAACAAACCTTTGCTGTATATTATTGTACAGGTCAACAATGCAAAAACAACATCACTCACAGAAGTTAAAAAGTCAGTGGTAATGCAGGCAGGTTGTTTTGAACGTTGTATGTGCTGTTAATCACAAATCACAGAGAGCAATGAATCACCGTCCTTTTAAGTCTGAGGACAGTTGGGCTGGAGACTTTTCCATTGCTGGACAAGGGCCTCCATTTCTGGCAGCTGCACATCCCAAGGTTTTCCCGGGAACGGTCTGAATGCAGCTTTATGTAAGAAACACACAGACATCTGGAGCCCTAGGCCAGGAAACACTGCCCGTGTGAGTCAGCCATCCCCGTAGGAACGGAACGAGGACTCCCGGCCCCGTCCAGTCACATGTACGATGGCGAGACCAGACCGCAGGAGGTCTCCCTATTTTCTGACCCTACCACAGATGGGCTGACAGCTGCTGAAAAACAAGAATCACTCAAGGATTCCGAAGCCTGCTAGTGCTCATATTCCACATGGCGTGTGGACAGCCAGGGCCACGAAACAGGCACTTAGTAAGACAGAAGGGCACATATTTGCCAAAAATAAAACTAATGATTTCTAGGACGTCTCACTTTTCCTTCTCATTTTTTTTGCTCTTCATATTGTAGATTGAAGATGCTTTTGAAATGCTGCCCGGCTTTAAGGAAACCTACATACTTGAATTCAGGTAAGTCCTGTGCTGGGACTAAATATGTAGCCAAAGCTTACATAAAATCATGAACGCAAGTATGTGTACAGGAGTTATATTTCAGAATTAATTGAATGAATTTAAGGTGTTCAAATAAATGCATTTTGTTTTTTATTTCATACAGGAAACAGAAGAATTATAGAGGGTGAGCATCTAATACCTACGTCTGTTTGGGCTGATTTCAGTCTCAGCTGGACTTTGCTTAATGGGAACATGGCCTGCTTTTGTGCAATCTAATAAATGCCACCCACGTTGCCTCTGTTCCCAGAAGGACTTGTTTTGAAATCTGAAATGGGCTTGTTAATCTGGATATGCACTGTTGGGTGCTCAGTTTACGTTTGGTAGTCACTGTGCTGGACCAGATGAGTTACCCACAAGTCACGTCACAGATTTCCAGTAATGCTGATACTATAGGCAACCTCATATTCTACTTTCCTGTCAGTCACGATTTAGCATACGAGTCACATGATTAGTGAAGATGCTCCCACTTCCTGTCAATTACCATTGAGCGTGCAGGTCACATGATCAGTGATGATGCTCCCACTTCCTGTCAATCACCATCGAAACATACAGGTCACATGATCAGAGATGATGCTCCTGTTTCCTGTCAGTGACCTCACCACACTCATACATGAATGGGGGAAAAAAAAATTGTAATGGGGCAGAGGCTGGAAGGACTTATCTGTTTTCTATTCTGTCCTGCGCAACTGCTGCCAAGTCCCTCTTGTAGTCATATAATCATGGACCCTCCAGGCACACGCTATGGCGAACGCATTTTGTGAGCTCAGTGGTGTTTGTATACCACCTGTGCTTTCAACTTTGTATATATAGGAGTGTAAAGCTGCCTCATACAATATTCTGTTCTGCCTGGTCTTTTGTGGTGGCTGGCTTTCATAAAACACGTGAGAGAAAAGGCAAAACTCATCTGACCGTACTGTCATGAAGGTGTTTAGCGTCAGTACAGTTTATTTAGATGGTCAGATGCTAATGTCCTGCTGGGATGTGGTTTAGCTGGGCTCTTCTATGTGGCTGTTGTGCAGGAGAGACGCCGTGGTGGTCCACTACGCCATCACCCTGGACGTCAGCTCTGGGGTCATCAGCAACGAGAGCACAGACTACATCGACCTACTATCAAATTCGGTGGAAAAGTCGTACCCTAAGCCGGATGAGCACCCCACTGTGTTCCACACTGTGATGGATTTCCGCAACTATGTTGCAGAGGCTCTGCACAAGGGGAATCTAATTGGAAACAGCGTGCTGGATGTGGATGCGTCCTCGCTGCAGCTGGAGAGTGGTACGGGCCTGTCCGTATGGAACCCATACTGTGTAGAGATCAGTGCTAGCAATGGCTAAGGGTGGAAGGTGAATGTAATTGATGGCATATAAACTACTCAAATTTAGCTTTAGAAACTGGCCTAGTTAAATTTTTGTGGAGGTGAGATTAAGTATTTGTGCAGTATTGTAGTTCATTGTCTGAAACAGCCAGTTTTTAATCTGGATAATTCCAGTAAAAATAAGCCAAGAAAGCAGAATGTCCATGTAATGAGTGCTGTGGTATATGAACCGTCACTATTTTTTTTAATCTAGTTTTATTTTTCTATTTGCTAGTTTTTCAGCTGTGCTGTTGAGACGAGGTCACTCAGAGAACCATGCACCTCAGCAACCTATTACTAATTAACAGCTATGTAAGAAAACTTTACAATTGGATAGTAAATTAATTGCATTTAGTATGATTAAGAGTGTCAGAGCGACAACTGGGTCATGAATAGATGTTTTGGGATTTGCATGTAGATTTAGCCCCATAAACACCTAGTAATATCAAAATGACTGAAATTATCTTACTTTATACCTCTAGATCTGTGCATGTTTTAAAGTTTGGATGTTAGGATTTTACCTAAAACACTTTTTTTTATTTAAAGGATATAATGAGAATCTAGTTGTGTGTTTTGCATTGGTACTGAGGTGTAAAATTTATTTCTCTGTATTTCATCTTACTTAAAACAATAAATGCAAACAATTTAACAGTCGAGTACACAGACACACATATATTAAGTGGCATGCATTTACTCCAAATTCACTGTTCTCAAATGTGTTATCAAAAGAAAGAAAAATAAAAATGTTTTTATGTATTTGTTCTTTAGCTTCATATTGTACTCAAATTACCAGAGAAATTCTGTAATTTTACCCGGGCCTTTGTAAGAAAAACAGCTGCACAAGCTCACAGATCCAATGCCACGCTTCACAAGTAGGGATTACGTTCATTCTTCCCGACCTTGACTTATTTTACGCCAAACCCACCTCTTGCAAAAGAGTGCAATTTTGTTTCATCTGACCACAAAACCGGCTTCCAATCAAAATTCCAGTCATGTTCGGCAAACTCCAAACACTTGTGTTTGTTGTTTGACGTCACCGGAGCATTTTGGCAAGTTGGGCAGATAGTTTGTAGGCATGGAGGTGGTGTCTAATTGTAGTTTTAGAGACTTGGTAACCTTAGTATGCAATTGTCCAATTGTGATCCTTGTAGAAGATTTCCCTCTCAAACGGTCTTCTTCACTTGTGTAGAAGCAAACCAAGACTGTGCTTGCCCTTGGGCAGATTCATGACTGCTGTTTGAAAACTTTGAAATTATTGCTCTAATAGCTATTTTTCTAGCCAACGCCTGATTTATGTAGGTCAGTTTCTTGTTATTTGATTTGTGGATCCTCTGGTCTTTTTCATGTTGATATTTGTCAACTTGTGTTTATGCCTCAGTGGAACAGGAAGCATCACCACTGCAGAGTTTCTAAAAAAATTAAAGTTAAAACTTGAATGTGAGCATATGGTAATTATATTTCATTCATAAGAAAGTTCCAATTATTGTGACATGAAAAAATGTTTAATTTTTTTTTTTATTGATGTACCTCACCAAAAAGCTAGATTTCTCTCATAAATTGAATGGAAGATCAAACTAATAAACAATAGCGACTTTTTTTTTTTTTTGCTCATTTTCATCAAAGGTGCCAATAATTCGGGAGGGAACTGAATTCAGCATGCTCGCTTCCTTACCTTTTCAGTTAGAACCTAACTCGTGTTCCACACAGAAATTCGTTAACACGTTTACATAAGTAGAGTATGTTATTGAAGACGTTCATCCATTTTATCAATGCTAATGATATGAATTGTATCTGGTGTGTGAAACATGTTGCTTAATGACATTTCCCTGTATCTGATCTCCTTCTGGTGTGTGAAACATGTTGCTTAATGACATGTCCCTGTATCTGATCTCCTTTCACTCTTCTTTACAGTTAGGACTGTGTTCCCTGGTGCATCTAGACTAACTGGTGGACCAGTCAGTTCCGATGACTTCATGGTGAGAGATGGGGCATCCCCAGTCAACATTGTTCCACCTTGATATGTTGTGGTAGCTGCCAAACCAAAGACGTTTCTGTGTTGTGTTGCTTCATCCAGAAATAGCCATTGAAAGCCTGACCGTTGAAAAAAAAATGTTACTTCATATTTTAAATTAAAATACGCAATGGATGCATATTTTGATCATATTGCAGTTGGTTTCATTGAATAGCTTGTCTTATAATAATTAGATTAAACCACGTGTAGGCAGTACCCAGTTTAAGACCGTTTGACTTACAGACAGCTCATACTGACGAATGGATTAGCATAAAGCCTATAATAAAAATATGATTTAAATACAATGATTTGTAATTACAAACGCATGCACTACTTTGTATTATTCTGTACTGTATTATTATTTTTCCAACTTACCTGCAAATTGGACTGGATCTCGTTCGTAAACTGGGGACTGTGTGCATGTACACTTTACTGAATTCATGTGAAGGTAATCACACATGAACTCGAATTATGTAGCGTAGAATATATTTGTGTACTTGTGTGTTGAAGCTGACCTTTACAAATACATATGGCGGAATTTTATACCTATAGGTCAATGTTCTTTGTTGACATAAATGTGCTATTTCGTATTTACTTGCATTCTTTTAAAGGTAACTTTACTTCATTCAGGTAGAGAAAAGGCAGCCCTAGCTAAACCAGCTCTGTGATACCTTTGCTTGTATAAAAAGCTTCTGCATTAAAATTTTTGAAAAAAATGCACCTGTCACAATCTGTCATAATCATTTGTAGCAAAGCTGTGTGCCTTTCACATCATTCATTACATTTATAGCATCATGGTTTCTGTTGGGAAACAGCAAACTTTCCCTTAATATACATCCTTTGTGGATAAACACTGGCCTCCAATCGTATGCTTGTTTCTGGCCCTTGATATCAATCAGCTCTCGAGTGCATGACCGCAATTCAGCATGTAAAGGTTTAAAAATGCAACAGTTTTGAAAATATGCTTGCGGTGCATGTACAAATGAAAACTTTTACAAATTTACGTCATGCATATAAATACAGCCAGGTAAAAGATTTAATACTGTGGAAACGCATGCACAACACAAAAACACAATATTATGGAGATTAAATATTAAATATTTATTTTGTAGAGTTACACAGCTGTGCATCCATAACAGCATCTTCCTCTTTGGTGTCCCAGGACTCCGCCCTTATAGCTGAGAACCCAGCAGACATTCCCAGGCTGGATTTACATGTCAGTGGTTTCGGAAAGGATACCTTCCTTTTTGACCACATGGACTTTTCTGACACAAAAACAGGCTCCCATGCTCTGGACTCCAGGACAAATGAAGTCCTTGTCTCGGAGAAGAGTCCCACTCCGCTCCTTCGACATTTTTCTGATAAGCCGTTTGACTTGAAAGCAGGCTACATCGGTTCTGTACGAGACGCTAACAGTGAGTAGCTCTTGGTCTGTGCAATAAATGGAGCAAATATACACACAAACACATTCAACACACTACTGTGTATTGATAAAAAAAATGTGACCTGACCACTTTATAAGACTAAAAGGGGACTTCACATAATATTCAGTATTTCCTATACTGTAATTTTTATTGGAGCGAAGGATACTTATTTAGTCTGATTTTTGGAAAAAAAAATATAATTTTCCTTCCTTCATTGGACATAAGCAACATGAAACTGAAATTTCACTCAGAGATATCATGGCGAAATATTATGAAAAACTCATGATACATGAAATATATTTTTATGTACATGTTTAACAAAAATATTTGGGTGAAATTCCATTCTGACTTTATAATTATGTAACTGGACGGTCTACTATGTTTTTACAGAAGCTAAAAGACACCGTAATTTATAATCACAATGTCTGGATGCTGTTTTTAGAACGAGGTGGTATTGAAGATGAGGGAGTCCTTTTCGGCCCGACAGAGATCGGCCCCGATGGCTCTGTGACCAGTAAAGCGGATCCTGAGGTCGTCCCTACCGTTGATTCCCCCGTTCCGCCGATGGTGTCTCCTGGTATGAAAAGCAACAGCACACAGAAAAGCACACTGGACATTGGCTCTGGATCAGGCTCCTCTGAAGGTGAACATAATGCCAGCTCGTGGTTTTCCATGACTGTCAGTGTGGAACTCGAAGACTCCAGAGAGCTTATTGTGAACAATAATTCATCACATGAGCATAACAGTGAGTCAATAGACGAGAAAGGAATTTTCATGGAATCTCCAGAAGTTTTTGACAGTGGGACGTCTGTCTCAAAGGAAAATTTTGAATCCACAATGCAAACGTTGGTTATAATTGAAGAACCTGATCAAGACAAGACATCAGACCACACGTTTTTAGGTGAAATCCAGGTGAACCCAACAGTTACCACTCAGCCCGACTTCTTGGGAACCAACCGGTCTCTTGTAACCCAGACTTCAGAAACATTAGCAATGGAGCCCTCCATGGTGTCTGTGGAAGCCTCTGGTATGTACCCTGAGCACTACATGAAGGTGCCATCCATCACCAGCATGCCAACACATGGCGGCTTAGTTTTCACAAATGCAGTCGGCATAGAAAATTCATTTGATGACCCAGAAAGCTTTTTGAGGACAGAGTCCTTATTCCCTGCCAGCTATACCCCATCTAAGTCCAGTGAGAGTGGACACATCCGTGGTCTTCCAGAGGCTGTAGCTGAAGATGAAGTCCATCTGGTGATGACAAACAGGCAGCCGGGCATAGACGTCCAGAACATTTCATCGTTCACTCCATTTCCCCTGGAAAGGGTGTCTCCTTTCAGACAAGTGTCTGAAGAATCTGGTGAATTCCCTCTTCAGGGATCAGCCCATTTACCTTCATTCCCAAAGCTGTTTACCGTATCTCCATATTTACCAGACAAGAAAGCTGAGATTTCTTTTTTTGGTGATATCGCTACTTTCGAAAATGATTACCACTTCTCTTCTGATGATCTGCTGGAGGGCATCCCTGAAGCCCAGGAAGAGGAGCTCCGTGGGACACATGCCCTGCTAGAAACACATCTACTCACAACCAGCATGTACAATACTGACATAAATCCATTTTACCAACCAACACTCAGATCTAACACTGAATTGCTAGACAATGAAGAACCCATTGATGCAAAAACAGAGGGGAGCAACATTGTAACAGAACCTGTTGCCTTAAATCCTACACTGCATATTGGATCATTGGATTACATGAGCCAGCCAGAATCTGATACATATGAGCTAGATATCTCCAATGCTGCTGATTCAGATGCATCATACCAAGTACTTGAGTATGATGGTGAATACTCATCCGGGATTGCCCAAAGAAATGACATGGTCAGCATCTCTGAGGCAACCATTATGGGGCAGTCACTAACAGTGTTCTGCAGCCTCAGGGTCACAAACATGATTTTCTCAGAACATCTGTTTAACAAGAGCTCATCTGAGTACAAAGCTTTAGAGCGGAGGTTCCGTGAACTGGTAAAGTATGTTACAGATATTTATTAGTTAATCTTTTAATTAGATGTCGATTGTCAACCCTCAAACAATGTTTTCCACTGTTTCACAGCTTGTACCTTACCTGCAATCCAATCTTAGCTGCTTCCAAGACCTGGAGATCCTCAACTTCAGGAATGGCAGTGTTTTGGTTAATAGTAGAATGAAATTTGCCAAACCGCTGCCGCAAGGCATCAGCAATGCTGTTCATCTCGTCCTGGAGGACTTCTGTAACGCTGCCTATCAGACCATGAACCTTGCCATTGATAAATCATCATTGGCTGTGGAGTGTAGGAATTATTAGCTCAAGTAAATTTTAATATTCTCCACCAATATGTTTGAAATGAATTAAAGTTTAATTCATTAT
>JAODJW010000035.1:14842442-14861494 GCA_026777045.1 Hyperopisus bebe | reverse complement strand
AATGTGAGTGTGAATGGGTGAATGTGAGGCTAATTGTAAAGCGCTTTGGAAAAAAGCGCTATACAAATGCAGTCCATCTACCAATGTATAGAATGTATATCATGAAAATAAAGAAAACACATTGAATGAGAAGGTGTGTCCAAACTTTTGGCCTGTACTGTACATATGTAAGTTGTATATTGTACAATCATTGCTGGTAAAAATGTGTGATTTAGATAAAAATTAGAATGGCTGAAAGGATATTAATCTGGCAGCCCATGTGAATATACCATCACTTGGGTTGTTTGGGGCTCTGCCACTAGGGGGCGCTCTGTATGTACTTATTCAGTACATCTACCTCCAGGCACGTGGAATGCAGGTGAAGATGCCAGTGAGAAGTGCACTCCTGCTTGCTCACCAGGCTGTGGGTGTGACGTCTGCCTTGCTGCCATTTAGCCTGCAGCAATTGTGGTTGCATAGTGGCTTGACAATTGGAGGTATTTTAGTGCTCGGATGTCTAGATGTCTATCTATGTCATTAGAGAATAGGTGGCGTTGGGCATTTCAGGTCCAGAAGCTACAAATCTAGACCAAGATTTTGTTTCAACCAACCAGGTAAGTACTCTGTGACTGCGACTCTATGTACTCAACTGGCTGGTAGAAACAAAATCTTGGTCTGGATTTGTAGCTTTTGGACCTAAACTGTCCAACAACCAGTGGGTCAGGGTGATGTATACCTCTTAATACATAATTTGACTTCATTTGTCCTCCAGCCCACAAAAGCAGAATTTTCCGATTGAATCGCCATATCTAACTCTTCTATGTCCTTGCCTGCACACGTTGTTTATAACAGGATTTTGCTCAGAATAACCAATCAGTCGAGTCTGTCTCCTTTGCGACCTTCTCAGCTTACATATGCAGGGAACGCTGATGCTGTTGATCATTCAGATTGGAGTGAATAGTGTATTACCAGAACGGGGGCGGTGAAAGTGCCCCGTGAGTAGAATAACTGATTTGCACAGAAGTTGTTTTGATGGCCTTGGCAGTCTTGGGGTTTGCAGTGCTCAGAGATTTGGCGCTGCTGATTGATTTACATTTCTCGATTTTACCATGGACTATTAACTGTGTTCGTTATTACCCCTCTCTGCTGGCATTCCCTCTGACAGCTTCACTCGCGGTGTATCTCTCCGCAGCCGTCTCGGACTGCTGTGGCCGTGATCCTGGTCCAGTCCAACATTTTTTCTTGTGTTCCAAGGTAACGACGACTGGCGCTTCTACTGTTTTAGTCTGTTTCCCTAAAAATTTGTTTTTTGTCTCATTCCTGCAGACTCAGGTCCTCTCTTTGCATTTCACCCCACTGTCCATCTTGCCCCTTTTTTTCTTTCTTTCTTTCTTCCAATAATAAACCTCTTACTGCTGCAGCCCCTCAGCATGTGAACTCTGCCGTCCCCTAGCCGGGTGAAGGCCAAGCCAATTCCTTCGAGCTACATCATTTTCGCAGTGCGTTACCATGGAATGACACTCGTGGCACCCTGTGTCCTGTTTGCACTTCACCCTTTTGTGAGATGTACGACGCGGTAAAAGCCTACGGCTATTCCTCAGCTGAGGAGCTCTGTGCTCTCTGGCTCAGCTCCCACTGCTTGGCTGAAGAAATAACATATAAATGTCAAACCGGACCAGATATGATGAAGTGATTCTGGTGTGTAAGTTAGAAACAAGGAGTATTTTCCAGGAGCTAAAGACCCGTGTCTTTGTATCGTCAAAGTCAACAGGCTTTCACTATATTTCTGGTCTCCAGAGATGGGTAAACCTTGTTTTGAGGCCATTTTTGATGTGGTTTTCTCTCTGTCAAGATGTTCTGCTGGTGATACTATGCTTTCTTTGACAAGTTCAGACCCAAACCTAAAATTTTCAAGCATGGAGGCTTCAATGACATCTTTTTTCGAAGGACTGAGCAGAGGTCACCTTCGGTAAATTTGTCTTGCTTCAGCTCAAATCCTGTTCATAAAACTTTAAGACCATGATCGGTAACAGTAGGGATGGCCTAGGATCAGTAGGGAGCAGGAATTTTAATTACATTCTAAAAGAACACTTTCTTAATAGATGGAAATATATATGGATGCCAGGTGAACGTTGAGTTTCTCAGAGACTGAGAATAATGTGAACCTAATGTGGCTGTTTGGGCGCTGGCATATGCTGCTGCCTCACGGTAACTGACAGCCAAACGACTCTCCCTTGAAGTCAATTTCACTGCGGAACCGCAAAGAGGCTGGCGACTGGTTTGCACGTGGAACATGCGGCGACGCCGGTGGCCAACCGTCAATTAGGGGCCACTGAAGTACGCCTTTTGTGGTGCGTTTTTAAGGATCGTGCCAACTTTCCATTACAGAACTCATTAAAACCCAACTGGGGGATGGAGGTCAGGTGTCTTTGGGACAGTAGAAACTGCAGCATAATTTACACTCTCCCGCCATGTTTGTCTGCATGATGTCAGTGCCCTTGTCATTTAAATACTTTTTACGAATGTGCAGAAGTTGCTTCTGACCATCCAAGGACCATAATTGAGTTTGATCACTCAGAAAGCATAATGTAGGGAGAGAAGTCTCATTAGTTTGTCAGTCGTTGCAAATAACCTTAGAATGTCTGCATATATCTATCTATTTATAGGTAAAAGCAGTTAAGGGATTTGAAACAAATTGATAGTGATACCTGGAATTTCCCCCTTCATAAAATAAAATAAAAATAGACAAGAGAGTTGGAAAGTTTGAGTAATACTTATTAGAATTAAAATGTAAACAGCAAGGGGCTATAACTAGTTATTATGAAGTTAGAATCGGGGGTGGGGGGGTTTAGAACCAACACAGAAAGTTGAAAAAAAAAAGCCCAAAACTGTGGATATTTTAGTGAATGATGCTGGCTGGGGACCAAAGCAAAAGCAAAATATATCGCAAAGCAAAATATTTTCTTCAGTGGAAAAGTAACCATTTTTACTTTAAATATAAAATTACTTCATATGTATAATTATGCAAATAAACATTGTGTGAAGTTTGGGAAACCTTTTTCAGTTGGATTATAAGATGTAAAAGCAAATTCTTTCTGAGTCCTGAAACTTTTCCAAAGGACCATTTCCACATGACAGCTGGAAGACAAAATACTGGCAGATAAAACGGATTTATCACTGTTTTCAGTTGAAAAATTCCTTTTTCTTTGGCCAACACCTGCTGACTGATCCTTTAACCACCCAGAAGCGGATTACGTGAACAGTGAAAAGATTAAGCACCCATTCCATTACCAGTATGTTTTCCATCCATCCATCCATCCATCTTCAATTCACTTACCATGATAAGGGTTGTGGGGAAGCCTAGAACCTATTACAGTTCTTTTTTCTGTTTTTTGTTTTACAAATCACGTTTATCATTTGCTCACTTATAATTAGTACAGAGTTCACGTTCATATCCAAAGAAGAATCAGAATGCTAACAAACTAAAGCGAAGCAAGCATGTTACACAATGAAGAATGTATTGCACATGAGAGTCAGAGCATATCGCAATAATGTCCCAGATGTAAAAGCATGGTTTCATTAACTGTATCAAGGTTCCATGGATACTCCCTGCTCCCTCCACCAGTGCATATCAAATAAAAGCACTAGCCTAGAGCTGGGTTGAGAACAGCTCCAGTTCCGACGGTAACAGAAAGCGATCTGGGCTGAGGGATTATGTCGTCCCGTGCTCTCCCTTCAAAGGTGGCGACTGTAGGACAGCTGGCGGCAGAGTTCCTGCTGCCCAGATATAGTGCCAGAGTGGCCACATTCATTTCCACTGTGGTCACCTCTTCACATTTGTGGGCATGGAAAGTCTGTTTCAGCTGACCGAGCTGCACATGGGAAGACGCTCTTGTTGTAGTTGCCTGGGTTTCCCCTGTGACTTCCAGGTGGTGTTTTTGGGGAGTCTTCTTTAAAGAACAACCCTCCACGGATGAGCGAGACAGATCTGTCTCCTCGACGTGCGAACAAAATGACATATTGCGAGAAACAAGGTTTTTTTTCTTTCCAGTTTCCAAAAACAAAACAGGGCTTTGGACTCGGTGAGTCTGATAGTTTGTCTCCTTGGAGACAGAAAAAAGCCAAATTTGTGATTAAGTGCTGAACATCTCTTGGAAATATATTGCAACAGTCTGCAAAACATACTACAATCCCTTCTTCAATGTAATTCCAAATGTGATTAGTGTTTCAGATTTTTTTTTCTGCACAGCCCTTGTTGTATGCATATGTTGGGATTGCTTTGTACTCCTTTGAATTGAGCTCATCTGTGTCACATACATCTATAAGTACTAGGGAGTGTAACTAGGGGACCGATTACAGCACATGTTTTTAATTAAATGTACAGTTGATTACGCTTCACTTTATTAACGACAGCACTGTCTTCTGATTACTACCTTCTAGGTCAGAGATTTCGTTAAACTAAAGACAGAAGATGTTTTGAAAATGTGGGGCTTGAATTCATACAAAATGCAGACACACACATAGAGGCTTCCACTGGCAAGTGTCTAATTTAAACACCAGATCTCCCCTTTGTTGTTCATGGCAAAACCTCCTCCTCCTGTGATGTTGTTCATGACTAAAAAGAAGGAAAATAGAACGGTCCAAGCTTCGGGGGGGATGAAAAGGTGGCATAAACCACTTGATCAGAATACTGGTCTCTGGAACATCCTATCCTACTTCCCTCCAGGTTCTCACGGGAACACGATCTCAGCTGATGGTGTCAGGAGGGTGAATTGCAGATTAATCTCGACGACTCTGCCAGGCATAGATGAGTCAGCGGATTCTGGCTCCATGGCATAGAGAAATCACAAATCATAAATCATAAATCATAAATCAACCTCAGAGGGCCAAAGAAAGTCAGTCTCACAGCATGTGGGGTTGTCCTTATTTTAGTGTTTACTCTTGATTCCTTCTGGTCTGTTCAAACTACCAGATACTATATTAACATACCTTAAAAAAAACTATAAGTGATTTCTGAACATGTGGATAGATAATGCTTTGCTGTGTTCCCTGAAGAGGCCCATATACTTATGTTAATAGTTAAACCGTCTTCATATATTTTTGTATTTTGATGTATTTGTACCCATCCTATTATCCCGTACACAAAAACTGATTTTTAACTGTTATATATGTGATTTTGGAGCACTGTTATGCCACCCAGAGTGCATCCCTGCCTTCTGCTACCTGGGACAGACTCCAGGCCCCACCCACAATGACACTCAGGATAAGTGGCTGGGAAATAGATGGATGGTGTAATAACCTCCTTTACAGTAAACACAGGATTGAAATGAGTTGTTCGCTGGATTATGTATCTGGCAGGGTATCTAATATAGCCTGCACTTGAAAACCTCAGGTTGCCTTAAGCAGGATATTAATAACAATGTGGTTAACCACAGTGTCTTAGGCCTGTATTATAAAAGGCACGTTGGGACTAAAAAAATTTATGTCATGCCAGTAACGGTTGTTTTTAAACCTGAATTGTAGTCTTACATCTTCTAACTGACAAGCTTTACCCACTTTTAAGCAAATCCCAGTGTACACGTGTCTGCAAGACTTTGTGGAGTGATCTTAGCTTGCTTGGAATTAAAATCAAATTTAGGATGATGTGAATTTATTAATGCATAATACCCTACTGAGCTCAATGAAATATTCTGCCAAAGATGTTTGTGCTTCAGTAATATAAAGAGGCCTTCATAGTGTATACATCCAATCACATCGCACTCATAAATCTTAGAATTTATATACTATGGTGTCACCGTTTATATTGATTTGCACTACATTACCATGGTAAAATTAAAAAAAGGCCACAGTTCTCACATAATGTCTTCAATATACGTTTTAAATTAAAGCCCACTGATATTTTGTTTAAAATATGTACCTAATGCATCGTTTTCATGAACACGTTCATAACAGCCGCTTTGATCTAACAGCTTTAATAATATGTCATAATAATGCAATGTTTGCCTGATTGGGTGGTTAAAACATGCTGACAGGATATAAGAAGCTGAGGTTCGTTACTTAAGGATTATGTTACAGTATGACGGCCAGGTTTCCCTGTGCACATCTTTACTCTGATAATCACAGAATTTAGTGGCACCAGCATCCTGTGCCGTATGATGGTTTAGCAGTCAGAACCTCTCCGATCAATGTTCCGAAACCCGGTCCATTGGGAGCTGGGAGGGAGCAAAGATTTTGACTGTCTGTTTGTCCCCAAGGGGCGGATTGGGGACACTGGTCTGATTATACACCGACTATGATCTCTTTCACTTTGAGAATCTCATATTTCATGCTCATGATCGAGACTGACGTGACAGTGGCTGTAAACGCTAAATGCTCCAGGCCCATAAAATGCACCAAGGTTTGTCTTGCTGCCCAGCTAGGAGTGACCAGCCCATCTCTGTGGTCACCACTGACCTCACTCTGCCCAAAACAGGGGGAATATCCCACCGCTGGGTGGAGTAGGAGCATGTGGAAAAGGGATCGTCTGCAAGCCACTCACAACCACATGTCATGAGTGACAGATGAGGATGGGACACTCTCCAGTGTTCACCCTATATGCTTATATTCAAAGCTACTGGGACCTGTGAAACTAATTCAGTGACTCAGGCTGTCCTTGCCTGCACCAGTGTATCATTGGGCATGGTGAAATCCAACATCCTTATTTATTATTAAGTGTCTTTGCTATGCCAGATTGGAGTGGTATGTGGCTCAGTGGATTAGCCACCAGTGCGTGTGATCAGAATGTATGTATGTCCATGTTGCAGCAAAGAGCATGCTGGGATATGCAAAAACTGAACAATTTCAATGCAAATGGACAATGAAGTGTTATTTCATTGTACTCATTCTCAGATTATGAAACTGTTTTGGTTGCTAGCATTAAAGATGAAGCTGATGTTAGCGGGTGACACTGTTAGCATTAAAAATAAGGTGTGATGATCGCGTGTGACACTGTTGTTGTACGTCGCTAAAGCTGAGAATTCAAATCTCTTTGTGCAGCTGTTTGTTTGTTACATACTCCAGTCTCGCATGGAATTTTTGCGAAATCCGAAAACATATAATTAGGAGAATTGTCCTTTTTATGTGTGTGTCTCGCAATGGACTGGCATTCTCTCTGGGGTGTTCCTGCGCTACCTGGGATAAGGTCTAGACCCCATGGGACCCTGAGCAAGTTAAGGGGTTAGAAAATGGAGGGGAGTGACAAGGTTAGGGCAAGGGGTGCTTCTCTCAAAACCAGCTGATCTGTGTCACGGCAGGAACTGAGCAAGGAGACCAGCACATGTGACCATTTACCAAGAGAGTATGCTGCTGGTAAGGAAATATGCTGCTTTAACAGGACATTGTTTACCTGATTGTATTTTTAGGAGATTAAGAATTACAATATTGTTTTCATCATCATCATCAGCATTATCAAAGGCTGAAGAAGGTTCATTTTGATTAATTTCCATGTTTCATGCTTTTAGATGAAAACACAGAAATGTAGCAGAAAGTCCCATGAAAACTTGTGCTTGTGTAATATTGGATTGCGACCCAGGATAATGTAACATAACCTTTTCACGTGTGCCTTACAGCCCGAGATCCACATTTTTCTGCTCCACACAAACCCCCAAAGGAATCTGTTGTGAACCACATCCATAAGCTTCAGTGTTATTTGCGGTTTGATGCTATACGTCTCCTCGTGCCTTCGCTATGAGCTCATGGGGAACACGCTGAATCTGCGTGATGTTCTACTCTGAGGGCTCGTCAATGTTCAGCCCGTGAGACAAAGCTCTCCTGTTAGGGTTTTTCCAGAGGTTAATCTGAACTGACCACCCCAACCACTCCAGCATATTTCACAGCAGTGGCTGGAAGCGGAAGGGGTGGGGGGGTATCTGATAGACATGCTTCTCTTTTATTTAGCTCATTAAAAATCCATACTTTTGTAAGGTATTAAAATACATGGTTGCATAACAGCCTTTGAACCAAGATCGGTGATCTTGGGATCCGGTCCAAGCCCACCGTCCATAATGGCTCTTGCAGGCCTCACATTAAACTGGAAGGTGAAGACCTGCCAGCTCTGTGGAGCTTTTGTTTACCATAAAACTTGCCTGTGCTGGCCACACGTCAGCTTGTCAAAGGGTTCGAAAGAGATGAGAAGGTGAAAGACGCCCAGAAAGGTGGGAGGTGTTAGAGAGGATAGAAGGACTCTGCTCAGTCGCTCAGGAGACACGTCTTATCGTGCAGCCATCTATGGGTCTCACTGAACGTTCTCCAAAAATAAGGAAACTGCAAGGTGTTTAGGCTACATATTTGTATGGGTCTGCATTTATGTGGTGTTTATGTGTGTATACAAAAAAATATTTTTATGGTTTTACCTCGTATATAATTCTGTAGGTATTTATAGGCTCTTAAAGGGGTTGAGGTATTGAAAAATAAATTTTTATTGCTCTTTATGTTAGAGCAAATAAAGACACAATATATCCAATAACAAATATATATAGTAAACCCATAACACATGACATAGTACAAGTAGAGGATGTTTCCAATTTTTAGAAATCACCTACTGTGTGTGGCTTTTGAGACTGTATTTATTGAGCTTATGAATATTGTGGTCTGTGGTTTAGTACAGGGTTTTCCAACCTGCAATCCCCCCTCTGCTCCTAGCCCGCATCTCCTTTCTTTTGCAGGTCCCCCTGTTATGAAACGTTGAAAACCCCAGGTTAAATAAGAAGATTTTGAAATATTTATTTGAGCTTATTGAGAGAACTTGGTTAACAGGAGAAACTAAGTAGCATGAATGTGTAGAATATCACAGGGACTCACCTTGAACTCAAAGTAGCATCCCTCAGGCTCAAAGGTTATGGGAAACTATGTAGAAACGGTGGATGTGCACTGTGTTCAGAAAGCGGAAGTGATCTAAAACGGTACACTGCGTATTAATGATCTGTGGTGCTTCTCATAAGGGAGGGTGGTCATGAATCACCTTTTAACAAGAAGTAGCACGCAAGCCATTATGCTCATGTTTATGGATGTTACATGAAAACAATCCTCCCGATTGAATTAAACTTGGCCACTTGCTTGAGGTGAATAATTTAGGTGAAGGAACAGTGCAAAAAAATTAACACTGTCCTACTGGCTAGCAAAAAACAAAAAAAAAACAAATGCATGACTGTATATCTCTAGGCTACTATAATGAGATGTCAGATTTAGAGTGTTTGAGTCCTTTGTATAATTCTTCCTGAGACCCTGACAGGGTGAACAGTGCCCCCCCCCCCCTGTTTATTCACACTCAAGCACTGAATGGGAAGACACTGCAAAAATGGCTGCAGGAATGTGGACAACTGCTACACTGCCTCTGCTGTCCACTCCTGTGAGTCGAGGCATTCAAATACCCGCTTATCAAACCCTAAAATCCTGTCCTTTGGAGGGTTTAATTTTATGGATTGTTAAGCATATTATTTACCTCTGGGGATCTGAGATGGCAGTGTGATCACTGAAAAAGCACCACTAGCAATTTTTAAAGGATTTGTACTTGATTTTGTTTTTCCAGTGGGAAGAGATGAATTAATCTATGTAATACCTGGTTTGTCAGTTCCCTCCTCCAATGCTAACCAGACCAGTTGTTTCTGGCATGAAAGTGTGAATCCCATCCTGCTGAAACCAGATGTGAAGAACGTTTTCATAATATGTTTCTCTGCAAGTCCATTTAAGCACCTTTCAAAACCACACTGTAAATTTGAATCATGGTGGGGAACATTCTCTTTCTCTTAAGAAATGGAGAAATGAAGAGAATCCACAAGCAGTGGACAAAAGAAGAGCTTTAATAGAGAAAGAAAATAAGCCTAAATTAAACTCGGCAAGTGTAATGGACTGTGTCTGTTAAATGAGGTAATCAGCTAGATCCCCCAAAATGCACCACACCAACATCAAGCAGTACGGCTCTTTGAGGTTTCATTTCGATAACAACTGTTGTTATTAGTCTCAACTAGCACAACAAATAGAGCCTTTTTATTCCTGAGACCAGTTGTCTGAAATTTATGTTGGATACGCTTTCCATGTGTAAAGAGAGAGCTAATGGCATTTTCATATTAGCCAATTTCATATTAGTCTCGGTCCATAAAACAGCACACATGATAGCCAATAGCCATTGTTGCCTTTGCCAGGGCTTTGATTGACAGGCAGAGTTAACAAACGTATTTCAGTTCAACAGCGATGTAGGAAATAAAATTAATGAGAAGCCCCATAACAGCTGACGAATGCACTGCATTGTTTGCGGCCCGAGGATCGTTCCCTGGCGCATATTCACTTGCTCTCTATCGTTCAATTGTCGTTTCAAAGACGATCTGCTACCCATTAAGGAAAGCCAAGTCTAAGGGTAAGATACATAAAGTTCAATTCTCCTTTGAAATTCTGAAAAAATGCTGAAAAACAGAAAATAAAAAATGACCATATTGTCTGCTTTCTCCTTTGTTATACCCATTGTTTTTATTCAAAAATTGTACATCACTGCATTTCTAAACAAAAACACATAGATTTATCTTGATAACCACTGGAATCTGTTGACATGGAGGAACATTGTTGAACTGCATAAGTTGACAGTGGGTCTTCATTTGATTTAGTATTGCATTTTTGCCATGCAACCTGAGTCTGAAAAGCAAGGGATTTAAATTAGTTCAATGTGGAGTTTGGTTATGACACGAAATTGACTTTAATAAATGATTTATGTGTGTAAATTTTATATCACATATTTTCTCTGTGTATTTTACTGTTCTCAATTCTGTAGGTCAGTTTATAAAGATTTTTGGATAATCTGAAGTGAGGCTAAACCAGTATTAATTCTATTCCTCCTTGTATTTCTACTAGAATGACTACAGTTCAGTGATCTTCGCTAACACGGCCTTTTCCCTAGACTTCTTTATCAGTTACAATCTTACAAAGCCCATCTGTTTCTAGGCAGACTGAAAACTTGTATAACGTCAATGCTACCGTGATGCCAGAACTATGAAAGGAAAAATGCTTTGTCCTTTATATAAGAAGGGAAACAATGTACTAGAGTTTTAGAAATAAAATGAATTTGAAAGTGTGTAAGCCTGTAATGCTTGTAATGGAAATCGAATTGTAAGTAACTGTTAATTTTGATAAGATGCTATTGTTTCACAGCACTTCCTTGCTGAAAACAGCTAAAACTAGCTGATATTCGTAACTGGTTTGAGCTGGTTTTAGTTGGTCTAAGATTTTCTATGATGGTTTAGCTAGTGGGTCCTCAGCTGGTCATGCTGATATTATCAGCTAAACAATAAAAGAAAATACACAGATTAAATATTATCTCTCGTTCTCAACATTCTCGGTAACCTCTGGACCTTGTAGTGCATGAAATTCCTAGCAGAGTGGCTGTTTCTGGGATGCTGTAGTCACCATGGCCCTAACAATTACACCATGTTTAAAATTGCTTAGATTGGACCCCTAATGTGATTCTAATGCTTAGTGGAAGAGTATGTCAGCCTCTTGGCCCTGTCTATATGTATTTAGTTGCTGCCACTTGATTTGCTGTTCAGAGGAGCAGACTGTCTGCATTTACAAGCAGGTGTTCCTAAGAAACTGGCCACTGTATGAAAATTATTTTGCAGTAAAATTTCCAATATACTGGTCAGCTTGAGAAGAGGAACTGGCATGTCTGTTCTATCATTAAACTGCTATCAAACTTATCTAACTTCGCTAGCCTCAAACTGAAATTTAACATTTCTTTATTTCATTATGAATGTAGTCAACAAATGGCTGTAGTTTCAGCGATACCTCTGACTTTATGACCAACTGAAATTACATATATTTACATATCATTATAAAACGGTCCATAGGTTCCACAAGGTTCTCAAAAGGACCCACGTTAAGATCTCCTTCTTTAAACAGACTCCATGGGATATTCAGTTGGGAATGACAGTTCATTCATCTTGTTACAAAGTTGGCTAGTGAAATGATATATATATAAAAAATACAAAATGTAACTAATTTTCTGCTTTTTTCATCATAGACTACAGACTTCAGTGCAAGATCATTTATTGTTCTCACTGAGTCTGTATACAATAACTTTATTCTCTAGAAACATTGTGTGTATATATATATATATATATATATAGTCTATGCAAGAAATTTACAAATAGGATTTAAGGTGTTTTTGGAATTTCCACATGGACTAGCTGCCATTATGTTGTGTATGGTCCCTTTAAATGTTTTAATTAAAAAGACTTCTCAGAGGCATCAACAGCGAGCGAACACAAACTGACTGTATATTGCTCTTTCTTGGAGCTACACCACCTTTAGTCCAGACTAGGTGATCCATCAGAAGCTGAGCTGGTTTGGGCCTGGTCAGTACTTGGATGGGTGATCATCTAGGAAAGGGGGTTGCTGCTGGAAGAGGTGTTGGTGTGGCTGTGGTCTGTGTGGATCCCAGTGTGTGGTTCAGTGATGGGAACACTGTGGGTGACTGGGAAACCCATCCTGAGGTCTGTGTGGATCCCAGTGTGCGGTGCAGTGATGGGGACACTGTGGCTGACTGGGAAACCCATCCTGTGGTCTGTGTGGATCCCAGTGTGCGGTGCAGTGATGGGAACACTGTGGCTGACTGGGAAACCCATCCTATGGTCTTTGTGGATCCCAGTGTGCGGTGCAGTGATGGGGACACTGTGGCTGACTGGGAAACCCATCCTGAGGTCTGTGTGGATCCCAGTGTGCGGTGCAGTGATGGGGACACTGTGTATGTAAAACCGATGTCCTGACTGTCTGAGATCATTAATGATCCCTGGGCATCTTTAGAAAGCGTAGTGGTGGTACCCTGATGTCCTGGCAGCGTGAGCGTGGTGAGTGTGGTGAGCGTACTGGCACAGAATGGTTGATGTCACATCATCCAGGTGGAGGCTACACATTGGTGGTGGGAGAAGTGGCTTCCCATTGGTTCTGTAAAGTGCAAAATAAATGTAAAATACATTATAATTTTTTTAAAATGAGGAAATTACCTTTGGTTAAACAGGCCTGTGAGTACAGTGGTTTTTAAAAGTGTGCAGTGAGGGGCATTATGCATGGAGGCTGTTCATCTGCTGTGAAATATCAGCCTTAGCAGCTGCTGAAACAGGTGCTACCTATAGCTGGTTAAAGCTTTCTAACAAAGGCTGGAAAGTATCCCACTGCAAACTGGCTGGGAAACACGGACTCACTCTCACAATTACTCTTTTCTGGGAAGGTGTCAGGATTCTGTCATCAGTTGTTATGGTGGCCAGACGTGGTCATACTGTGCTGTACCACAGAAACTGCCCAAAGGATTCTATTCCATGTGGAATTGAAAATCTAGGATTTTTCTTCCTCTCCCTGACAATAACAAGAACCATTATGTAACAGCGTCACCTAGTAAATTACAGGAAATGCCATCCTCCACACGGCAGCAGCTTCGCCATTATGCATGTACAGTATTTATGGATCTGGGATGATTTTGGCAAAGATGATGGCTTTCTGTAACATCTGATATGGATGAACTGAAAATTACCAAGGAGCCATTTTGTCTAATTTTGAGAGCGGGGTTTATGTTCACATTCTTTGGACAAATTAGGCTTTAGTCTGTAGCAGTAGTTTCTTGTCCTTGGGGGATACTATCACGATTACCAATCACTTCTAGGTCAATACCGTATGCGACCGATTCCGTGCCATACCGCATTCATCAACGAAAAATACTGCACTGCAGATTTAACATCTGCAACAGATGACTGCAGATTTATAAACAATCTTACAGAATATTATGTTTTATTTAAAGTAGGCTCTGGCCATTATTGTCAGATCAGTTCCTGTTTGAAAATGAGGTTCAGAACGGCCTATAAGCACATCATTTGCCCCATTTCCTGCTATTGCACAATTGATAATCCCCACCCAAAGAATTGAGAGCATGCAAGTATGCAAATTCTTATAAGGAAAAAAAAGAAATTCTCATATTTCTCCACTACATTCCTGTATCTCGTGTCTTGCACATGCTGACCCCACGTGACTGGGTGGTGGGGGGGGGGTTCATTCCAGAGTATCTGGAAGTCATTACTACATCAGGGAAATTCTAGAATGTGGGATCCGTTCCGGGGGCTGAGAGGAGTGGCTGTTCTGGTGGGGGTGGTGGAGCTTGGGTGGCATACTGCCAGAGTCCCTGTAAAGGGTCCCACTGCCATTGTGGCCTTTAGGGCTGCTGTGTGGCTCTGTGGGTTAGGACTCTGATTGCAAGGTTGCTTCTTCACCTTCCAGTGTAAGCAGAGTGATTTCTCCAGTGGGCGCTTGAGCGAGGCCCCAATAGATGCTGGCTCTGACCCAAAAACTTGCTTTCTCCTGTAAATGTGCCTCACAGAAAGCGATAAGCAGAGGTGGAGATTTCAGGTCCAGAGAGTACAAATCCAGACCAAGACTTTGTTTCAACCAACCAGTTGAGTATAAAGAGGCAGAGTCACAGAGCACTCAACTGGATTCAGCAGGTTCATTGCAGAGCCCAGATCCAGTGCAAGCTTATGTACTTTCTAGTGGAGAAATAAGTAAGCAGATTATTGGTGACCTACCTGTTTCTCCTTCTTCCTCTCCTTCTCCTCCTCTTATGGTTTCTCCTTGACTGTGTTTAATGAAGAGCGGTGTGAGGCGTTAGCTCTGATCTGCTGATTGCTTGCCGGTGACGGCTTTGGGGGGTATAGCAGACACAGCCTGAGGTGCTGTAATCAGTAGTGGTCACTCAGATCAGTGTTTCCCAACCAAGAAGGGGGGAGGGGGGTTGAGGTCTCCGCCCATTACAGGGGAAACATGATTATTGGGGGGGGTTGTCTTAACTGGTTTTGATTTACTGGGTAGGGCTACAATTTACGCCCATGTTCCCAACCTAGTCCTCGAGGAACCCCGAACAGTCCATGTTTTTGCTCCCTCCCAGCTCCCAGCCAATCAGGAACACCGAATACCTGGTACTAGTGTGCTGGGAGCTGAGAGGAAGCAAAAAAGTGGACTGTCTAGGGTTCCCCGAGGACTGGGTTGGGAAACACTGCACTAGATGACCTCTATTCATCTGATCATGACAGTGATATACCCTTCATGCTGGATTCTCCGGTTCCCTCCAACTGTCCATATTTATGATGTTTTGGTGATGTGGATATGTCATGATGTTTTGGTGATGTGAATATGTCATGATGTTTTGGTGATGTGGATATGTCATGATGTTTTGGTGATGTGGATATGTCATGATGTTTTGGTGATGTGGATATGTCTCCGAGTCTGTGTGTTACAGATATAGATGAAGTGCCTCTAGCTTCTCTACTGTAGATGGCACCTGAAAGCAAGATGTATTTACACAGATGGTGGAAAAGATTAAGGAATTTTCAAATTGATACCTCTGTGCCAAACTTCCTGGCAAGCCCGTCGACACACAGGAATTTATTCAATATTTTTCCATTTTGTTTTATGGTCTGATTGCCCCACCCTACAAGACTTTAAAGGAGGGTTTCTTTATTTTCTCAATTACATCTTAATGGCTGATGAACCATTGAGCAAAATTTTTAACATGAATTACGCTGATAAAATATCCTGGTAGGCAGGTAAACTTAAAATTAAATTGCTGGGAATTGTCACTCCACAAAGATAAAAAGCAATATGCTACAGCTCCAGAAACAGCACTCATACCAAATTCAGTACCAAAGAAAAGAAGTTACAACTATCTTAAAGTTTATCCATATAAAAAGGGAAGAACTCAAATTAGAAATTTCACAGAGAACTGAAATTAATATTAAAGAAAAACCTTTTGCAGATGAAAGGTCTAAAAAACCTCTACAGTATGTTTTGTTTTGCATTTGGTAGGTTTCATAAATCGAATTTTACCAAGATAAACAGATCCAAAGTGCAGCCCTGCATCTGCTGCATATAGAGCTGCCTAAATCATAGACATTTTATTATTAAAAATAACTCTGTGAAGGGGAAACTCAAAACTGATGCTTTAACAGTGAAACCAGAAGGTAGCAATGGCATCAGTACAAGCATTGTTCAAGGAAAATGATGCTAAACACTAGCAGATATTCACATTGCGTTATGGGAACGCCGGTCATGGCAGGGCGACTGCAGATACTGATGCTAAACTGTGCTTCACTGCTGAACTGACTCTTTTTGCTAAAGTGTTGCATCTTTATTCATTGACCTTTCCAAGGCTTGTCCAGTATAAGGCTACAGAGGGTCTGGGAGCTGCTGACGAGAGAGGGCACCCTGGACATGCTAAATTAAAGACACCAATTTCCCTTAACTAATACACATAGGTGGACATTTTGGGCTCAGACCAAAGTCCAGACCATGATTTTGTTTCAACCAGCCAGTTGAGTATAAAGAGTCATAGTCACAGAGTACTCAATTGATTGGTTGAAATAAAATCTTGTTCCGGGTTTTTACTTTCTGGACCTGGACCATCCACCTCTGTGGGTACATCCCAAAGGGGCAATGTGTAGCTCAGTTTAGATGGTTTTGGGTTTGAGTCCCCTGCCAGGTGGCGTATTCATATCCTCCATGAACAAAGCCCTTACTCTATAACTGCTTCATGCATTGTGCGTCACTTTGGAATAAATCGACTGCTATCTAAACAAATGTAAACACCCTGGGTGGCAGAGTGAGTAACTGGAATGCAGTGCTGCCAGTGCTGGGTGTTTGAACCCTACTCTGTGTGCATGTGGAGTTTGCATGTTCTTGCTCTTCAGTGAGTTCCCCCCTGTAGTTTGAAGATACACAGTTAGGCTAGTTGGCATCTGAGACGGTCTGGTATCTCATCCAGTATGTATCCCAACCTTGTGCTCTGTGCTGCCTGGGATAAACTCCAGGTCCTGCTGGAATCATGAGCAGAATAAGTGCTTAGAAGATGGAGGGAGGAACCCAGGGAGACCATTAATGTTAAAGTTACACCCCGCAGCGTCTAAATCCATGTTGCCAAACACTGTGTTGAACCTTTTCAAGCTATTTATTTTAGTCAGTGTTAGCAAAATTCAATTTTATGTTCAGGGATACTAAAGCAGATCCTCTCTTGGGAGCCCAGCCATCATCCTCCTGATTGTGAGATTAATTGGTTAATTGTAAGGTTAACTGCTGGGTTGCATTAAAACTCTCCAGTTTTTCATTTGTTTATACTGTCCCAATTTCATGTGGAGCGGCACAGAGCCATTCATGGCAAAGCTACATGATTATTGTTTTAAAATGTAACAAATAAGAAACCCCTTTGAATCGCCTTTCATTTTTACACACTGCAGATGCGTGGCGCAAGATCCTCACTGCTTTCAGCCGCTGTGTCTGCACACTTCTAGGTGCCTCTGGCAAACTCGCCTATTCTGTAAAATTGCATTAAGCCAGATAGGAAGAAGCTCATTTGCTTTCAATTGCCTGTTAATATGAGTTTTATTTAATACTTTGAAAACAATCGGCACACACCACGGGTCTTGCTGTCTTCTGCCAGGGATGGGCCTAACGCAGACTGCTTTTGCTGAATTCTTTCAGCGTGAAAAACAGCACCTGTTGGACGCAGCTACAGATGGATTTTACACGTGTTTCTCCGCTGCCGTTCCTGGCCACAATATTTGTTACCTGCTCTCACCTCTGCCTTGTAAAGAAGTCATGTGTTTGTGGCAGAGAATCTACTGTACATCCTTCTTAATTAGTTTTTGTTTTCCCTGGACAGCTCCTTTGAGGACTCTCGATGTAGACGATGAAGTACTGTATTGTCTCAGAATAGACCGAGTGTTTTCCAGCAAACGGCCGCTCATTCCTCGTCTTCTTTTAGCCAAGCTCTCTGACTGGAGGTATAGTTATTACTTTAAACGTAGACACTGGAACTTTCTGGCACTCTTACTTTAGATGAGGGGTTGCTGTGACAAAAAAAAATGGGAAATAGATTTTCCATATATTTAGATTGTTTCCAGATTACTTTAACATATCGGCGATCTGTTTTTTTCAGCTCCTCGCTAAGCCACTAAGAGCTGTTTAATTTATTTCCCAGAATGCCATTTTGTCTGTTTTTGACACATTCTGGCTGTGCATTTCCTTCTGAATTTCACCAACTCCAGCAAGCCTCTCACCCCAGTGCGTGCACGGTATCCCCTGGAGGCAGCTGGGCTACAATCAGTTTAATGTGATGAAGAGGGGGGAGTAACTTGGGATGGGGGCAATATTTGTGACATGGTTGGGGTTGCCTTAGGAACAGGAAGGGAATGGGGGGGAACTAAGTGTGGATATACAATGGTACCTCAGAACTCGAACTTAATCCATTCAGAACTCTGGATCGAATCCTAAAAAGTTCGAGTTCTGATTGAATTTTACCCAAAAGAACTAATGGAAAACCAATTAATTGGTTCCCGGCCCCAAAAAATTACACCTAAATATGTTTTTTTAGCATTTAAACACAAAATGAACTAGATAAAACAAGAAGAGCTTATACTGTACTAAACACATCTAAGCATATTTATCAAAAAATAAATGTATCCAAACAATGTGTCCTGCCCTGATCGTCCGCTCCTTCCATGTGCCACGTTTCTCGTTGTTAATTGTCATTAATCCTCCGTATTCAGTCCGCGTTTCAGTTTGTTTCCCTAGTCCGGTCATTGTATTGTCCGTCTGCATTTTGCCTGCCTTACCTGTACTTAAACTCCGTATTCCCCGATACCCTGACGTCTGCGCCTCTGTCTTTGTTCCTTCCCAGCTCGGCATGATTAATTTTATTATAATTACGACGAATATTTTTATATTATAGGTCCTGTGGGGGACTGGGGGCCTGGCCAGGGTGTACCCCGCCTCTCGCCCGATGATGCTGGGATTGGCTCCGGCTTCCCCGCGATCCAGATGGATAAAGCAGTATGGATAATGGATGGACGAATTATTATATTATTATAGTTAAATGTATTAATGGTTTATTATTAATATTAAAATAATTAATAAATCTTTATTTTTAAATGTATTTTATCGTAATTACTGTTACTGTCTATCATTGTCTAAATGTATTTTTACTGTCTAAATATATGTATTCAGCTAGTGTAAACATG
>JAODJW010000035.1:14793385-14825870 GCA_026777045.1 Hyperopisus bebe | reverse complement strand
TATCTATCTATCTATCTATCTATCTATCTATCTATCTATCTATCTGTTCTCATGAATACAGCTAATGAATTTCATCAAAGGTAATGAAAAAAGAAAAGCAGTAATTAAATATGTCATAGTTGAAAATGATAATTCACTGAATTTATGTCAAAGATTGCAATAAACTCCTGGAAATGATTTAAGCATATTAAAAGTCCTAAGCAATGTTAATATCAAAACAGACAACGATTGGGAAATATCGAATCCATCACTCCATGGTTGGCTGAAAAACATGAAGCTCTAGAGATGGAACAGTCTACGCAAGAGTTTGTGTTTGTTCCCTTCTGGACTGAGTTCAACAGCCTCATGCAAGCTTAATTTTCAGCCCATGGGGTAAAGAAAATTCACAGATTTTACAATTTAAGTGAAAACTGCACTTTTGGGGGAGATGACCTGGAAGCTTCTTGAATGCGGTTTTGTAGTTTGCAGCGAACCCCAAGAGGAATCAACATTTGTCCCCTTGATCCTCTTGCCTGTTATTCCAGGCTCACTGGCCCCCGGTCACAGACTATTCCCTACAGTAAGTGTGCCAAGTCATGGCCGAGGCTCTGTTGATGTTGGAGGTGGCTTGAGCAGCGCTTGGCAGAAGGAATAAAATGATTCTGTAATGTTTAATTTGGGGCCCAGGTATGCCTTTGATGGCCAGGGTGGTAGCACTTACATAGATAGCTTTCTTTACTATATCTCCAGTCTCGTTCACGCCAAAGACCTGCTTAATAGCTTCACATGGAAGGTGAAGTCACTGATTTCTGAGAAACACTTTTCCACCTTATGACTTTTCCTTGTGCCCACAGGTTCCTGTCACTTACCCGCTGTGTTCCATTTGGGGCCTAAACACTTTTTATTTATATCACTGAAAGGAAAACAATGTTATGCATTTTTTTTAATGAGCTTCTTATGACTTGAAGGCATTGCAGCCTTTTGAGACTGACATTCATTTATTCATCCACCCATTTTCCCACACAGAACAAAACAAAATGAATTTGTATATGCTGACCAGAAAACTGTAATTACATAAACTTCCAGGGAAATATTATTAAATTTGCTCTAATTCCTCCTGGGAACCTAAAGAGAGTTCTCATCCCTGAATCTGTAATCCCACATGCCAGAATGCTATTTCTGATATTCTATCAAGGAAAAAAAACACACTAGTGTACTTGGAGAAATATTTAATATCGTATGCTGAAAGACAGTTTATATCTGCTTTTTCTCGGTTCTTAAAACTTTAATCAAGGAGTAGTAGTTTATTACCATAACATGGATGACATTTTAGCCATGAAAAGAGCTGCAGGCAATAAGATAAGTATAATATAAAACAGATGATTGTTGATTAGATTAAAAATAAGAAGTTTTAAGTTCCTGTACCTCGAGCAAACGGCTTTCTGTGTGGACCTTGCTGACGTGTGCCTGCTATGATCTCAGCAGAAAGTAAACAGAATCTGAGGGTTCGCATCAATGTCACCGAAGACACCATCGTCCTGAGGTTCATCCACCCGAACCCTGATGTCAAACTGGAGGGCTACGTCCTGGGGTTCGGCAGCAACATGTTCTCCAAGCACTACATCCAACTGCCTGAAAATGGGGAACTCTATGAGGCAGAGATGGGTAAGCTGGCCGGTGAGGTCTCTGTGGTGCATGGGGGGGCTGTGGGAATAACATGGAAAATATGAGTTGTGTGATAATCACATAGCTGAAAGGTGGACAAATGGACTTAACGCATCATTAAGCAGAGCGTCAGGGAAATGGGTAGGTCTCAGATCTTACCCCAGGGACCCAGAGGCATTTGATACTTCTGAGACAGCAAGACGGTGCATGTCCAACAGCAGAAAAGCTGGAGTTTGCATTCCACTTGCCTTGATGTGATGGACCTCATCTGTCATCTGTGGCCTCGAGAAGCAGTGAGGTGCTGCTTGAGAAGGCTGGAGCTTTACAGCTCACACAGTGTAGCCCACATGTCAGTGCTCTTCTCTCAGACTTCCTTCATAGCATTAATCATCATTACTAGCTCATTTTCTCAAGTGCTTTTTGCTGCTATGAAAGTGAAAGGAACATCCCAGGGCCAATGTTTACTATTGGGTGAGTCTCATCTCATATGTTTCCCATTAATTCTTCAAAAACATGAAAAATCACTGAGGATAAAACCTTTTCAGAGTAACAATCATCACTCGACTGTGCCGTAACTTTGGTAGTTAACCAACAATCTGCACTCATTTCTTCTGATATAACACTGAGTTGTGGTTCCAAAAATTCTTTTCCAGTTTATCACAAAACACATAGCTAACTAAGGCAATCCAGTTCCTAGGTCTGGTAAATACAAAGGCGATCTCTTGTAGGACAAGAAGCAGAAATGGTGTTATGTGTCTATACTGTTAACTATCATGCTGCCCTGATGTTTACAAATACACTCTGCCAATGGCATGTTGCCTTATTCAGAAATCTCCATTTACATGAAACCAATAAATATAATTACTAGATCACAGAGCTACTGTGTGTACTTGCTAATACTTGAAATCAATCCATCAGAGCTGAGAGATGGAAGCGGAAAAAGGGTCATTTTTATTGTTTTTTCCTATCACAGAACAGCATCCTTTGAGGTTCTTTTGAAAGAAAACTTTTCAACATATAGAAAAGAGATTCAAGCCCATAAAATAACACCCCAGCACCCATTATTGCTGTCACTAGCTCTGAATGGCCATACATTTTTAAACTACATGATGTGCGCAGGACATTATCAATGTGTCCCTCTAAGGACAATAACATGCATGTACTTTTGAAATGCGCATATTGCAATGAGACTGTTATTGTGTTTCTTTAGATGCAGAACCTAAGTACCTGGTCGCAGTACAGCCTGCTCCGCCCTACGACCTAAAGAAACATTGTACCGGTGTGTAACACATTTATCAGATTCAGGTTTATTGGACAAGAATTGGGCATACAGGGAATTTGACTATTTGCGGCTTTGTAATATGTAAGGTAAAGTGAAACTTACCTGACCTTTGACCTCTGACCTTCAAACTGCACAGGACAAGTTGACCTGGAGAGGCCTCTGCACCTGGTGATTGGCACAGTGACACCCACCTCAGTTCTGCTGTCCTGGGGGGCCATTTTGCACACACCCTTTCAAGGAAACATTATGAATGACTGTCTGGAGGATGGGTATGCACTGAAATATTACCAGCAGAATATCTAGATAACTATGGAGACAGATCTAGTCGTGTTTTAATTTTTCAGTGGAAGTTAAAGTTCTTGTTTTAATATGTTGTTCTTGCTGTCCTATTGGCACATTATGTCCTAGCTGGCATAATGATCCATCCGTCCGTCCGTCCATCTTCTCACTGCTGTAATGTAATCCTGGTGGTAATATGATAAGGACTCTGACTTCTGCTGTCTTTAATTATACTAGGCACATTCTCTTTTTGAAAGCTTACACATCTTTCTGTGGAGACCAAGTATAAACCTTAACAATGTTTTTAGTCACCATTGTGGCTTCAGCTCTTTCTCTCATGGATATGAATGCTCTGTTTCTGCTTGAGCTCCCTAAACATTCAGAAAGCTCAGGCACAAATTCCCATCACTGTGCTGTTCTGTAATAAAGTCTGTCAGGACACTGCGGGGGACAAACAGCTGACCTTTACAATCAGCACTTGGCAGTCTTCCTACCATCCAATCCAATTATACAATGATCTGTGCATACTTAGTAGAAATGAAGCACACATTACATGACACTTGATATTTATATAAAGTGAACAGATTAAAGCTATTTTGTCAATGTAGCACATCGTGTAACCTAAATAAAGAACATGCATTTCAGGGAAAATCTCAAAGCCCTCCTATTAAAAAAGGGACAAATGTGTTTTTTTCCCTTTGCAAGTGTGTGAGTGACACCAGGGTACAGGTGTATGGGACTGTGAGATCAACTAGCTGCTGTTTTCATTCTTCTTTAACTGTCTTTCACTCGACTGTGTTTTTCTCCCGAAAGGAGAACGTTGGAAATGTCTTTGGAAAGCCTGACCTCAGCCGGCCTGAATGTGTCTCATGCCCTTGCAGCCCTTATTATGTCTGTAATTCCAGCTCCCTCTTTATACTGCCCAACTACTAAAGTCTGTATTATTTCACGCTGAACGAAAATATATGAACGAATAGATCCAGATTCCGTGACCCTGACAGAAAGATCACCGAAACCTTTTTACTAGACTTCGCGAAAATGAATTGGCCCCAGTGCCACATATTAAAATCACCGTGGCTATTGTGCGATACAAGGCTTCTCCAGGAGGATGATACAAAGTGGCCTAGCGAATGATGCTATTGGCTAAAAAGACTAAATGGCTGCCTCTTCAGTTCCTAGAGGAAAAACAGCTGTTGTACACTTGAGTAATGGCACACAGATGAAATTACACCAGCAATTATCAAGCCAACTAAATGGATAGCCTGGCGTATTTCTCTGGGTGATCCCGTCTGCTAACGACGTGTGCGATTTGCTAAGATGCATAGCCTGAAGGCAAAGTAACTCCCTGGGCCTCTGCTTTGTTTTATCGGCCTGCAGCCACTACACCGTGCGCTACAGAGAGCGCAACAAGAAGTGGAACTATCAGATGTGCCCCACCACTGACACCGTGGTTGATGACCTAAAGCCCCACACGCCGTACGAATTTGGCGTCCGCGCCAACAAGGAAGACGAAAGTGGCCAGTGGAGCAAGCCTGTCATTCATAGCACTGACATGACTGGTATATCCCATTACCTGGCACCTCTCTCTCTCTATCACAGTCACATCTCCTTGCATGATGCGGTGGTCTAGCCATCACCATAAAGACACCATATTATACATTCAATCCATACCATCCAAACTCGTAACATATTTGCCCAGCAAATAATGATCAAAGACAGCAACTCTAGTTAAATGACAACCATGCACAGATTGAATTGTATATATCATGATAATCTGTTTCATCTAAGATTATTCCTTCGTTGCAAATACTTTAGTAATTAACCTTGCACCAATTATCCGTTTTTCTCTCTTGTTTCTCAGAGAAAAGCCTGCAAGATCCCTACATGCCAAGGACTCCAAATGGAAACCCAGTGGTATACTGTTTTTCTTGTTCTTTGGGTGTCTTGTGTGCAAAGACTTTAAAACATAGGGAGCAAATTAATCTTTTTTACAGGCAGCGACTGCAAGCTCTTGTTTTGTCATTATTATACATGCTTTTTTTTCCTTCATTACTTCTCTTTTCCATCTGTGCTTCCCAATGGAAAACAACTAAACAAGCTCCGGAGCTGAATAAAACTGGAGGGATTTGAAGTATAACATGTGCTCTTCCGGATCATTCTGATTCTGGATCTCCTCGTAGTTATGTCTCAGTTTGAGACGCTCTGTAACCTGTCAGGAAGCAGTGGGTCCTGCTTTATTATTTATTATTTATTTATTATTATTCATTATACCCAGCTGTGGCTGAACCCGATACCAGCGTGTAATTCTGGGTCTGACAGGCATTCTACCTGTCGTGACCTCTGCGCTCCCCCTGCTGGCTGCCCACACACCCATTCCCCAGGGGGGGTGCATTGACAGACTTCCGTGGTCAGCCTGCTTTTCTGCCTGCTGGTCTTTTCGGAGGAACAAGAGGCTTGGAGCCTCCTCCGGAAACATTCTGACAGCGTTAAGGCAATGGGCCAACCAGGGGAACTTCTGGTGTCACTGTCCATCCTCCGGAGGAGAAGACCCCAGTAGATTGGAAATACTCGAAAAAGACTGTACATGTTTCCAAGACAGAAGTTCTCCCAGACATAAATTTTTACTGAGTTGGAATTAATAATAAAATTTCTTTTTTTTTTTTATTTTAGAAGCCAAATCTGTCTGGACCGCAGGCACTTTTTCCACCCAGACCAGGTGAGCTATGAATTTAACTTACTTTAAACCATAAAAATCACTGTATTCATCATATAAATAAAATATTAGCCTGTATAATTATAATAGTATGGTTTATTATCAATCAGATCATTGGTTTTGTGAGATCGCTTTATAAACTCATATTTGGAGTATATTGAAAGCTCAAATGCTCTTCTTTATCTGAACTGTACATTTTTATTTTAACAGCACAGACTCTGTTTTACTAATCAAATATATCTAATTACAAATTCCAGGAGGAGGCGCACAGAGACCCCTCCATATGTGAAGTAATATGCAGTTTACAGTAGTGGATGGGTTCCTTTGTCTTGCAGTGTTGTGTATGTCCTGTCCTGTCCTGTTGCTTTTTTTGCCCCAACCTGTTTGCCCCAGTGGAATTCCAATATCTCCATAATTATTCACACATCTCCCACCCCCAGCCATTCATAACAGGAACCAGACCAGACTGGCCCCCCTGCCCAAGAACCCCAGGTTCCCTGGAGGTCCCAGAACATCTTTGGGTAACTGTCTTATTTCCCTTGCCAGTTCCTGTCCAGTTCTCCACGTCTGGCCAAATGTGATGTGGCAGGAGTTAATTGGGGGTTACTTCAGATTTCCCCCGAAATCGGACCTGTTTTTAATCACACGATTAGCCGTGCATTTGGATACAGGTGTTTAACATCTTTGAGTCATTCTTAGTGTGCTGAGGGACACTTCTCAGAACACTTTTTACCTGTGTCTTTTTCGAGGACCTGCTTTGTTCTCTGCAGTGGCTCCTGAAGACCGTCCTGAAATCTCTCCTCTCCCAAGATCTATCCCTCCTCAAGGGCCACAGTTGCCACTGGGTAACAGAAAGTCTGTCTTTGTTGAGCCATGCAGCTTCATTGAATGTCTGCCATTGCTTAAGCCCTGTTCATGGCGCTGTTGGATGGATGCCTTCTCAGAGATCAGTGGCTGTGTACTGGCATGGCCTTTAGCAGACATAGAGCAAGTCCCAAGACTGTGACAGCAA
Organism: Hyperopisus bebe; assembly: GCA_026777045.1. Lineage (NCBI taxonomy): Eukaryota > Metazoa > Chordata > Actinopteri > Osteoglossiformes > Mormyridae > Hyperopisus > Hyperopisus bebe. The sequence continues at coordinate 14,818,940 of JAODJW010000035.1, read as the reverse complement.
CAGTCATATTCATTAGCCAGCTCCGAAGGCTCCGCCCACCGCAGAGCATGATTTTTGGTCTCCTAAAGGAAGCGCTGACTCTCATGCTAAACCGCCACATGAAGTGCAGCTGGTCTCTCCTTTGCTCACCATGTCATCCCTCATGTTTTACACTCTGTTCCCATTCTTGCCCCATTTGCTAGACCTTCTTCATCATGGAGTCATCTTTCCAAAAAAATAATCTTGTTACTTTTCCTTTCATGATGCAAATTGTGATGTGAGGGTTCATTATTATTGTTGCTTCAATTATACACAATACCACTACTACTACTATTGATAATAATAACAATAATTACATGCGGATGTGTGCTCCAATGTTTTAGCTTGAAAATAATTAAATAACATGAAATGTATTATTATTATTATTATTATTATTATTATTATTATTATTATTATTATTATTATTAGTAGTAGTAGTAGTATTAGAAAACAAAACAACAAAAATAATGCATTTTATTTTATTATTTTCAGGCAATAAATCTGAGTACACAGTTTGATTTATTCACTCTATGTTCTACTGCTGTTAATACATTCTATTGCCTTGAAAAACATACCCATCAGTGTCTAAAATTTGATAAACATGTCAATCTAGCTTTTCATGAGCCTCCTTCATTTATTCTCACTCTCATTGCTGTTCTACTTGTCAGCTTCCATTCCCATGCTTTTTGTTTACAGAGTTGCTGTCCTTTCATGCCGTGCTATGGCTGGGTTTGAGCACGCGGCATGCACTTCCAGCATGCTTAGAAGGCTGTGTTTTGGTGCTTTAACCTTCTTCTTGTCTTCCAGGAAGAGCTGCAGAGATTGCCCAGCTCTTTTTCTGTTTGTGGTCATGTTTAATATCCCCGATTGAAACGCTGTTTTTTTTTTTTATTTCAGCTCTTCTGCACTTTAAGCTATACAATGTTTATGTGAAATTCCTCAGATAAGTAACCTGAAAGCAAAATGAATCCTTTCTTTATTTAGTGTTTCGCCCTTTCTGTGTGCTGAATGAATGCTCAGCGCCTGTCAAAAAAAGTAACAGGAAAAGAATCCAAAACATTATATTTTGATTGGCACATGTTTTAAGAATTTCTCAGACAAGTCTGAATACCCGATGAATACCTTGTTTTTGAAGCAGAAAGGGTATTCGTGTGTGTCTCCATGGCTCTTCAGTGCTTATCTGAACATTGATCTTCTTTCCATACACCAATGACCAATCTCCCTGAATTGTAGCTCCTCTTTGTTTGTTTTCCCCATTTAGGAAGTGCAAACAATGTTATAAACGTGTCACCCCCGTCCAAAGACATTCCTCCTGCCCTGCCCCACCTCCTGTCCATCAAACCCTTCCCTACCTCTGCCACCCTCCTCCCTTATCACTCTTCAAACAATGGAAAGTCTCAGGGCCGGATCCCACCCAGGTTCCCCTACACCTCCAAGACTCACAGCCCCCTGGGTAAATCTCACCCTCCTAGACCTTTTAGCCTAATGGAGGATTCACTGAATGCCAGTTTATATATATAAACTTTTCTTAAAGTGCTACAATTTTAAGTTTGATTACATGCACACAAGGGCGTAGGTTTGGTTTCAACATTGGTAGGGACCAAATCAGCCCAGACCCCCCCCAAAACATACACGATACTCCTGCAGTATTGGTAGGGATACACCCCTACCATACATACCCAAATCTACGCCCTTGCATGCACATTATATAGAGTTATCGCTGCCTTGAGTAATTTCAGACATATCTGTTTTTGTTCTGTCCTTACTCTGACAAAAATCACAGTTACTGGTAATAAAATCACAAGCTATGTAAGGCATCTGATGTAAATGCAATTCGTCGCTTAGATTTTCTTTTTAGCATTTCTGATTAAAAATAAAATGTATGAGCTAGAAACCATCCCAGTTTAGGAGGATTATGGTAGAAGGCGGGGTTTAGCTGGCAGCTCTCTCACATGATGGGTGTTTCTCATACAGCTGCCGGCCAATCAAGGAAAGGATTCTCCCAGCCTGAGCCGGCCGCTGTGGCAGCTGACAGTAAATACGGTGGTAATGGTAAAGTCATTGTGCTGATCACCTAACTGCTTACTGTTTCTATGTGCAGGCTCCTGCAGCTACAATCCCATTCGTCTCTTTTGTCACAGGAATCCATGCGTCTGCAGTATACGTTGCTTTTGTTTATCCATTTATGGACATGCCGTTTGCCATTCTGCCTTGCATGAGCTCCGCCCCCTTTTGTGTTCTACAACATTGTCGACCTGAAAACTTCCTGTGCCTATATGTTGTATGACATGTGTGAGATACTTTCATGGTTTTCGTCCTGTTTTGTGCCACAAATACGCAACAATTTATTCCCTCAGCTTTTAGCAATATGTTTGGCTTCAGCGAGCTAATTGTTAAACAAGCAAGTTGACGATGCTGTGAATACACTTGCTTTTAATGAACACGTTACTTTCAATTGACCTGTTACTATTAGATCAGCCGTGATGCTCAAGAAGCAGTGCAGGATTTAGCACGTGAACATGACGTACATCGAAAGCAATGTACCTCTTTGTTGATCTTGACTTGAGTCCTGTTTTATAAGCATGTATGTAGAAGGCACCTCAGCTGTGCAGAGCCAAAGCAGGCTGAGCTATGCCCATTTGTTGACATCACTGTTTATTAATCTAGGTCTGTTGCCAGGGTCCATCATGCCTGAGATACTGGCTTCTCAAAAGGCCCACAAAGACCTCTTGTAACTCAAGCTGCTGTTGTTTCTTCTCATTCAGGTAAAGCCATCCCCAGAAATGTGACTTCCACCGTGGCTCGAGTTCCTTCAGCTGCCATCTTGCAATCAAATAGGAGCTCAGTATTCCGGGGAAGGGGTGTCCCTTTGCCCGCCCCTAATGGCAGGAGACAACTTGCTGCACCAAGAGCAACTAACACTTCCCAGGCGGTGATGAAACCAGGGGGTAAAAGAATGCCTGCCTTCCTCTTTCAGTGCACATCTGTACCGATGTTTAAATCCTTATCACCTTACTGGGTGTTTCACTTTAGGCTACTGCATATAACACAGTTGGTACTGGATACTTCTCATTTGCCGTAACCGCTACATTAGCACCACATTAAATCCACGTTAGGCTGTACCGCAGTGTTGCAGTACACCACAGCCAGAATTCCTCACACAGCATGAGTCTTACAGTGTTCCATCATTTCTAAGGAGATCCTTTGAAAGACTGTTTCTTGGTATTGGATGCCAACCCTTTTCTACGGATGGTGCAGCCATAGGTTATTAAAATGATTTATACCATTACAGTATGACAGGCAGACTGGGATCTGCATAGTAGGCACCAAAATAAGCGATCGAAGGTGCACTGGCAGTTTTTTTTTTTTGTTTCAGCATGTGGAAATGTGGAAACCATCTCGTTTCCTTCAACAGCTTAAACCACGTGTTTGCTTTCAAATATTGTTTTAGGATGGTTTCACTGGTGATGTCAGATCTTCATAGAGGCCTGTTTTGAAGCATATCATATGAGAAAGATATATTCCTTACTAATTCCATGGCATTTCCCTTCAAGGTGAAGCGCATCATGTTTACGGTGTTTTTGTTTTACAGATGTAATTTGGCATTTGCTAACAAAAACACGTGTCTTTAGGCAGCTCAGTGAAGGAAATTGCAGTTCTGGTTCTTTAACAGGGACAATGCGCCACATTCCTTTCATTTCTGTTTGACTAGTTGGGTTAACAGGTGTTTCTTTCCCATAACACTGTTTCTCCCCCCCCCCCCCACAGTCAACGGTGAACGCCATAGGGGAAATTGGTATCCCAAACACAGATTGCAAAATGGTAAAAGCAGCCCTTTACCTCTTTTTGTGTTGCTTCCATCCCTGGTCTGACTGCAGTGCTCCTGCCGCTTTTGCCTGTCATGTGTCGCTGTGTGGTCACGCTTGTCACCGTGCTGTTTTCGTCCTCCCAAGGTCTCCTATGTCCACGTGAGCTTCTGCTCCAAGCTGTCGTGAGCTTACTGAGGTCATAACCAGGAATCTATAGATGCTGGCCTTTTAGACATATTCAGCAAATTGTAGAAGAATGTAAACCAATGATAGGGTGGTTTGCCCTGCAGCATGACTAATTATCACAGTGACAGACGTCAGACGACAGAGTTTCTAAGGAAAACCTTAATGGCACCTTAAGTTTGATCAAAAAAATTAATGGAACCAAATTTTGCTGGCAAAAAGATCTAGTGGTTTTGTTGCGGGGCATACACCAAAAACGAGTGACGACATTTTCAGGAAAAAGATTTCAGGTTACAATCCATTATGTGCTTTGATGTGTGCATGTTGCATCTTGTGCATCAAGCATGACTTTGCAATCCATCCCTTACTATTATTTTTTAATAATTACATTATCTTGTTTTGTTGATGTGTCTCATATCAGTGAATTGTTGTATAATCTCTGTTTTGAGCCATAGCTCTTGTCAATTGCAACTATTTATCTCCTGTGGACTTGCACTTATTGTGCATCAACATGAAATTGAACGATTCGCTGGAATTTCCTCATTCTCGTCAGCGTGAAATATTGTTTTCAGAATTAAATCAATATTTTGATGGAGTTCATCTATACGCAAGGTGTTTTACACAAATTCACGTACAGTGTTCCCAGGATGTCCCATAGTCAGTTCTTCTAAACAAAAGCTTCATCATGTAGACCAAGAAGATTCCACGGAATTCCAGGATAACGCTCAATGGGAGGATGTAAGAAAATCAAAAACACTGAATATGCCCTGAAGCATGATCCTGCATGAAGATAATTGAGAGAATATGGTACAAATGCCAAACAGCCTAGAACAAGCCATCCTCTGAAGCCATATGAAAACCATCCTCAGAGTTTCCATGTGAAAAGGGCACTTGTCAGTGCAATCAAGACGCCTACAGTGCAGTCAAGAGGTTACAGTTTTCCATGTTATAGATGGGAGACCTTCACGGTGGGACAATCACAGCTTGGTCATCTCACATACGTAATTTTAATGGGCGAGAGAGTGACAAAAAGATATTGCTGGAACAACATATGTCAAGTCTTGGGTTTATTAGAGGTTCTGGAGGGTCTGAGGCAGAGTAGAAGATAGTGTTTGGTCTGTGGAGTTGAAAAAATAGAGCGCAAAATGGATGCTGCAAGATGCAGAGGAAAACCTGCAAAAGTCTTGACAACTGGGAGAAGACAGACAATTCTGAAGTCATTGAAAGCTACGTTAGACTTTTACAGTCAGCAATGTTATGAACCAAGTCAAAGCATGGACATAAATGCAGTTGAGAATTGATGACATGAACTGAAAATAATAATTCATTAATGGCGTCTGTCCAGTTTAACAGAGCCTGAGACATTTTGCAACAATGTGACTTACCAAATATAGCTCAATCTTCTGCCAATGGGTGCTTCACCATTCAGAGAGGTGAACCCTTATACAATATTCATGTTTTTGATTTTGAATTTATATTCACAGTACTTTTTGTTGAATAGAGAGATGGTCCAAAAATTCCAGTGAACTCTATTTTGATTTCATGTTGTTGCAGAACAAATTGTGGAAAGAGACCAGAGGCGTGAATACTTTTTAAACTCTATTTCCGTTGTGGGCAAGTCCTTAGTGTATTGTGGAACAATGGCATAAATTGTGGAGTGCTTATCTGGTTTGACAGATTACATTACCTTGTAATGTAAAAGGGGGAGAGATATATTCTTCCTTGGCTTCTTTACATGATGTGAATCATGGAGCTTAAAGCTACCTAAAGACCAGGCTAATGGCCCAAACACATGGCAATATATTTTTAACAAACATGTTTTTCAAGTCCCTCTGCTATCCAAGGCCTGAAATGAGTATTTGGAGCAGGCCTCCAAATGGTTGACATTTACTTCTATTCAGTAAAACAACTTACATCAGTCCACATTTAGCTAATTTATTGCAACTGTCCAGCACCTCAGTATTGATGGGAAAATAATAAAAAAGTAACATTATACCTGTAAAAAACGTAAATATAAAATGATTTTTAACTTGAGGTTCAAAAACATTTTTCCTTTAGTGGAAATATTAAGTTACCCACCGAGACATTTGAAAAATAGAAGCGAAATAAAATAAAACAGCCATATTATTAACAGCTCTCAAAATCATTACTACATTTATCTTCATGACAAAGAGATGGCATTTCTATAGTTCAAACTAATAAAAGAGAGATATTGCATAGGAAAAGAGCTGCATGTTTTTCTAATATAAGAATTTCTGATTTCTGAAATTCTCCTAGCCATCATTTTGGTGCTTTTTATAGTACTGAAGACATAGAACCCAAGGGCCATGAATCAATGGAGCAATAACCTTGTGAAATTGACTGATATATGACTGATATATGGCATTGTTAAAAATCCATGAGCTTTACTCAAAAACCCTTCATGGAATCACAGTTTAGGTCATGCTGGAATAGCAAAAGAAATTGATAAATTGTAATACAATTCAGTAACTCGACTGAAATGTAATATATATATCTAATCATTTGGGAATATTATCTTAACTGGAAAGTACAACTTATTTCTTCTTGCTTTTACCACCTCTTACTCCAGTGCTACAGAAAAGAAATTATGGTCCCCTTATCTTTGACGGGATTATAATGTACTCAGACCTAGAGATTTTGTTTAAGGTCCGATGTGTAATAGATTTTCCTGGGATCCATCCAATGTTTTTAGGCCTCTGTGCCTTTGATTAGCTCACAAGCATTGAAACTATAAACAACATTCTTCAGAACGAAACACTTCCCCTGTGGTGGAACCTTGACGGTGTCTCTAACTGCTTTACTTCAGTACTCGAAACATCAAACAGCAACCTACAATATACTATGAATTATTGCAAGATATTTCCTGGACCGGTGACAAACATGAACTAGGCCGGAGTTCCTAATATTATTTTGGCTTACAAAAGTTTACAGCACACAGCATGAAATTCAGCACAGAGAATATGCTCTGTTATTAATTTATATTATAGCTATTAAAATAGCTTTTCTGACATGTCGGAATTGCACAATACGAATACAGATAAACTGTTTTCAATGAATCAAATCAGAGCTTGTTCTATTTATATAGTCAGTATTCAAAGATAATTATATAATTCTGCACAAGAAAGTTTGACCTGTGTATACTGTTGGAGTAAGGAGTAAACAAGGATGACATTAAGGTTTATGAAAGGATTTTCAAATATCTAAAATGGATTGTTTAGTGAATATCTTAAGACAAGTAGTCACATAGAAAAAAAAAGATGCTTTGGAGGTCCAGTCATGATTACTGCTGATTTTGCTTTCCAAATATGTCATCTTTCAGCATAAACAGTGGAATTCACACCACATGATTGTTGATGAACAAATTAGTGAACAAAATTGTTTTTCCCTATGAAGTATAAAGCAACTGGCTCACACAATAGTGAATAGACACTATGAAATGTTCTTTTGGCAGTAAGACAGAAAATTCCCCCGTACTTACTGAATTTACATCGACACATCAATGTAATTTTCCTTTTTTGCAACCGATTAATGACAAACTTGTCAGGTCCATTTCTTAAAAAGTGAAAAAAAGCACACATTGATGTAAATAAATACTTGAAATTATACAATTTCGCTGCTGGACAGAGTTTTATGCACCTATCAGCATTTTCCTGTATCCTTCCTGGAACTAACACAATACCTTGATTGTGAGCTAAGTTGGCTGGGATACAGCACAAGGCTAATTAGGACCAGGTTTTTTTCATTTCTTTCTTGATAAATCTCAATGTGTAGAAACAGTGGAGACTCTTGTTGCGCGTGTTACTCCATTTTTTACCTCGTTGTTTTTCTTTTGCATTTTTAGGAACAGACTTGTTCAAAAAACATCATGCTTGTTAAATCAATGATAAGAGTGTAGTTTCATATCGCCTACAAGTCTTCTGGGAGATCGTCCCACTGTTTAGAATTTGGGATGGGAAATAAGGGAATTTTTGTCCACAAATCAGCCCAGAGAAGCAAGTGAGTTGTGTGTTTTGTCATTAATGAAACATTCCCCCACTTTCAGGTTCCCCCGCTCAGCACCCAAAAACACCCTACAAGAAGAAACTGGACCTGGCAGGAAAGCCGGGCATCAAAGGCAAAGACTCGTGTTTTCTCTAATATTCATAATGTCATTCCTAATGCCGGCATATGTGTATAGTGAAGAAGTATGACATTTAAAGGCTTTTTAACAACAAATTAAAGACTATAGGATAAGGACTATAGGTTAAGATCAGTAACCATTATTTGTCTTCTCCAGACGATGCCAATGACATCAAGAAACCAAATTTAAAACCCATCCCAAAGCCAAAACCTACTCCCTTGCCAAACAAACCCGTCACTGAGAAGAAACCAAGCATAGCTACTCCTGCTGCAATTGATGGTATGATTTTACTGGACTTTATAGGGACTCGACAAGTACAGGGAGGATTTTAGAGGGAGAGTTCCGGAGCAGATGTTCATCTTTACAGCAGTAGAGCTGCAAGCGGCAGGTCAGCAAAGGGATTCAGGAAGCTCTCGCTCACAATCAGGTTTTAAATGGTGACACTTGGTACTGACAGTGTAGCACACAAAAAACTTGTTTTTCTTTCAGTGCAGTATGTTAATGGCTCAATGGCTAAGAGCTGGAGACTAATTCCTTCCTTTTTCTCACAGGTAGCCGGGACGATATCTGGGACAACTCTTCAGTGTTTACCTCTCTCCCTGCCAAAGACGTGGACGCTATGGGCAAGAAGCGCTACGTAGGTAATGTTTCTCCTCACCCCTTTTCATCAAAAATATTTCAGGACCATTACTTTAATATTAACACCTGTCAAAAAAAAACACAAAAAATACATAATGTGTTAGTGATGAAGATGGACTTCATTGATCCCAAGGGGAAATTCATACAGCAGCACTAACACTGAAGTAGTGAAAAAAGGGCAAAGTGAAAAAACAGCACAAACAGTGCAAGTGAGTCAAAATGGTGCAAACAGACTAAAAATGAAAAATGGAATATTGGAATATTAAGGAAACAAATATTTAAAAATAATAATCAAAATATTTTTATGATTATATTAATTATTATTATTTTCAGGTTAATTACAAAGGGAATGAGCGCTGCGGGAGGGATGTAAATTGTCCAGATTATGTCCTGAGTCTCTCTTTGAATTCAGCCCCACATGTGAAATACTGGCCAGGCAAGAAACCAGAGGAACCCTGTTCCATCACCAACTCCTTGAGTTACTTCCCAGAGGAGTACGGAATGGAGCAGAATGTCACCGGTCCCCCCAGGCTGCCTCCCTCCAACCTCACTGTGCTCACAGTGGAAGGATGCCCCTCTTTTGTCATACTGGACTGGGAGAAAACAGACAACGAGACCACAGGTAGACATGTTCTTCCTCAATGTCAACGAAGGCACTTTGGGCAATCTGCACTGAATATTATATCAACTTCCATGTTCTTAATGTCTGCTCATGGGTATTTACTCCTGGCTAGTAAAATAAGTACATTCGATTTTAATGCCACATCTGTGTCACATTAATGGAGTTAGAAGCCAACGTGTGTAGCCAGCTGCATAAAGCACAGACGCTCCTCTACTTACGAAGGAGATACGCCCCGAACGGTCGTTTGGAACTTGAAATGTGCGTAAGTCATTATTCACCATCATTTTAAGGGTATGCACAAGTACAAAGAACTAGGATGCTGGGAGTACACAAGATACGCTGCTGCGCGGCGGGAGTAGCGGCCAGAAGTCGTACTAGGCGGAACTGGTGCGCAGAAAAAAAAAATTGATGTTGCGGACAGGAAACGGGAGCCCAATGAACACAATTTGGACTTAGTCCTCTTCGTTCGTATGTCTGAAAGTGCATAAGTTTTAAGTTCATAAGTAGAGGAGTGTCTGTAAAATTAAACCTCTTGCACTGCAAAAATAAAATAAAAAAAACACACAAACACATAGTTGGAAGAAAATATCTTAAAACTGGGTAACTCTAATTCTAATGTGGCTTTCCCGACTCCTTTTTGAAGAGTACGAAGTCATTTCCACGACTGAAGGTCCAGCTGGGAAAGAGGTCTCCATTCTCACCACCAACAAGACACACACCGCCGTGGAGAATCTCAAGCCAGAGAGCAGGTACTGGGGGAGAAACGCAAGGCATGCAAGAGGGGGCAAAATTCATACAGACAGACGAGCATTATCATTGGCTAGTGAGCTGAATCAGTGAGGGGGGGGGTGCACTATGGAGGCCAATCAGCTTTCAGCTGGGGCAAGTGTCCCTGTGGCCCTGCCCCCTCCTGGAAGACTATTTCCAAGTCAAACCTGTTGCAAGAACTGCTGGAATAATCACTTGTGAAGAATGGAATACCTGACGCTGGCCGATGTCTGGAGGACCATTGATATTCCATTAGATATAGACCTGACTAGAACAAGGAAGCCCTATGTTGCTGGGATTTTAATGAGGGCTGAATCTAGAACAGTCTGGCACAATATGACAGACACAATATAATCCAGGGATTTTTTATGAACAGGGAGATGTGGGGCATCACACCATCTGATCATCTCACATGGAAGAGCCATTAACAGGAGGTCCTGGTGCATTCTCAAGGCTGTCTGAGGGATAAAAATATCAAGTATCACTGTCCTAGAGCACTCATGAGCCATTATTCTTACAGTATTATAGTATATAGTTATGAATATGAATATATTTCCATTCTGTCGTGTGGAAGAAGTATTTTAATGTCACAGTTTAAATGAATTTGCACGCTCTGTACTGAAATCTGTGTTTGGTCTACTACCTTTGTAAACATTCCACGGTTTACTTTCTTTCTGTCATTACAGTTATGAATTCACGGTAAAACCCAAGAACGAGCTTGGATCGGGCCCTCCTACAGAACCGGTGTCGTTCAGCACAGAGTCAGGTACAGATCAGGGTGAATTCTGTACAGATAATCCTGCTCCGCTTCATGCTGTCCAACATTTCACCTAAATGCACTTGCATACATTAAATTTGGGAAAATAAGAGCAATTACTGATCTTTTAACATTTTCAAACATTTTAATAGCACAAATGACTACTACACTTTGGTGAGTGGAGGCCACATGCCAGAAAAACCAGTCATGCCAGTTAAATTTTCCTCACTGTTACCCACTCAGAGATATGTACAATTAACTGGCGCTTATTAACTTAATTCCTTCAGCATGTTGTTTTTATTTTCATAACCTTGGCCTCCACGCTGAGCCCCATAGATTCATCATAGCGGTCCATCCTGCCAGCTCTCCTGCACAAGTATAGACTTACAATGGCATCAACACACTGTAAATATGTTGATTAAAAGAGAGATTCGTAAGTGGAATCACCTCGTGTTTCCTGTGGTTTTTGAAGGGGAAAAACAGTCATTAACCCAACAGGATTACATTGGAATGTATTGGAAATAGCAGGGCAGAGGCCCTTAAAACAGATGGAGTTTTTTAGTTCTGTCGAGCTCCTCCCTCCCCCTTCTAGTGCTTAAGGAGAGATTACCGAAATATCTCAGTGATGGTGAAAGATTCTGGATTCTGCAGAAAACATGGGTGTGTGAGACAAGCAAATGGGATCTCAGTAGAGGCAGCAGCGAGTAAAAATCTCTGGCTGGTGTGAGGATTTCAGTGTGTGCGTCATAAATAAGTATCTTTGTTTTAATTTCTATCCACAGTAAATTCTGCAGTTCATATTGTATATAGATGTCTATTCTGTGCATTTATAGTGTTTTGCTTTCTCTCTTCTTGTGACCGCCAGCTGACCCCCTCACAGGTAAGCCTTGGGCATCTTCTCGTTTCTTATGCTTAAGTGCTTTTAATATTTATGACCCAGCTGTCAACCGGCTGACCCATCTCACACTTTCTCACCACAACCAATTCCCTTCAGGGAAGACCGCCATTTGGACGGAGTATTCATTCAGGCCTGACACCTACTCTGAGTGCAACGGGAAGCAGTATGTGAAGAGGACGTGGTACCGCAAGTTTGTCGGCATCCAACTTTGCAACTCCCTGAGATATAAGATATACCTGGGGGACACTCTCTCAGGTTTGTCTATTACACAGAAAAAAGACACACAAAATGTTTATGGTAGGAGTTGAGGACCTCTTAGACAGTAACCCTGGGTATGCAGGTTTTCATTCTAGCTGAGCAGATAATTAATTAGCTAGAAGATAGTGACTAACTAAACACGCTGACCCACCAACTTTGACGTGACGGTTCATTCATAGCAATTCATGTGGACACCTTTGCAGGAAAGTTCTACAACATTGGGGACCAAACAGGACATGGTGAAGACCACTGCCAGTTTGTGGACTCCTACCTTGATGGGAGGACAGGAAGCCATCTTTATGCTGATCAGCTGCCCATGAGATCTGGTATTTAAAAAAAGAAATAATCCACACTCACAACTGCCTCTGACTATATAAAATGACACTGGGCTGATCTGTTAATATCACATTGATGAGTTAAGATATCCAAAATGACAAACCTACAAGCCTAAAAGTGACTACAAGCCATATCACAGGTATATTATGATTATCTCAACCTAATGTCTACCGAAGTTTCTCTCAGTTCCCCACTGAAACAGCTCTATTCCGAAAAGATCTCATACTTACCGTAAATATGAAGATTTTTCAAACATGGAAAACTCACAAAAATTAATCTGGCATGGAAATTGTTTGTGATCTTGTGTGTCTGGGTCAGCTGGAACCGTTTTTCACATGCTGAACCCAACAACTCAGAATAACGCCTAATTTACTTGCCTCTGGTACTTGTGATGTTAGACATAAGCAGAATAAATCAGGTTGATCAAACAGTTTTAACCACATAATACAATTATATTTAAAGCTATATACCTAGGCAAAAAGTGTATATTTGCTCAGTTGTTAGTTAAATACACTATTTAACATCAGAATATATACAAATAAACAGCTGCACAGCAAAAACTTCTTCAGTTCTGCAAAAAATGACTGGCTTGGTTTTGAAATCTCACAAACACCATAGCCATTCCAAGTATTCGTTAAATTTCATGATCAGGTCATTTCATTAATTAATTAAATTAGTTGATTGAATTAATACCAAATAAGGTCTTCTAGTAGTTTAGTTCAAGAAATATATGGATAGATTAGATGGCAATTGCAAATCCTAGAATGGCTGGGAAAATTTGAAACGGTTAATTTGCATACTATGACAGACACAAAAGCATAGTTCCGTACCAACATAATTTTCTTTGGAAGACTTTTGCACAATACTCTGTCTAATCTGTAATGTAAAATGCTGATTCACCAACACTGAGAGCAATATCAAAACAGACATACTAGGTATGGTAAGATTGACAGATTTGCATTGGTGCACCGACATATAAGGTCACGGTGCGACTTGCCCAATTAAAAAAGCATCAGATATAATTTGTGATGAACTTGGGATGCTTCCTTTCTAACATCTTTACATTGGTAAAGTCCAATTTATTAATATATAAGTATTAGTAGAGGTCATATGCCATTATTATTTAGACCAGTAATTTTATAATAATAATAGATGCTTTATTGATCCCCAAGGGGAAATTCTCTTTATGCCCAGTGCCCAGGGAGGGTTATGGGCCTTGAAGGACAGTCACCTATAGCACTGCCCAGGGAGGGTTATGGGCCTTGAAGGACAGTCACCCATAGCACTGCCCAGGGAGGGTTATGGGCCTTGAAGGACAGTCACCCATAGCAGTTCCCAGGGAGGGTTATGGGCCTTGAAGGACAGTCACCCATAGCACTGCCCAGGGAGGGTTATGGGCCTTGCTCAAGGACCTATAGATGAGCTTCTCTCCAGAGCCTGGGCTTAAAATAGTGACTTTCAGACCACAGGCACAGAGGCTTAGCCCACTGAGCCACAAACTGTCTCTTCTATATCCACATTTATATTGATTCTCCCTCTATGAACTGTTTCAGAAGCGCACTCTGTCATCTCCAGTGTTCCATTGCAGTCCGAGGCCAATTCTCACCAAGTCTCTTGGCCAAGTCTTGGGCAATTTGGAGGCATCTCCAACAATGCATTGCATTGTATTGAATCAAATTGTGTCGAATTGCACTGCATCACAGTAAGGCTGAATCATTTTGCATCACATTAGCTGCTTCGTAGGTACCTCTACTGTACTGGATCGTTGGCAATACATCAAGAAGTCTATGGCATCGGAGCTCGGTAATGGAGACACATTTATACTCTAACAATCTGCCTTTGTCTTTTTTGGCCTTCTCAGGATTTTTCAGAGCAATGCGACAGCAGCCAGTTTCTTTCGGCACGATAGGTGGGAACTCACGCATTCCTTATGTGGCGTGGTACGAGTGCGGAATACCAATTCCCGGGAAATGGTAGGAGAGATGACCACCATGGATCATGCTCGGGTGACTGCTCTGGAGAGAAGACACGCGCTGTAAGATCAAGGACTACAGTGATGGAGTCTTCCAGCACCTATATATCTGCAAAAGAAAAAAAAAGTGCACAGGATGTAAATGTCAAGGACTATTCTTGAGCGCATTTGGTGATATGTAATGGAAACTTAGCCTCGTTATTTACAGAACAGCACAAGAGGTACTGCAAAAGAACTATTTACTAACAGATGTAAACAGAAAAAAATATTTGGGAAGCTGGCTCCCAGAAAATTATTTTGATAACTTGTATATAATAGTATTTATCAAAAGGGTTGTAATTAAATGTGCCTTGTGATGTCTTACCACAATTTAAGGGAAAGAGAAAGGTTACGGTGCTTTAGTCACAGAGGCCATGGTGTACAGTTTTAGACTATTAATGCTGTTTAGGATTCATATTACCATCATATAGCAAGTGGAGGTTTTAAACAGACCGCTCCATTAAGGATTCACATCAGTTAAATCTGGGATTCTAAAAGGATCATGCCATTTCAAATCCTTAGGCAGCAGTCATAAGACATTCCCACAAATGACAATCTTAGACACAATGTGTCTTTGGTATTTTAATGGGGTGGGGGGGCAGGTTTGGCCAGACTAAATTAATCTTCACTCTTACATGCTACAGTTTCTGCTGCGTGTGCACACAGACAATAAGGCTTCTATCTATCCAGTACTCCCTGCATCAAGCCTGCTCTTTTGGGTAGCTATAGACTTCAGGGCTTTTACAGTTGCAGTTTGCACAACATAAATTAATTTATATGTATATTGAGAGAAAGGTATTTTTGAAAACAATTTTTAGAACTTGCATTAAACCACCATTCTGAAACGTCAAACCATGGTTCCTTAAGTATAACATCTGAAGATGTGGTATTTATGCATTATAGATATAAGCAACATAAGAACAAATAAATTAAAAATGAGACCAATTTTGTACATAGGTACTTGATAGGATCAATGGCGGATGAATGTTTTAATCATAATTTTTTTTGGAAAACATTAATGTTAATGTATTTTTAGTTTTTATCACATATCCACGTATCACATTTTCAATAATAATTTTTTTAAAATAAACTTTGTCTTTTTTGTGCTTGTCAACCAATGGAAGAGTTGTTAGGAAAGAACAACTTTCAATTCAATTCACATAGTTAAGTGTGTAATCTGTGAAATGGTCTGCTGTAAATCCGAAGCACATCACCATTAGAAGTATATTTTCTTAGTGCTTCTTTTAGCTGAAATGGGATTTCTAGAGGAGTATACAGTGTCATACTTTTGTGACCAATCGTTTTAGGTCGACAGCGCAGTGCGACCTTCTCCAGCGTGAACCTGCTCAATTTACAGCACACATACATACCTCTGCCCCCTTCTCATGTCAGCGCAAACCGCAGCATTATTGTGACACAAATAGAGCAACATGGATTACAGCACTTTTCCAAACCCAAGAAAAGGCACAAATAGACCAGCATCACCACAGGGACATTTCTTTAGAACCACAGGAGTCCAGCAATAAAAATGAAACGCCAGGCTTGGTCTAAGACGCCTTTATTAGCTTCCCGAAAACGCAGAACGTTGTGTGAATAAAACTGCAATCTGGAATCATCGTTCAGATATCATGTCGTTACAACGCCATTAACAAAATGGCGAATATTTATAGAGAGATAAATATGGAGGCAAACATAAAGTGTGGCCTGCAAAGTGTGAAAAGATTTCACGAGTTCAGTTCACTTACACAAGCAAATGTGCAGCAATTAGGCAAAAACAAGATTAAACACACACCCACACAAAACCCCATCTTTCATAATGAATCCCACTTAATCCTGTTGGTGCATTTCCCATTCTGCAATCAGACTTCCAAACTATTGTCAACACAAAAAAGACAAGTCCAGTGCACTGAGCAGTTTTTGATTTAGTGCTAACAAGGCTCAGGAAAGTCTGTGATCCATAGTTAGCTGCAAGCTCTGGAAAAGACGGCTCACTGGAAGGAATCTTATCGATATCCTGGTCCTGGCTGGGTGTAGGCCTGACCGTAAGCTGGCCGACTTCGGGAATATGGGTTGGATGTCCCGGGAGGGGGCTGATTCCCTGCATTTCCTAGGGACAGGATGTATCCAGGGTGGGGCTGATTGCCAGGACCAGGACGGGAGGTGGGGGGCATGTGGTAATTAGCAGGTTGTGAGGTTTGAGAGGTGTAGTTTTGTGGAGGGACGGCTCCAGGGGGATACTGAAGGCCTGCTTGAGGAAGAGCGTGGGACTGCCCTGTGAATCCTGCTGCAGGGGTGGGGGCAACAGTTTGGGATGTGGGGGCAGCGTAACTCAGGTACTGCTGCTGCCTATGGGGAGCTGGCTGATGAGCTGGATGGGAAGTACAGCCTGAATGGGGAGAAAACAGAGCATGTCAGACACACAAGAAGGGCAACCGACACCCGGCAACCGGCAACCGACACCCGGCACCCGGCACCCGGCAACCGACACCCGGCAACCGGCAACCGGCACCCGGCAACCGGCACCCGGCACCCGGCACCCGGCACACGGCACCCGGCACACGGCACCCGGCACACGCCAACCGACACCCGGCAACCGGCACCCGGCACACGCCAACCGGCACCCGACACCCGACACCCGGCACACGACACCCAGCTCGGAGCCAGAACACGTGACACCGTCCTTTGTGAACATCTTAAAGCCACATACAGCCTCAATCTGGAAAAAATTGAGAGACCACAGCAATATTTTCAGTTTCACTCATTTCTCAGTTTATGTGTATGCGTCTGCGTAATTCTTCATTCCTGCTTCTAGGAGCCTGTTATGAACTGTCCTATCAGTGGACTTCACACCATTTAGTAACCCATTCTTTTTGAAGGTCACTTGAGGTCATCCCCTGATTAATGAGATACTGCTGGATAAGCTGACAGTCATCTAAGTTGACAGGCATTAGTATGTTGCTTCTGCCCTCTACCAATGTGGTATCTGGTCATTCCCAGTGTCTCCTGCTTCACATTGTTCTTGTGTCCTGTGGTCTTAGAAACCTTGAGCCTGGAAGCTGCCTGCCACCAGTGGAACCTGCATTAAGTCAGGGTTTAAAAAAGCAGATTTTTTTCTCTCCCTCTCCTTCACTTGAGGAAGTAAATAAAATAAAATAAAATAAAATAAAATAAAATAAAATAAAATAAAATAAAATAAAATAAATAAGAAAATAGAAATAAAGCAGTCCTCCGCAGAGGGGGCGTGGTGGAGGGAATATATATATAAAAAAAGCAGATTTTTAAAAAATATATAAAGTGGTCTCCTAATTTTTTCCAGAGCTGTACAAGTGCTGGCTTGAAGTTAGATATGAATCACTTTCTGCTGAAAGACTAAGGTCTAAGGACTAAGGAATAAGGTGACTGATATGAGGATTTATACAAGGACAATCATGATTCCAGGAGCAAGAGACTATATTGGACAACTCAAGAGTGTCAAATTCCACAGCTCTTGTAGAAGTGAAGGGCAAAAATTTCTCACCTGGGTACTGCGCCCCATACAGCTGCTGGGGGGGGTATCCACCTGGGGCTTGGTACTGCTGGTACACCTGACCTGGGGGGACAGGAGAGACAGGAGAGAGAGCCCTGAGGCAGTCCCTATAATGCAGCCAGGGACAGCAGATGAAGTGCTCTCAGAAGCACAGACTCACATACTAACTGCGACCCCCCACACACACAACATGCTGAAACCATGACCAGAACCGAGACCCATCAAAGCAGATTGTTTACAGCACATCTCCAGTTAACACAGACTGACGCATTAATAAGAGACCTCTATTCAAGAAACACACACAAACCACAGCACTCACCACAAACTCACTGGTACGTCAGATAGAGCAAATAAATGTGCAAAATGAATCCTTCAAACATTTTAAATGTATATTGTGGAACCTTTTTAGAACACAAAACATGTGCCTTGCTTTCAACCAGCCTGTTCTATGACCCAATTTGTCAGGATCTGTGATAAAATTGCTTGGATTATGAGACGGCACCTTCCTGATGGGCAGGAAAACAATGGGCATTTGCAGTCCAAAAGCCATGAGGGGACTTCGGCCAGAGTCATTTTGGGCAGATCCCCACCCAGGGTGTGTTGGGAAAACACGCTGCATTATCCACTGTGGAGTGCAGCTCACCATCCATAATCCATCAATCCCATTGTAAATGTTCTACAATGTCACAATCTCGGTGCATTTATTTTTTATCTGCCAAATGATGATAATTCCCCCCTTTATCTACAAAACAAACAAACAAAAAAATACCACAAACAAAAAATGTATTCAAGCATTAGGAACAAATCCATCAAGACAATCAATTCTGATTTTCAGACTAATTGAACTAACAGGCAGTACTGCAAATGAACTAAATTATCAAATCATAAACAGTAAATTCATTTAGGTTCAGATGCTATACTGTACATATGTATCCACACTTCTTTAAAACAGTATTCATTTTTGATGCAGATTAGGAAATAATTTAAAGGGTTATATCTGCATTATATAGGGTAATCTAAAAATCTTTTTTATGAAACTTGAAAACCTCTACACAAATATTTTTATATATAGTCAGTCCTGCTACAACCCAACTAACGCATTCCTCAAAAACATTGTGTTCACTACAAACATATACTAAAATACACATATCCAATTGGGGAAAACAGCGTTATGGGAATGTGACTCCAAGACTAAGATACACCAAACAAAATTAATAAAAGAATAAAAACAGTAATACCAACAGTCAATAATGTAGTTATATGCATGTTAAATAAATAATAATAACAATAATACATTAATAAATCATATTCATATACATCTCCTATGAGTCTTATGAATCTCACGAGAATTGCCTAGCTACCGTTTCTACTGAACGTGCCAAACTCGCTAACTTGTCGACTGCCGAGAGTTGGGAGGTGTGATGGTTAAAATGATGCTTGATGAACCACTTACTGTATTTTCTGACCCCACTAGATGGTGCTCTTGGTTTACTTTGGGGCATGCTTTGAGCCCTTTTTTGAACACCACCATCTATGGGGCTAGAAAATACAGAAATTGGTTCATGCAATATAATTTTGGCCATTATTAATCAGAATTGGGCCACCTGCACACAGTACAAATACAATGGATTACGGAATATGGAGGGGCACTGAAGGCAACATGACTGCAGACAGCATGAAAATCAAACGTATGTAAATTTAAAAGCATTACTGTTTTTTATATGATCATTTGTCAAATATTTTTACAATGCAAGACTTTAACCTGTGTAATGCTAGGATGTACAAAAAGCTTGATTCTTTTAGACTTGAAAACTGACTTGGCTGATTCACTAAAAAGAACCAGTTCAAAAGAACAATTTGCTCAAGAATCACATCACTATCGTTTACTTGAATAGCTGTTTTTATGAGCAAGTAGCGTTACTATATCACGTTGTAGTTTGTGTAGTGCTTTTCTCTCCGACTGAAAATCGCACAAATATAAATGTGATTCCACATTGTATTGGACTTACTTGGTACTAATATGTCAATCGCATAAGAAAACACTCGTGTGTGATATCACGCATTGTAGCAGGACTGACAGTGTGCGTGTATAAATAATTAATTTTTAATTAGTGAAATATTCAGTTTGTTTAGCATTTTTTAACCTACATCATTTTGAAATGCTTACCATTGAATAAAACAAACACTTTTTCAAACACCAGAAACAGGCCTTCAACATTATACAGCACACATACTGTAGGTCATTCTGGGGTGAAGTAACATGCTGACGATTCGTAATCTGCTTGCTGACGATTCGTAATCTGCTTCACTACACTGGTGTACTCATCAGGAGACATGTCATTTTGAAACGCATTCTCATTGGTCTTGCTGCTGCTACTGCTGCTGAGATCTGTTGGAAATTAACAACCATAATTTTGGGATAATTAGGCCCGTGATTAACCAAGCAGTGGAAGGCTCACTGTCTTCCTGCCAGCACTTCCATGATCCGCACAGAGAGGGACACTCCAACACAGCATGTAACAAATAGTGCCATACAAACAAATGACCTTTAATGAAAGACTTCAGAATTCTCAAAATAATGGGGTTAATTCACCTATTTTAATATTTCTGAATTCAGAACACCAGCTGGTTTTGAAAAGACAGAAAAATAAAAATAAAATTGAAATAATATTAATAATAATAAAAAGCACAAGTAAATATGAAGAACGATTCATTCTCTGAAAACAGAGTGCAAACCAAGCTGTTAAAACAAGAAATTAAAACCTTGCATTTTCAGTCCTGGCTTCAGTAAAAGCAGATGTTAATACTCTGCTTTATTTGCTAAACTGGAAAACCATGAAAAAAGTGTAATAAAATGAAATACATTTATGTATGTAGAAATATCAGTTTCAACCAATTTTATGTTAGCAAGAAAGGGAACAAAAAGGGTTATTGGCTATGCATTCCAGTTGAAGTGTTTCACTTAGTAAGCTATAACATTATAATGGTGGACTTTTTATACTTGAAAACAAAAATAAAACACACAGCAAGTGCTTTCTGCCAGGACCCCACCCGTTTGTAAGGACCAAGCAGGCCTCCTAGTACCGATCACGGCTACCGAAAACTCAAGGTCCCCTGGACACGAAACAAAACATGACATAAGGCAAAGTCTGCCGGCGGAATCAGAACTGACATATATAAGATGTGTTATAAACTCTAACGCTAGGGCAAATGTGAAAAATTTGGTATTAAAACAAAACTGCACGTGAACACATGCATTGGGCACTGTAAAATTAGAACACCCCCGGACATGCACACATTTTTCTTTGCCTTACAGACGTGTAAAAGCCCCCTAGACCAATGAGTCATTCTGGCTGAAGCTGGGTAAATGTAAACACTGGAGACTGTTTTGATGCCTCATGGCCTGTAGTTAAACAAAAATATCTGAAAGACAGATGTGTTTCTAAAAACAAACGAAAGAAAAGTAAAGGGGGTTTTGTAAAAATAACGCTGCTAAACATTTGTACAGAACCACGAAGCAATGGTGCCCAACCTTCTATCAGCTACAGATGCTACTGGATTTTCCATTGGAGGAAAGGTTAACGTGGAGCAAAGCCGTGAGCCTTATACCTCTTCAATCTTTTTCTCTCTTTCCCATCTCTGCCTAAGCCAGCCCATCCACTCCTTTATGTTCACCCGTCTATCTTTCCATCTGTACCCCCTCCCACTTTCCTTCATCTGAGGCCCAGGCCACAGAGCGCTATGAAGTTTCCTTCAGACCACAACTCAACTGTCAGAGGGATCCTCAAGGGAGACATGACAGAAGAAAAAAACGGAAAAAGCTATGTGATAAAGATTTCCACAATGGAAACCTAACTGATCATTGGAAAACCCTGGCATATGATCCATTACATTTTTATTGTGTGTACAAAACAAGCCCTGCAAACACCACATCTCTAAGGGTAATGCAAATCAGCCAAAGGTTTTGGAGGCAACCTCTTGTTAACTCGGCGTAACCTCATTACCGATAAACAGCAGAGGAGCAGGAAAATTCACAAGAAGTGCTAAACCTATTTCCTCTGCCAACTGGGGAAAGACTGGTAGAAGATGATCCTTTCCAACTGCCTGAAACTTTCCCATTAAACTAAAATGACCGTGCCAAGACATGAAAACAAAGGCAAAAAGGCAAAAGGCAAACCCAACCTGGGTACCCCATGGCAGCGCAGATTAATTAAGATGGCAAACTGCGAGCAAAAACAACAATGTCTTTGGCATCGTTTTGCTTTTACCCACTGCAATAATAGTTTTAAACCCTGGCATAGAAGATGGAGTGTTAACATAAATAGACAATAAAACCTAACATGCATTAAAATGAGGACCCCTTTCCCTTTCTTCCTAATGGTATGCTCTGTACTTATGGGGGATGATTAACAGACGTGGTTTCCATTCAGAAACGGAAGTGGGTGGGGCAGGTCTACCCAATATGAAAGGCAGACAGGTGAAACTCTGACTGGCATAGACAGACATTCCATAGCATGTCACATGGGATGGCACTGGAGCCACCACTTGCCCTGTTAAAAATGACACGATTGCCTTTCAAAATACTACATTCTATGTAAATGTAGTGAAAGTAGAAAGTAGTTCCAAATTCGACAATGAACTTTTACATCGGGTTGCAAACTAAGTGGTAAGTATTACCCTGTCCACTATTATTTATAGTGATTCCAATTGCACAACATTCTTAATGATCATGACATAAAGTATTTATGGGATGAAATAACTGTCTGGCTAAAGGTGTTTTTGTACAATTTTTCCAGAACACTCCTTATGGGTCAGTATTTCACATATACATCTCATATGAAGAAGAGAAAAGAAAAAAAAAAAAAAAACAAATGCATTATTCTATGGCGGTATACTGTAGTGTATGTCAATTCAATTGTCAGAGGCTGTCCATCATCTTCACATCTTCTGACACTGATAACCAAGCATTGATTTAAATCCTTCTGCTGGCCTCTGCCCACGTCTGCCTGCTATATTATAAACGGAAGAGCATCGTCCTTCGGGCAGAAACACTTTACTGCAGCCCCCAGCCAATAATGACAGAGATTCTTTTTCCCTGCAGTAACTTCTAGTTGAGAAATAATAAAAAAAAAAAAAGATGCTTTCTGTCAACCAGCTGCTCATTGATTTTTTTCCACTGAAGTTTCTTGGAACGTAAACAAAAAAACTCAGAATTCAGAAGACATCATTCAATGAGAGCTGGATTGAGATCTTACACCAGAAATGAGCTTACATCTCCAACAATCGTCAAAACAGACAAAAGAAAATCTTAAAAGAAAAAAAAAAACAAAGAACACACCTTATTATTTCTACAGAACACTGCACGCTATTTGACAGTATGGTCTGTTAAACAGGCATACACTACATACAGATTGCTGATATAAAACTAAATAGATTGTAGACTGTATGTTGAGAAAACTATGCATTACAGGAAAAGCTCCGTGTCACACATGAATCTCATGACTTCTAGGGACTACATTTCATGCAAGGTGAATTTGGACCTATGACAGCAGTGGATAGTGAGAAACTGCAACAGATATGGTGCATAAGCCTTAAAGACGTGGGCTGGAAACTGATATACACAGTACAAAGCAAACAAAGAGGAAAACAAAGTCTGGTGTTAGAAA
Organism: Hyperopisus bebe; assembly: GCA_026777045.1. Taxonomy (NCBI): domain Eukaryota; kingdom Metazoa; phylum Chordata; class Actinopteri; order Osteoglossiformes; family Mormyridae; genus Hyperopisus; species Hyperopisus bebe. The sequence continues at coordinate 14,795,308 of JAODJW010000035.1, read as the reverse complement.
TCACACAGAATGTTTCCTTAAATGGCCCCCACCCTTATTGTTAAGAAGCAAAGACATCTTAGGCAAGAAACATGACAATCTGTGAAGCGAGGACAGGCAGCAATACTTTTGTTGTCAAAACAACGCAACATTAGGCGCATCAAGTCAGTGGGTCAGTCATGGATACCCCACGTTGCTTTTCAAATGCAGCCAAACAGCAAAGCCTTAATAAAACTACAAAAAAAAAAAAAAAAAACATAAACACTGTCAGGCAAAAACTCAAATTCTCCCCCAAAGCTGTCCTAAAGATATTGTTTTTTCCAAAAACGGTGTTGAAGAGGTGTGCTGGACAATCGGTGGGGGCTACAGAACTGCAAGGTTCAGCACATGCAGTTAGACTCCCGTTTGGCCGATGTCATTATGTCTCTCTCACATTTTGAACAATCTGGAAACAAATAATACCCAGGGCCAGGTAATAAAAACAGACTTATTTCCTTATGACTAAGCTACCGACCTGTAAAATCTTTACGTGACAAGTGACAAGTATGAGTGAAAGTTCTGGATTTTAAGGACACTCTCGCCACTGGCAGCAGAAGGCAGGACATCTCACAGTGGGTTTTTAAGGGTGGTACGTTTATTAAGCCAAAGACACAGTGTCAAAAACTCTAAATCATTTAAAATAATAAATCAACTAAAAATGGGATAGGCACTCCAAAAAGAAACAAAAAAGATCACATCACTTGCAAAAGACTGGCACATAAAAATCAGACATGAAAAGAGAAATAAATGTTTTTCCTCCTCAGGTTTTTGCTGTATGACAGCAGGATTTAATATGTATGGAGTAATTGTAGTTTTCTTCACCATTTCCTATTTGAAGAGCTCCTGATTGTTATTACCCCTCATTTTTACTGACTTTTGCTCTCATTTGTAATTGATAGAGCACTAGGTAGCTAATTGCGCTCTTATTTCTATCCAGTAGACATAGACAGAGTAGTAAAATGGTCTGCAGCTAAAATATCCATTTTTGTATCTACAGACAGAAACTTGCTGAAAACACCACCACTGGGATGGATAACAACATGATTATTCTTCTTAAAACCACTATGGTCAAATAAAACGGAGCCAAATGGTCGTAGTGCCAGGAAAACAGACATCACAGCTGAGAAACTTTACATTTAGGGTATTTTACAGATATTCCTAAAAATACGTGAAGTTGGGCATCTGCATATGACGAGCATTTATGCTAAATATTTTGAATGTTTTATACATTGTGGGCAACCAGTGTTTTCAGAATCAGATTCTTTATTGCCACATTGCATTGCTTGCATTTAGTTTGGTGTTTGGCTGTGTAAAGCAAGAACTATTCCTCATTCTGAACTGGTATAGCTGCCCCGACCCCTTACCCCTTATGCAGCCAATCAGGCAGAGAACAATCCAAGAGCTGCTGCAACTGGGGCCAGCCTGTGAAACCTAATGCCTCCACTGCACAGGAAGTGCACAGAGACTTGATGTATAAAGTAAACAGGAGATGGGAGATCCCGACAGTGATACTAAGTACACACAACAATTGGAGTACAAGAGCACTGTTTTTTTTTTTAAAAAAAAAAAAACCTCAAAAGAGGCTGATAATACAAAGCAAATAGCTTGGAAAAATAAAGGGAAGGTGCATGATGGGAACCACCTGCATAAGCCCACAAATTAAGTGATAACATGTGCAGTCAGTCACCGTTACTCTATTCTCACCAGGTCCCAGGACCATGGCCACATTGCATAAGCCTGGTCCTTAGCACACTCACCAGGTCCCAGGACCATGGCCACATTGCATAAGTCTGGTCCTTAGCACACTCACCAGGTCCCAGGACCATGGCCACATTGCATAAGCCTGGTCCTTAGCACACTCACCAGGTCCCAGGACCATGACCACATTGCATAAGCCTGGTCCTT
>JAODJW010000035.1:14783245-14793285 GCA_026777045.1 Hyperopisus bebe | reverse complement strand
GTCCTTAGCACACTCACCAGGTCCCAGGACCATGACCACATTGCATAAGCCTGGTCCTTAGCACACTCACCAGGTCCCAGGACCATGACCACATTGCATAAGCCTGGTCCTTAGCACACTCACCAGGTCCTGGAGAGGCAAAGCTGCATACTTCCTATGGGCTCAGAAGCCATTATTAAGGGGTTATGGGTTTGCACAGAGCCAGGTAATGGAAAGCCATTTGTAAAATGCCAAGGCTGCTACAAGCCCCATCTATCCATTTTCTTCCAACTACTTATTCTGGTCAGGGTTGGGGGGTATTCCAGGGGAGTATAATCTGGGATATACCCTAGGTGGGATGCCAGTTCTCTGCAGGGCACACAAACACTAAATCCTTAGACAGTAGGAACAAACCAGAGGAGCTTAGCGACATTGGGGAACATAGAGTCACCACACACAGAGCAGAGACACAAGCTGATTCTGATGCTACCTGTAGCTAAAGTGAAATATTCCCTCTCTGGTGCCCTCACCAAAAACCACAAGTTCCATCATTAAAAAACTCAAACAGAACATCCCATTATATGAACATTTCAAACACTACAACTCGTGTGTAGCCTCAGAAGGACATTAACTGGAAACTCCCAACAAAGTGAAAAGGATACCAAGTGCCTACAAGACTCAGAGGTACCACAGCACTGCAAACAATATCCTCCCGTTTTTGACCGGAGATGTTTTCAGTGGCATCCATGTAGAGTCGCTGCAGAAACTCTAAGCTTTGTGAAATTAAATGGAAGGAAGTGATTGAAAAGGTGTCCTAAAAAAAACCCCCTACTGTGCTGTATACCAAGTAAGCCACCACTTCCAGGGACTCAGAATGCACACACCACCCAAGACACACTGAGCACACTACAGGCGTATAATGAAAAATGAAAGCAATACGGCCGGAGAAACACATACAATCAGCACCAAATTATTCAGGGGTATGTGGCAAATCCTCAGCTGGCAAAGTCTGGAGGCATGCTGGGGTAGACAATTGAGCTGCTTCTAAAACAAATTACCAATATATTTTGAGAAATTCATATTGCTGTGCCTTGCTGAAAGGAGAGCGACCACACATTCAGCTAAACCACCCAAGAGACCAAGCAGACATTTGCTGGAGCTCCAAACCGCACTTGGTTCCCTCCACAGCAGAATATCTTTTGTAACGTGTCAAGTATCACTTCATATTCAGTTTAAGTTGGAGAGAAGAGGTATTAACTTCAGCAGTTGCCGCCCGGTCCTTGGTGATGATCTACGGCGGAGCATTTTGACAAAGAGCCACAACATATCATCACCATCTTAAGAACAGGCTGCACAAAATGTGGCTGGTGGCTTCCTTCTGCAGACGTGGTACACCTCAAAAAGCCATCACAGAAACATGATGGTTCAAGGTTTTCTAAAGGTAAACAGCAATTAGGTCAAGGCAGGAAATGGAACGTTGGATATGCTTTTGGTCTGTCAAGTCTCTGATAAATTGAATGCTGACATGAAGGCAGCTGGAACGCAAGCTCCTTAGTGTTTGCCAGGGGTAAAACAAACACCTTTTATCAAACTCACCCCTTCATCATCTTGTGGTCGAGGTGAATGCCAGGTAACAGGTGCAAGTGTAACCAAAGACTTACACACAGACTAACTATTTGGAAACATCGGTAAAACTGAACCACTGAAATTCATGTAGCTCAGTTATAACTCTCCAGAGCAGAATCCACATGGAGGAGGACCCAAAACTGCTGTCCTTCAAAACAGCTGGTGTAAACAGCCTCATCTTTCACTTCAAGCTACAACAACGCAGGTCACTACTGCCAAGTCTGTTTTTAACAAAGCCATGTCCTGCAGAGGCAAAGATGAAAAGTGAGGTGCTTATGACTTGGAATTGGAAACACCCCGCGTTTGAGGGAACACTGCATCTTAAAAGGTTTTTTTTTAATGTTCCAGATATCAGATATTTGAAGTACAGTCCAGCAGTGGTTTTGGGACGAAGCCCCAGTCTATGACAGCACTCACCTTTTCTTACTAAATTTAGAGCTTTTTTGGTGTTACAGTCCAACTCTTTGGATCCCAGGTGAAATTACCTTCAGTGTAATATTACAGATACGTGACACACATGCTACTACAGAAACTCAAACCCGCAACTTTGGGATTTGCTTCAAGAACACCTGCTGCCAAGGACACATTTTGAACACTAAAATAATAATAATAATAATAATAATAATAACATATAGTGTACCGGGAGAGCTCATGTTTCAGAGAATGACTTGGCTCTGAAGACACGATTCGAGAGGCCAGCAAATTAAACAACCTCATATATCAATTTTAAAGGCAGATGAATCCTTCCTCTGAGTCATGAGCCTTGGACAGTGCTTAACGCCTGCCCGATAAACAAGCAAAACTCCGCGGTCGAACAAGGAACCAAAATAAAGCCGGTCCTTTATTAAATGTCCACTTCCCTAATCCAGCGAAGTGTAAAATGAGCCAACTGAACATTGCCAGCCACAAACCTAATTAAGACATCATCACCAGAGACCTATAAAATCCCTCACCGAACCTGGGCTGTACAGTTTAATGCACCAAGATTAAGTTCAAGTGTTTTCTGATATTAAGCAGACATAGGAGAGAGGGGGCATACGGTATTTTCCCTATCTTTGCTGAATGCAGTGCAACTCATTCTAAATAAGTATTTTCCATGCTGTACAGGCAAAAGATATGTTAACCTCACTGTACTGAATAAGAGCATCTGCATGAGCCATGAGAGAAGTTTTGCTCATAGTCTTTTAAAAGGTACTCCTAGTATAACTAGACAGGACTGTACAAAACCAAACAAGACTCATTTGTCTTGCTATGCATGCTTTAAAAAAGCACTAATCTCTCCAAAAAATCAAATCTATTCATTCAGAGAAAATGAAAACAAGCCGTTTCACTATGAGACCAAAGTCTGACCTGACCTGAGGAAGTTCATGCACTGTATTTGATGTTTCACATTTGCTTGTGATTTAATATTATTGATATCTGTAAACGATATCTGTCAAATAGGGATTCGTTTGTCAGATGGAATGGATTTACAGCTGGCAGCCCTGGGCAGCAAACCCAGGCAGGGCTGTGGACCATCTGCCTGCTGGAATCTCTGGAGAACACGGGGGTCTCCATACCATCAAAGTCAATATTAACACTTTAGCCCACTTGCTTCTTTAATTAGCCACTGCATTAGGTTATGCTTTTTTGTTTAAGGCTTGAAGTCATAAAGCCTCATGTCGGAGGAAGGCCTACCTAATCCTATACAACCTTCCCAGCCTGGGGGGCTGAGGTGGGCATAGGTAGACTGACTGGGGGGGGGGCAGGTTGGCAAGGGGAATCTTAACCATTGACTAACCCTCTATCTATGGCTCAGTACTGGAGTTGGGAACACTACTATACAACTACCAAAGTATTTTCTGGCCCATTTAGTGCCAATGTGAATGTCCTCCAGAACATCCGTGTCACCCACGGGTGTGGAAGCTTAGCTCAGTTCTCCTCCCCAAGTGCTTGGAGGGAAGCACTACTTGGTCCATGTCATTTGCAGTTGTGGTTGCCAGCAGTATTAGTTACTGTAGGAAGAAGAGTCTGGGCTAGGGGTTTGGGGGGGTTAGGCACTGACTGACGTGAGTCGGCTGGCTATTCTCACCAGACGGTTATCATTACATGAGCGGGGAGCCAATCCGGAGCCCTGCTTTGAGACCAACACATTTGCAAAGAGCCAATCAGAAGCACCGCTCGGGGTGCACCAGCTCCATTCTCACGGGAATCCGTGAAGCTTGGCGGCAGAACATGGAATTAAAAACACACAAAACCACACGAAAGGCTGGATGCAAGCAATAAATACTGGGGGTGGGACATTTTCAAGAACATCTCTGAGAACAGCCCTTATTTCTTTACAGTCTCTTCCATTACAGCATTAAAAAACAGACGGCTTCCTTGGAAATCCAGCAGCTCTGCGCTGGTGCATGCTAATGGTAATGAGTCACAAATGCTTCTCTTCTGAGACATGTGGACGGGCTAAAAGAAAGTGACTGGTTTGCTCAAATTTGATATGATACAAGCTAAAGACAGCTGCTTGGACAATCAATCAGCTGTAAGGTCTTTTCCACTGCCTGAGCTGGTGAAGGCAGAGGTGGCCCTCTTACCTGGCATGGTGGCACCACTGCTATGTTTCTCGCATGTCGCTGCACCTAAATGGCAACTGGAGGACCTGGATGCTGTTGCTCTATTTATGTGATGAATATGTGACTATCCTCTCGGCATGGCATCCTATTCAGGGTACTCCTGCCTTGCATCCTATGTTGCCTAGGATACCAGGATGTGTGTCTAGAAGATGGATTAGCTATAGCGTGTAGGAGAGCAACATATTCATTAAATTTGACAGTGCAAAGTAATGAACAGGGAAAAGAAATATGCATATCCATCCATCCATCGTGCCCTACCCAGGGGATTGGCACCCCATCCTGGGGTTCTCCCTGCCGTGTGCCCATAGCTTCTGGGATGAATATTTATTTCTTTGTTAAATATGCATGTATCTATGCATCATCAAAAATTCATTGACCAGGAAAGGCCTGATAAAACCATTTTTCTTGAACAGAGGATGAATAAAACAACAATCTCTCACCATCCATAGTAGCTGCAGAGGGCTGCTGGACTGCTGCATAGGAGACGGGCATGACGGGCTGCTGCGTGGCTGATGCTGCCGTGTCTGCAGTTCCGGAATGTTCCTCAGGCAGACCAGCGTGTGCTCCTATAAGATAGAATGGGGGGGAGGTGTTTAATTAAATGCCAGTTGTTACCTCAGAAGAACTCTTGGGTGATTCCAAGACAAATCTTGCAGAATACAATGAGCAAAACAGTTTGCCATTTTGATGAATACACATACCCTTTTTCATTTTTTAAGCCCTGATATAACTAAATAACTAAAAAGAAAAGCAAATCAATCTCATTAAAGCTTTCCTCCATGGTGCTAGTGCAGCAAAGACAACAGAGAACCTTGGCTATAACATAGTGGAGGACATACAATACTCCAGTGTATCATCACAAGCTCGAAACTGGGTGAAAACGTTTATTTTTCCATGTCTTCCAAAAGTTTCCTTGGGAATGACTCCAAATCATTTACAGTGAATTTCACCCCACATTCCAAGGAAGGGAGACTATTCCCTACTTAGAGTAAAAATCAAGCATCTGAGTTTACTCTGCGTGTTGGCTTGGAGTGCGATAACCGACAGGCTATCAAGCCACTATGTCTGTATCTGTGTGCTGAGGAGATGATTGGCTGGGTGTCAAGCTCGATATACTTCCAGCTTAGAAAAGACAAGAATGGAAAATGCTTCCACATTTTGGTGGAATCACAAGCAGGGACTCATGAGAGCACATAAATACACAAAATGGAACACCCTTATTTCAAGGTGTTTGATAAAAGGTTTGCTATCAAAACTATGATGCGGAAGCAGCGGGAACGACGAAGAGGACTGCCAAAGGGTTCTTCTTCAACCTTAAGTATAAAACTACCATACTAAATGCAAAAGGTTACTCCAAACTTCATAAGAGACAATGAACAGAGCCCCTAAATAAGGACCTTATGGGTTGGGTCTTTCAAGGCTTCAACAACGAATGATCCTGACCACCCACCTGAAGCCTGTTCTTCAGAGAGCCCAAAGGAGGAGATAACTTTCTTACTAACTTCATCCTGGTTCTTCAGAGGGTCAAAGGCTGACATGCTTACAGCACTGACTGGGACAGGATGCTTCGTGGTGGGTTCTGGGGCTGCGGTCTTACCCTCCCGCCTATCTGAAGAGCATAGACAGCATGAAGAGACAACTTGAAGAGGCGTTAGGAATTACCACTGGAACAATGTCACACACCACAACTATCCATATTAAAGCAAAAACCACTTTCAATTAAAAAAGTGGCACGGCATGCAGAAACATTTGTGGCGATGATGATTACAGAGGGATGAAAAACAATACGAAAATTGCGCTGGATATTTCGAAAAACTACAACACTTCAACAAAGTGAGATTGGCCACAAGAATTTCCACCTGCTTCCTCTTCTGCACACACCAAATAACTCACCACATGACAACAAGCTATATGGATGTCAGTCCATGACGAAACATGTGGAATTCATCCCAGTACATCTACTAACGATTAAAATCATGTGGCGTGAAGAAAAAGATCTCAAGATCTTATTAGAATTAGTCCTAAAATTTTCACCAGTACAAAGATTGCAGCAGTTTCTACAGAACCATAAGCCATTACACACAAATCGCCGCCAATGTAAACACAAAAATAAAAGACTTAGGGCTGGATTGAAAAATGGGTTCTGTGTGATAGATTTTATGGATTTTGTGTAACAAAAAGGTGCTTTTTCCACACACATAACAGTGCTTCATTTAAAAAGTCATGAGTACATGACTGCCAATGCCAAAAAGGGAGCAAAAAAACCAAAATCATCACGGCACTCTGATGTATGAATCTGTTTAACAGAGACACAAAGAATGTCCATCCAGATGGATTTATAGAGCAGAGATTATATAAAGGCCAATGTGATCGGCACCCCTGGATTTTCACGATTTGGGAGGTAAAAGTGGGGAAAATGTATTAAATTCAGGTTATAGTGAGGGTGCCCTAATACTTTGGCCAATACTTTTGTATAGTCTCTCTTACACCATAAAGGAATTAGATTACAGGAATTTGTCAAAGTATCGAGAGCTCATGAAAAAGACAATAGCCTCCCTGAAGCTCCACTCGTGCTCATGCCAAGGTCTGCACTCCAAATCGTAAAAGCAGCAGTGCTCCCAGCCCTAGGATTCACGTTACTGCTGGCACAGCCATCCAGCCACCTGGCCATTTTCAGAAGAAGACGTAACTGTGTGGAAGGGCAGGCATTCATCTCCAAGCCCTGATTAAAGAGGTCAAGGGCCAAAGTTCCCTCTCCTATAGATGTGACCCAAAGTAAAACCCAGAACTGACTTTTAAGCAGCAGCTTATGAGGAAAATCAGTTGGTTTCTGGTGCCTATAGGTGCTGGAAATAAATGCCTTGGGTGCGGGTGCGGTACCACAGGCAGGAACAGCCATGGCTGGACTGGCCGTCGGGCATCCTGAACATTTTCCCGGGGGGCTGGTGAGTACGTGAACCGTCAGAATTTATCTCCCAGGTCAGCAAAGGTACCATGCAGGACACCAAAGTCCAGGGGCGATTTTTATTCCCAATCCAGCCCAGAAAGAAGGTATATCTTGGGAGGGGCACTGGAACCAGCTGGTCAAGTTCATCATGAACCAGCATTTGAATGACCTAAATTACTAAATGGAATATGAAGAAAACTGAAGAGAACTCCAGACAAAAATGAAGAGAACTCCAGACAAAAATGAGGAGAACTCCAGACAAAAATGAGGAGAACTCCAGACAAAAATGAGGAGAACTCCAGACAAGTGACTTTTTTATCATGTCATGAAGACAAGACTGGTGCATTAAAAATAAGGGAACTGTGAATTTTTAATCCACTATAATGAGAAAGGAAAGCATTCCTATTACAGGGAGATATTTACAGAGGTGCTTCTACAAATGGAAATAAAGGAGGCACACAACAAAATGGCCTACTCTGCATGCTGCCAAGAAGCTTTAAAATGAAGCGGCTTGCTGCTCAAGTGCGCGATAATCACAATAAGTACCACAATCAGGGGTGCTGAGGGGAAGCCCCGGCTCCAAGGGGGGCTCCAGGCTGCCTAGCATCTGCTTCACTTTGTCCCTCAGCTGGAAAAGCTCATGGTGGAGGAACTTCACCTGGTTGGACTCCAGGGGCCTGGGCTGTCCGTTCACTGCAGGACAAGGAAAGTCACAGTCAAGAAACGTTATGGAGAGAGAGGACAGAGGAGGAGAAAAAAGAAAGCAAGAAAGGGCAGGAATCTGCAAAGCAACGGCAGAACGTCAGCGGGTGCATAAATATCACAGGTTAAATAACGTCCACCTGAAAGCCTGCTTTTAATTATCATGCGTCCAACACTGAGAACACCCCAGCGATATTATCTAATCTAACAATAAATCTAATTCAGTGTTTTTAAAATGATAAGAAAAAGCAAACATTCTTCTTCTACTGACATTAGATAGATTCACAAAATATGAAGACTGTCAGCCAGGATAAACCGGCCCAATCAAGTTATCCCCTCTGGTAAGGCAACAATAAGATTGCTGCTTCTTCAAGCAAACCAGCCATGTGTTTTGCAGGGAGGAAGTCACAGCCTGGGGAGTAGTGGGAGAACCTCCATCAGAGACACTTGACAGATCAGGCCTAGTCATTCCCAGAATGCATTGTTCAACATTGTTTATTACCATCAAAATTCCAGTTCTGCTGTGAAGAGCTGGCACAGAGTTAAAAGAAAACTATGAAGAAAGCCTATACAAATTGTTCCTACTCAGCACCAACTGCCTACTTCTTATGCCCCATCTAATCATGTTTCATTAGGGCTCCTAAAGCAAAAGCTCCCAGTTTTAACCAGCACCAGTAAGGCCAAAACTTCACCTAAATATTCAGGAATCCTACTCTGTAATAATAGTGGTGGTGAGAAGAACAGATTCAGATAATTTATACCTCCCCATGTCATCGGACTTGCAAACTCTGCTAACGTCACATTGTGGAAAAATGACCTCTTAAAAAAAAAAAAATTACAGTGAAGAGGAAAACAGATTCTCACCGTTAATTTGCTTTTTTTTGGATGCTGCCCACGTCAAAGATTGATCTGTTTATGCGACTCCGCTTTCATGCATTCTTTCTAGTGTGCCAGTTTTGCTTTGGCTCAAGTTGACAGCACGTAACCAAATTCCTATGCATGTACACATTGCGTATGCCTATTTTTTAGAGCTTTCATCGCTGGTTAACCATGGACAGGATGGGAAGAGCAGGCCGTGGATACGATTTGCATGGTATGGGGGCTTCCCCGATTCATCCAGGGGGAGGCTGGGAAAGTCACAGTCTTTGAGGTCAAAGAGTTTCCTTTCATTTTGCCAACTTTCTCAAACCCTGCCCACCTGTTCTGTCAGAAGAGGTTTGCTTCAAAAAAATAATCTCAACAATATCAGAGTGAGAGTGATGAAGTATTGTTTTTAAAAAAGAAACCCTTGTATTAAAAAACATTTGGTCCTCTATTTGGTAAAAGAGCCTTTTTAGGCCAGCTAGGCTTCTGGATCCATGGCAATGTTATCGTTAGGTGGTTCAAAACCAAACATTTGGAAAGATTTGGAAAACAGTACTCTAAGTCCTGAATTACAGTGCTCTGCTTTGCCCTGTAGCCCCAAGAGATAGGTTGGGGGAGCGGGTGTAGCTGTTCCCTGCTTAAGGAAAGGTCACCCCACCAGTGGGACTAACTATTCTGTTCTGGTTCAGCAGGATTGATGAAGCAAGAACCTCAGTGCTGCAGCTGTGATGTCACGTGCAAATCAACATGACTGCATCTTCATAGGCATGACTTTTTTAGGAGTTTGGGGAGGGTGGGTGGGTAGGGTACTCCTCCCTGCAGGGCTGGCAGCAAAGGCATAGTTTGTCACCAGCAACCCCTGTGGTCTGGAAAACACAGAGCCCCGTTCGAAGCACTTCACGCTACTACACTGCTAGCCTGTTTACATATACTCCATGTACCAGGACCAGGAAAATTGGATCACGACGGGAGTCAAATCAGAGTCCAGTGTCACAAGCCATTGCTAAAATCCATACAGGCCTGAAGGCCGGATCTTGAGCTGATGACAAGACCACCTAAAGCCGGGGTTGGTCTCTGATGCAGTATTCCTTCCAGGGTGGAGCGATAGAGTCTTAAAATAAAAATAGAGCTGAAGATGTTGTGTGATGGAGACCTCAAACCTCTGCACACCTCATGAACCACTGACCTTTCACCGATCATTTATTTCTGATGTAAACAAACCAACAAACAAATTCATCAGCATTATCTGCAGTCACGCTTTATTTGTTAATATTTGTACTTTACCACTTGGCTCTGCAACAGGCATACGACCC
>JAODJW010000035.1:14766057-14781260 GCA_026777045.1 Hyperopisus bebe | reverse complement strand
AGGTAAATTAACTGAAAACCAGTTCTCACTGCTTTACGTGATATTCGGGAGAAATAGCAGATTACGCATCGGAACTGTCTGGGACACAAACGTCATGCGTGTAACTAAACTCTTCAGCCAATAAGGGCAAAGGTGCGTCGTTCCGGAGGCGGTTCCAGTTTGTGCAGCCGGGTGAGAGGTCGCAAGGCATCTAACCATAATGCATTACGTCAGCTGATCACATGGGGATCCTACACGAGGTTAACGAGGTGGCGTAGCACACGGAAGGAGCGGACGATCGGGGCAGGACAGGGTTAATGTTGGGATAAGATCTTTATTGTTTTGGAAACCATTAAGAAAAAAATGCTCTTCTTGTTTTATCCTGTTCATTTTGTGTTTAAATGCCAAAAGAAAAAAAAAAAACATATTTAGGTGTAATTTTGGGGGGCCGGGAACCGATTATTTGGTTTTCCATTATTTCTTATGGGAAAAATTCGATCAGAACTCAAACTTTTACGGATTCGATCCGGAGTCCGGAACGGATTAAGTTCGAGAACCGAGGTACCATTGTATAAGCAAGTGGCAAATGCTTAAAATGCCCCACAATTTTTCTCCCACTGGATGTCATACACATGTCATGTATCACAAGCTGCAGGGAGAAAGAAAAACAGCCCAAGCTAGTGACTTGCACAATTGTGCGGTTTTCTTTTTGCACCTCTCAAAACTTCATTTTCACATCGATTCATTCTTCCCCTCCTCCTGCTGCAAAGGGTATGCGCATGACATCACAGCAGGGGGAAGTCACTGCGCTCACACCCACTGAGTGGCAAAACTGAGTGGCAGCATTAGTGTTCAGCTTGAAAGCAGCAAAATCACATCTAAAATGGGAAAGAGCTGTTGTGCGATTGATTGTACAAATCGATTTAACAATAGGAGCTATCTTTTTACAGACCGCCAAAAACTAAATAAGTAAGTGTCGGACATGGATCGGTCACATATGGCCGAAACCCGATCCATCTAATAGGTACAGATTGGTGCCCATACCCATCCCAATATCAGATTGGTGTGCTTCTTAATTTAAATTGAGTTCCTTTTTATCTTCACCTCAGTTTAGCAAAGTCTGTCATACCGCATAACTACTTAAGGTTAAAGGTCATCAGAGTACCGCAGCAGAGCCAGTCCGAGAGCCAGGCTATAGCACAATGATGCTGCCCCAGCTGCTACCAGGTCTTCATCATCGCCATTCAAAAGCCAGGGCATATGATTTTCCATCAAAGACTCCTCCAAATATCTCAGGTCATGCAGCTGACAACAGCCCATCCAATTCACATTCTGAATGACTGCACCCTCTTTTCCAGTCTCTGAACCAAGTGGTGCCATAAGGAGTGGTAGCCAGGATTAATGTAACCTTCACTTGTGACAGGTGACAGCAGGTAACTCACTGGCACCTGATAGACTCTATATGAAGACAAAAACTGCAGACAGCTAAGGAATTCCCCCCTCACAGTGTGTTCCATAAACGGTCCCAGTCGCCACTCTGAAAGTGCACCTTCTAAAAAATCAAAGGATATTTAACATTCAAATTCCACTGTGTCATAAACAAAGCAATAAATACTGTCCCTTAAAAAAAACCTGAACACAGAAACCCCAAATTGCAGTTTGTGGGCAGGACTGAATTAGCTAATCTCCCCCCTGCTTCCACCACAGGATACCCATTACATCATTGTGATTCCATGGACCGGGACAGCACTGAGACCACAGCCAATGATAAGGCTTCACAACTCCACACTCTCAACATCATTAAAACAGAACAGGGACCACGGGAGACGGACAGGCAGGATGAATCGCTAACTGGCAGAAAGATCTGTTCTTTCCCCAAGCAGGGAGTTTCCTGCAGGGAGGTAAGGGCAACACCGCTCAGCTCATACGGGCTTGAGATACAAACGGCTGTACGAGTCCCACTGCACAGCACAACCCAGGACGAAGAAGCTCAGCAAAAAGATGAACAGAAAATAAATGAATAGCCCAGTATTTCTTTCCAATTTTTGCTGGTTTACCAAAAAAAAAACAAAAAACTAAAATTAGCAGTGTCCACAAGCACAGGGACAGCCAAAGAATGAATATACAGGAAATGACATCATGGCAGGCAGGGAGCTCAGGGAGAGATACAGCCACATCAAAGTGTGGGGAAGGGACTACAAATGCTGGAGTAATCTACTCCAGACAGGACTCCTAAACAGCCTGTAGCCTGCATTCATAGTGCTCTGAAAATCAAACCTGAAAACACTTAACCAATGTCCACAGCTTTCACCGTTGGGACACATGTGTGGCTTATAATCACATTTGTGTCAAGATTACTCTATGCTGTACAACATGCTTTACAAATTTACACCTCACCCATCAGATTATAGCTGTTACAATCTGTTATCCGTTTACATCCAGGACACCTGATCAGGTATACAGATTTTACTTGTGTAGTTTGATTCTTTTTTGGTCAGAATGGAGGAGAAGAGCAAAGAAAGAAAAAAATGAAGGAAAGTCATGCGCCATGGAAAGTCTGCGAGATCCAAATACATGTTCCACTTCAGTAAATCAAACCAATCTCTCAGGACCAATGTTGAAGATTGACAAACAGGTCAGGATTTTGGGAGGCCAACACAGAGCTGTCTCCGTCTTTCTCAATAACATCTTCCAGTCGCAGCCAGCTGTTGTCCTGGGCAACAGTATTGTGCTGGACCTCTGGCTTTCTCTGCCATTATGGCTGTTCTCAGAATGATTACTTTCCATGCGTTGTTTTACCTTGGAGGAATGAAGAGACACATAGGAGAGAGGAAAGCGGGAGGAATGGAGAGACACATCTGGACCAGTGGTTTTCCAGTGGACAAGTGCCAAGTTACCCAATCGCCCCTATGAGAGTCACGGCACCAAAGCCCCCAAGGGTAAAAGCTAGAATGAAGGCATCTCCAGCACAAATAAAACATTAACACAGATGAATGCAAACACCTCATCCAACACACTGACATTAAGAACCGGGTCCTGTTTCAAAGGTCCCAAAAGCACAACGGAAGGTAACGTGTTCACGGGCAAAGACTGGTTCCCTTATTGCTTTGCTGGTACAACAGCTGTCCCAATATGAAGATGATGATGAAGGACATACAAGGTACCAGAGGAGAGACTGCTGATGAAACTGCATAGATCAACTCTGCATGGTGCTAATATTCTACATGTTTGAGAAATGAGGAATAGAAACAAGATGAGAAATAGCAAGCAAAAGAAAACCACACACCAGATAAGGCTAAATGCACACTACATGAGCACCCCTGCACTCCAATGAGCTGTGATCATAAAATGCCATGATTGTATCCCATAGTGGGTCTGGCTAGCTTGCCTTCTACTGTCCCGATACACAGGCATGTTAAGGCAAGGATACTGAGCCACAATTTATTCTGTCTCTGTCAATTAAGCTGATAGTATCCTGTGCGGAAATTTTTAAACAAGTCTGCACCGAGACTCCAGCAGGTTTTGCTCGCTGGCAACCGTGCTTTCATACCTGCACCCTGTGGACAGACCACTGAAGACCAAAGGAATGACTAATGGGGGGAAATGAGTGAAGAATCCAGTTCAAAATGCAAGCTGTGCCAACCTGAATGTGACTGCACCGAGGGGGAGTCAGCTGACCAGTTTTTTTTTTTTTATTTAATCAATTCAATCCACCATTTACTTCTTTTAGAAATCAGTATTAAAACACCCCTTACAAAACAGATCTTGATGCCCACCCCCTAATATCTGAGTACCAGTTGTTGGCATCTTCCTAAAATAAGCAACGCACATGCAGCAAGCTATAAACATGTCTCACAAGACGTTACCCATCGGTCATTGTGATGTGCGCTGCTCTTTTCTGTGTAAGCAAAATATCACTAGGCACAGAAATCATGTTTGTGGAGCACAAGCACCCCCTGCTGGCAGACTGGTAAATGTATCTTCTTATGGGTCCTTCAAGTTAATATTTTGGGATGGAAAAAACTGCTACTAAAAATGTGTAAGAACTTCACATCCAGCCAAAACGCCAACCAAAGAGTGGAAGGACCCAGTCCCTGTCAGAGAGGTCTGGTTCTCCTCTTCTTTGTTGCTTCAAGACAAATTTATGATTTTACTTGTTATATGTAGCCATTTTATCCCGAACTTATTCTACTAAAGAATTCCAGATAAAGGTTTAACATAACGTATGGATATAATACCACTAGAAGTAGCTGCAAACAGTTTAATTATATTTCTGGTGAAAAACAAAAAATTAAATTCAATACAACTGTCGAAGAGCCTCAATTTTGGACCGCTTCTGATTAAAAAAAATCCAGTCTTATTCTAACAGCAGTGTAAATCCCAAATAACTGAAAATTAAAATTTAAATTATTTTTTTAATCAGTTATATAACTTATTTAAAAACACAAGTTAAAGAAAACAGAAGCATTTCTAGACAAAACATTGTTCAAATGTAACCCATCGTGCCCAAAAAATAACACTGGACAAAAGTGCTAGCTATTTAAAAGATAAAATACACAAGTACATTCACATCTGGCACATGCTATCATGCACCTTATAAAACACACGCACATCCACACACAGCTTACCAAAGACTGTGAGCTTGAGTATCCTGCTGCACTGGATAGCGAAGGAGAGATCGGAGCTGTCAAAAATGGTGATGAGGTCATCGTCTGTGGGTGTGAAGACCATAATCAAACAAACCAAATCATGTTACTGGGAAATGATTATGATAAACTGAGCCCTGTACTACAATTAACATCTGAGGATGTCATGAAGATTTAATCCAGTCTAGGCACTGCAGCTGACACGGGAGCCCTGGAACACAAGAGGACAATATAGGAAATTATTCCTGTCCAGGAATCACATCAGATTTGACTCGATTCATTTCAATTCAATTTTATATTGCATTTTCACAATATTAAAATGTCTCAAAATGCTTTACATTATCCCTGCCCAAAATCCCTATACAGCAAGCCAGAGGCAACGGTGGCAAGGAAAAACTCTGCATTAGGAAGAAACCTTTGGAGAACCCAGACTCAAAGAGGGAGCCCAACTTCCTAAGGCTGGCAAAGGAAGTCCAAAAGCCTCAGTTTTCTGGTATAATATTCATACATAAGACTACATAGCGTGATGAGCTCCTGAACTCAACTTCAGAAATTACACCCAAAATTCAATACATTACTGTTCAAAAAAGAAATATTCCTTAACCGTTCGATAAAAAACCCTCAACGAGCAAAGAGAAACTTTTTTTTTTTTTTTCTTCAAAAAGCATACATGCAGTCAAATACCAATTACCACTTAACTGGCACTAGGTTGTAGTAAGTTTGATGTCTCTCCTGGGAAGCACTGGACAAAAAAGGCACTGGATAAAATGGTTCTTTTGTTCAGGCGTATCCCTGAAATCCCAAACTCCTTTGGTCCTGATAGGAGATACATTTGCCTAATATATCTTTCATGTTTGTATGCTCCAACTTGCAAGATCTTACAATCAGTAACTTTATTATGAAACCTCATTTGTCCATATTAGTGCAAACCAGGGCTCTTCAAATCTGGCCCTCGGTTCCAAATCCAGGCCTTGTTTTCAGTTCTCCCAGGCAGTTAATTTAATGATTACTGATTCTGATTGGCCACAAAGGCTTTGCACAGGTAAAAGAAGGCTGGAAAATCAGCAGTACTCAGCCCCAGAGGACTGTGATTTAAATAGCCCTAGTATAGACCAACTAAGTGGAATAACTTAAAAAAAATCAAACACAAAAGATACTCTATATGAATGTGCATAAAACAATCCCTTGAACTTGTTTCAGTGTGAAATATTAATACCCCCACCCCCCCTTTAGTGCAATGATTCGGGGGACTACACTATGCCATCTACTTCTTTCAAGCAAACGGCCAAAGATTCAGCCCTACAAAAACATTCAATAAGCTGTGGCCTGTACTACGAAGTGGGGTTACTTCGTACTTCGTAGTAATCCGAAAAGTTACCCCGATAAGCCAGTAACCCCGCTTCGTAGTACAGACCCCTAGTATTCAGCCCAACCTCTCCTCCTTCACTGGGTATCAGACATACCTTCATCTTTGTACTTGATTGTGACCTCATCCGAGCTCTGCAGCTTCCCACGGAAAACCCGCTGCATCATGAGCAGCAGCTCGTCATATGTGATGTCCTCATTGTGGATGGGGATGCGGCGGATGTCGTCGCCCAGCTGCGCCTTGATGATCAGCTTCCCGCTGAGGTCCAGCTGTCCGTTCATGGTGCCCTACCGCTTATAGCTGCTTGCACAGCTGCCTGGCAACGGAGGGGAAGAATGTGAATGTACACAAGCACAGTAACATAATAATACCATACCAAGATTCTGAGCTAAGAAAGTTAGCCATATAGATTTCAACATTAACCACTTGCCAAAGAAGACAATGGCATTAAAAAAAAATGTATCTGAAACTTACACCCATCACCCACAAATAAAATAAAATAAAATTTTTTGTTCAAATCACACCCCCAGACCCTGACAATGGAAGATGGATCTATGGAGACATACATGATACCAAGACTTTATAGGGCTAACTACTCATATGATTCACTACAGAGTATCACTACCAGAGTATGTATGTAATGAGGAAATTAGTCAGCAATTTTTAAGCTACACTTATGTACAACAACCAGTAATGTCATCCAAGTTGCCAATTTTAACTTTACACTTTAAAATTAGTCGGCCACTTACTCAGAGGAATTGAAAATTCTGTGCTTCACTTTAAAACTGGCAAAATGATCATTACAGTAATCCCTCATTACACAAGCTGAACCCTGTATTGCTCCCAAGGTGAAAACTCAAGGGAAATTAAATCCTCATTACTTGCCTCGTTATAAATTTGGATTAGTTTAAGAAGCAACACTGCACCACTTCGAATATCATACAGAACAGTACTTATGCATGGAAAATTAAATTACTCATCAATTATCAAAAATGCTTAAAATTAGGAGCTGATACATGAGAAACTGAGCATCTAAGAAAAGTCGAAAACAAATTTTGCTTAGTTTAGCAGATGCGCATTTGAAATTCCCTACTACAGACACATGAAGAGGACAATAAGGAAGTTCAGATCCTGCTAAGAAAACATGCATAAACACTAAATTATTGTTTGCAGAGCTGCTAAGTGGTGATTTGTTCGGTGACACTGGTTGTGATAGATCAATTTAATCATAATAAGCAAAGAAAATTACTGATATTCATGTTTTCAGCAGATACAGATTCTTCAGGGACAAGTGATGATTTGAGACAAAATGAGGTGTCTATATCAAAAGAGGAACAGATTATGTTTAAAAGATGTTCTTATGTTGTAGGTATTGTTTGTTTCACACACTAACCAAGTATAATAAGCAGCACAATGTTTTTGTATCAAAAGGTATTTCTTCAGGTTCTTCTATGTGTCCTCTTAGGCGTCATCAAGCTCATCCTCTGAAACATTAACATCAGCTCCTCGCCATAGAAAGGTAACACTTTACTCAGCCCACGAGAGGCTTCTTTGTCACAGCTTAATCACCTTCAATTTTTTATGGGCATTTTTGTAAAACATTTGGTCCACTGAGTACTCAACACATTACTAGGTACCTTTTCCCCATCGAACAACACCAATAATGTCATCTATTTTTGTATATAGCTCTACCATGACTGTTTATTATGTTGATTCAACATCACTAGAATATGTGTATATTATCAATGCATTACATTTCTCTTTTTTCCCAGCCATTTCCTATATTATTGGCCTTTAATTAGGAATGATTACTTTCAGGAGGCCCCAGAGATTTTTTTTAAAGAGTTTCAAAAACATATGACCTCACACTATTTTCTTTAAATGGCTACCTTGCATGGGGGGATATCTGTTTAGTTTTAGGAAGTAGAAGGATCCGTATGTTTCATAACTGTAAATTAATACGGCGATTACTCATACAATGAGGGTTTATGAGCTTTAAATAACTCACGTGCCAAACAGATGAGAAGCAACGCCTCAGTTTGATGGCCACCTGCGAACTTCACCGAATTCAGAAATTATTATTTCCACCAAATTACACCAGAGCCATCGATGTACAGCACATGATACCTAAGTAACAGACTTCCCGGAGAACCATATACAGTAACAACCCAAGGTCCTGGCGGAACAGGAGGTAACTTAGGTTAGTGTATGAGTCCATGAGGGAGGAGTGTAGCTCTGAAAGATGAGATGTCTCTTCAGCTATACGCAGGACATACGATCCCGGCTTCCTCAAAGGTTACAGTAATTCAGCTTTCCACTACACTATATCCCCAAAGAAAAATAAGAAGCCATCTCACCTGAATTAAGCGTGTCAATCAAGCGCCAACAAAAACCGTATTCCTACAAAAAAAATAAAAACCCTGTTCGGTGTCGAATATTAATGCATCTCACCTCAAAACTATATTCTTACAACTTTTCTTTATCCATAATTTAAACTGTTACATATACAGCTGAAGTAGTTGCAACAAAAAGAACAACAACAAGTTCATAGCAGATATTTAATTCCGTTATCGGTCCTTGTGACTGTACAACCAGCCATCCATGACAATTAGGATGAACTACCAACTTCGTAAAAAAAGCAGCAGATAATCACGCAGTCACTAGTAAACCCAGTACGCCTGGGCTATTTTATACGCACGGAAAGTGAGGAATAACACGCGGACCCCCGTCTTATCTTAGCCGGCTGCCGCTCCACGTTGCCGTCCTTCCACAATGATTGAATTCCTTCCAGCACTTTCCGTGTCACGCACCTGCCGCGTCGCGCGATCAGCGCCAGGTCTCCGTGCTGGTTCCCACCCGGGCTCGCGCGCACGGCCGGATTCAGCACGAACCGGCCGCCTTTCACCAGGCCCGCTCACTCGATTATTAACCTGCCGGTTAGCTTTGATGCGAATGCAGCGTGCAAACATCCAGAGACTGACTCCGGATCGGCTGTGTCGTCGGCGCCGCAAGGGTCGTTACCGGGACTGAAAGAACATAAACCGGCTCCGCGTCAGTTGTTACTGCAGGAGCGCCTATCGCAGGAAGTCCATCGGACGGGACGGGACATTTGTCCTGCGCAGCCGCAGCGACGGGATGTTTCAGCGTGTGTTTGGGGCTCTGTGAAACTTATATAGTTATACTTTTTATTGTTGAATCGGGATATAAATTGCGGTCTTCCTGAGCCGGACCGGGATACCAAAACAAAATAAACTAAACTAAACTAAAATAAAATAAATCATAACGAACGCATACACAAATACAGCCACAAGCAAATCGTTAATTTCTCTCGGAGTGTGTCCAATACCCAGACCCCACGAGAAACAATACGTAAGCAAGGATATGCCCAGGTTTAAAACCCAAAGCCCTTACCAATTCCTTTTATAAGGTATAAAAGTTATTTTTTTACAAGTTACAGCAACTACAACTAAACAGTAATATTAATATTATCATCGTCATCAACATCATCACCATTATTATTATTAGAGTACTCTCTGGAGGCCGCTTGATGTCCCTAAATTGCTCTTTGTGTGTGTGTGTGTGTGTGTGTGTGTGTCTATGAGGGAGTAACATCCCATCCATGGTGTTTCCCTGAAATGTGTCTTAGGCTGCCAGTGAAGAACCGTCCTTCAGTCAGACAAAGATCTAATTAAAATGCAAAACTTGAACTGGATTTATTTTCTGGCATTATTTTGCAGCTTGTTCATAGGTGATACAGGACAAGAACTTGACAACATGCAGTAGCCATAAATCAGCACTAGGCAAGTGGACAGCAACAAGCAACTCCTTGCGGTCAGTTAAGAAACCACATATGAGGAAGGTTGAGAATACGCAGCTGCTCACAGCCACTAATTCTCCACCCATGGGCCGGGGTTGACTTCCCCAGAACATTTCAAAGCCTCTGCTGAGTAAAAGGTCCGGAGAACACCCTGGGTGAGCAAGCGTTCACTCCCTGTTTGAGCAGACAGCCCAGAGGATGACTGTACTGAGGGATTTCCATCTCTCAAACCCCACACTGACCCCTAGCTGTTTGGGGGAAGAACTACCTGCCCCCGAATTGGTGATCTTAGACTCTCATCGTCCCTCTCCTGTGTATAGATTTCAGGTGTCCCTCCCCCCACCCGTTACGTCTACATGTATCCTGTGCCTGTTTGGCTGCCATAAGATGAATACAGTATAGAATATACAATATAAGTAAATATAAACTGACTATAACTGTCAGATAAGTTAGTAGATAACAGAATGTAAATAACAGTAGTGCGACAACACAGTGGCACATCAAGTGAGAACAGTGACAAAAATGATGTGCAAAAAATAGAAGTGCAACACAGGATAGAGTAGTTACTGGATAAGGAAGTTCTCACGAATATAACTTGTGTTCTCCTCCCACAGAATATCACTGGACGGTTAAAGACAGAAAAGGGGTGCATGCAATATAATATAATGGTGATGCTACGCATCAGACAAGGGGGAGAACAAGCAGGAGAACGCATTACACATTTGGGAGTGTCACTTGGAATATAACGTACTTCTAATAAATACGGCGGAATCTAAGGTGTAATATAACTCATGACCAGCTATGTGCGGAGTTGAATCTCAGGACTGTCCTGCATTTGGGTCCCTGAGTATAATCTAAGTAAAACCTTTCTCTCTTATTGCCTCTTTGCTGCCTATGTGAGTTTGCCCACCAGCCTCTGATATGACCATGTCCTTTTCCCTGGTTGCCAAGTTTAACCCCAGCTATATAGATACTGCAATTTCATCTTGTCAGAGAATGCTTCCTGCCTCTGTCGGCTTTTTTTCAGGGCACATTATTTTACTTCTTTCATTTCAACAAATTTATTACACTTAAACCGAATAGCTCCAGCTGAACTTCAGTATTCTTATTTTTCTTTGACCTCAAGATCAGAAGCACCGTCTTCCTCCTGCAGTCCAAAAACATGCAGTTAGAGTAATTGGCTGCTCTAAAATACCTATTGAATAGGACTGTGTGCAAGAGTGTTTGAATGCAAGTGCTCTTTGATTGACTGGCATCCATCTCCTGGGTTTACTCCAAAGTTTAACCATGAATAAATGGATTAGAAATTGCAAAAAATTGTAAAAAAAAAAAAAAAAAAAAAAAAAGAATGATCTTTGATCATTGAAAATGGGAACTCTGCCTAGGTCCATCAATTCTCTTTATCTTGCAGAAGGTAAGATAATAGAAAGGTATGAAACTCCACCCCACAAAAACTTCCTGTAGCAGCTAATTAGAGGTCACTAGCAGAAAGGATGTTAAAATTTGCAGTCTAGTTATGGAATGAAGTAAATATCTCTGTGATTATGCTGAGGCATGGAGGTTTAATTAAACAGAGTATAGATTTTCCCAGAGAAATAAATAAACATGCATGAGTTGAAATGGCATTTAAGTACTGCGTGCGCAAGGTAAATATGAGGAACGATGAGTTCAAAGAGGTCAGGAAGCCCCAGGGGTCATTCTTCAGCTTGCCCATTGTAACCTGCTGTTCAGTATGTAGCAAAAATATTTTCTTAACCTTGCTGATCGAAAAGCCATTCAGAATAATTTTGCTGAAATCTAGAATTAAATGCAGTGTAAAAACAGCACCAATGAACCATGCAGAAGGTTTTTCTTAGGATATGTAATCTTTGCAGGACACAGGAGACAGATCTTAACTATAGCTCCCATCCAAGATCTAGTACTGTTAGGAGAGAAGTATCAGGTCAGGGAGGTACTGGGACTCTAATTTTACTAGGAACTTATTATAGATCTCCTCAAGGGAGCATTGGAACCACAAGACTGTTGGTGACTGTTAATCAGTTGGTGTCGTATGACAAAGCAGACACGGGGCTCAAGTAACATTGCTCCGACCTATGTCATCTGAACCCAGAGCTTCCAAACATCAACAAGGTATATACATTCTGTGCAGAACTATTAGGTAAGTACTATTCCTAGGAAAAGCCTTTTAAAAGTGAATTCAGAAGTCTTCTTTTGCTCCAAGTAAATATATTTAGAGGGAAAATGTCACATTAGCCGATGACAAACAAAAATAAAAGAAAAAGACCTGATTATTATCAGTGTGCACAGTTATTAGGCAATCAGAAACTAAGTGGATGTTTTTTTCTCTCTTCACCATCAACAGAATCAACACAATGATCATCATGAGCCTGTTGTCCATTGAATCAGTCAAGTTTTTGATTTGATCATGACCTGTATTAGCTGATGCAGCTAGGATCACCTCTGAGAAATGGTCTGGGATATGTACTGCTTGCCACCTTGGTAAATTTCATATTTTAATAAGGACAAGTTGCTCCCAATGGAGGTTAAGTCAGGTGATGAGGGAGCCAGGTCAAAATTCAATGATCTTTCACGTGTTGTTGTCACCTTTCTTAGGAACCTCTACGGAATATCTATGGAATACATTGATGGATGGGAAGGGGCATTATCCTGCATGAATATCATAATCTTTTTGAAAGCGGCTGACTTCTTCTTTTACTAGTGTTTGAATAAGGTATCTTCTAGAAACTGGCAGTCGGAAAGTTCTAAGAAGTTCATTGAAAATTGCAGCCCACATCATTACTCCTTCACCACCTTGTTGGCACTTGAGAAAATGTCCATCTACTGGCCCATCCATCTGCTACATCAGGAGTCCTCTCATGTTATCAGTCCACAAAGCCTTTGTAGCACTGGTCTTGAGACGTGTCCGTGTCCATTGTTATGCTTTAGCTTGTGTGTCTTATTGAGTTGAGGTCATGTTTCACCCTTTGTGACCTTAGTAATTTCACATAGCACACTGAACCTAGTACTTCCAGAGATTCCATTTAGACTTGAAAAATTGTGTTTTTTTGATTCTACAGAGTTTCTGGATGTCTCCCCTTTACTTGGACACATATCTTAGGCACTTAATTTGTGTCTTCTTCACTTTACATGTTTCTTCCATCTTTTTTGGCTGTTGGTCACAGTTTGTCACAGTACAATTTGGGAATTTTGATTACTTTACATCTATCTGACTGGAACTTTACCACTTTGTATTTTTTCTGCTCTTTGTAAGGTCCTATTTTCTCCAATTTTAATAGTGATACTTTGCTTAATAATTCTGCTCAGACTGGGCATGGTCTGCTTTTAAACAGCCCTTTGTTAACTGGAGATTAATCTGCACTGAACCTATTGGTCAGAAGGTACAAGCAAAATACACACTTGCCTAATAATCCTGTGCACCGTGTACATGTCAGTACTCCTAATTAAAAAAAAAAAAAGTTTATATATAGTAAAGTGTAATTTCATCCGAACTGGATCCTGTTGCTGCTGTTATGCCAGAAATGTCTGGGGGTTCTGGAGCAGGTGTCCATGGCTCTGAAATTGGTGTCTCAGTCTTTTGATCTTTCGAAACAGGTGGGATACTGCATTCCTCCTTTCCTGTGTTAAAAAGATAGGATGACTTTGATAAAGTCACTGTAATTCTGCTAAAAGAACCCTAATTCACTTGCATAGTGAATTACCCGCTTCCCATCTCCGGAGTAGAATAATCATTATCAAAAGTAGGGCTGTGTTTGTGTGTAAGTGGGACCTCTTCATAGCAGGAGGTATGCAGACACGACACAGGATGGGCTTTCTGTACACAACAAAGGGTTCAGGTGCATTCTTGGAATGGGACTTAAGTGGTTGGATTCATTAAGCCAGAAGTACCAGAGGCTACTCAGTAAATGTTTCCATAAACTGCAAAACGTCTAGTCCTTTGGGGTTGGTCAGGACTATGTGTTGGTTTATTAACTCAGGTTTGCCAAAATGGTGAAGCGGCAATTCCTCTCATGATTAGAGGGTGACAATGGCTTTTTCCTTCCTCTGTCTACTGTGATTTCCTCTCCTTTTCCAAAGATCTTTAGGTGAAGTTCCATCTCTGTGTGTGAGTGTGTGCATCACAGTGGACCAGCATGCCATGGAGGTTGTATTCTGCCCCTGCTGTACTCAACAAGGGCTTATGCATAGATCACTAATTTGTTTAAAAACAACTGCTGACTTTTTGCAATATCAGCAAAAACTCGTCTGCATTCCGTGAACAAGAAGACACACATCTCTGCAGCAGTTGCATATATCACAGTTTACACGAAAGGCGATTGGATATATGCATCCATTTTCTGTAACCATTTTCCCTATTCAGGGTCATAAGCTTATCATAGACACTACAGGCAAAAGGCAGAGAACAACCCAGGAAGCAGCAACGCATCACACGCTGCACTCACACACCGTTCACTTACATACACACACCTACTGGCAACTGCGTAACTCCGATTAACCTCAACATGTTTTTGAGTTGGGGGGGAAACTGGAGCACCTTCAGCACATTTCCCTTTGCAGCTGACATCAAGACCTTACCTGCTCCTAAATCAATCCTTGCTAGCTCTTCCAGTACCACTGCATTCAGCTTCGTCTCATACAATCTCCATATTAACATCAATCTGCTGACATCCTATTAATTAAGGCTCATTAATTAAAAATCACACATTCAGCTCTGGCTGGTAGCCTGTGAAACGCAGAGAAGATTAATTTCTGTATCCCTAAAGCTACAGACTGGTAAATCTATCCAAATAGCTAAATAGTTCACACTTATGGACAATCTCATGTCTCAAATTCACCTTGGCATGTTTTTGGACTGTGGGAAGACATTGGCGGAGACCCCATGACAGCTCAGGGGGAACATACAAACTACAAAGAACCAGGATGGAGATTAGAACCTTAGTCTCTAGAAGTGTGAATCCACTGTGCAGTCCCTCATCCATCCATCCATCTGCTTCCACTTATCCCAGGTCGGGTCACAGGGGCAGCTCTTCAAGCAGGGATGCCCAGACCTCATTCTCCCCAGCCACCTCCTCCAGCTAGGAGAGGCAGAGGCAAGCCTTTGCAGAGAGCTCATATTTAAACAATCACGGCTTGGTGATTAAGGGGTGTAAAGCAGCACAAATACTTTTATGTCATTTGGTTCTCATCCAAGATAAATTATTAATTTATCAGCTATTTCCTTTATTAAATTTACACGGTAAAACTTCACCATGTCTAGACATCCCAAAGCCAAATCAGTGATACATGTTTGACGGACTACTTACACTGTGTGCAGAATTATTAGGCAAGTACTATTTCCGGACATATTTTTTAGCAAAAGTTGGGCAGACTTGTAAAA
>JAODJW010000035.1:14755092-14765957 GCA_026777045.1 Hyperopisus bebe | reverse complement strand
TTCTCCAAACAGAAAGTACTCAGACAAAATACTGAACATGTACTACCTTTTAGACAGTTCATTCTTAATTACAGATTAATCTGGACTGAAAATATTGGTCGGAAGAGAAGATACAAATAAAATACACACTTGCGTAATAATTCTGCACACAGTGTATATGCATTGTAATGCCCTGAACTGAATGTAACTAATACACCAGGTCTGCAGCCAGAAATAAGCTTTATGGGGAGTTCAGCAACCCCACCTTTCGCCAATCTCACTGGGGTGTGTGTGTCGGGGGGCGGGGTGTCCCTCATCATAGATTTTGTGGACTAGGGGGAAAAACTGGATGAATAAAAAAGGTGGATGGGATTATAGATGAATGGGTAACCCTGAACTTTGTTTTTCAAGTAATTTGATCTTTATGAGCAGCAGTGTTATAAAGAGGCACGAGAAACATTTTATAAACAGTGTTGCAGTATTACAATCTGATTCCTCTTCTTTCTTTTACTAACAATCATTTCCACGACAAATTTCTTCAAATCGGCAACACCAATCTATCAACGTAGGCACTGATATTAACAACCTTTGCAAAACCGCATAATTTAAAGGTACTGTATTAACATGCAAGTATAACAATGTAAAAAAATAAATAAGGTTAAGACAGGTTTGTGTCTTTATTATTTACTGATAACTTGAGAGACCCTCATTTTAACATCCTTTGTACTCCAAAACCTGCATCTTTATCCCTGGTTTGAACCAGCTGAATTTCTTCAGTTGCCACTCTCAATATAGAAACCATTTAATGTTTAAAGGCTCCAGGACAGAAACTGCAAAGGCACCTCAGGTAGATCCAGACGCCTCATACATATGAGACCCAGAGCACAATGGGAAATTCCCAATAGAGGACACTAATCCCAGTCCTCTGCAGATTGCAGTGCTGAAGTAGCAGAGCAACCACCAACACTGGACGCTTTACTGACCTCTCATACTTGGCAGGTTATAAATGAATGTACAGATACAAGTAGCTTAGTTACTGTTCATGCAAGAAAAGTAGGCTTAGTAGGTTATAGGTCTGTCGTTACGTGGGACACTGGAAGTCGTTTTGCCTTGCTCTGTGCCTGGACATTCCTAGCCGCAATCGGATACTTTGGTAACATAATCGTCAACTGCAGAATCCGCTGTTTGTAACTCAGAGAATTCTCTGTGTGAACTGACTGTGTGTTCAGTCAATGTCTCATAACAGAAAACACAAAAACTCAGGCATGACCTCCCTGTATTTATTGGAGTATTGTGGATTTTTTTTGGCATGATGGTGACAATCACACTCAGGCACAATGGTGAACAACCTGCAGCTCATTCAACCCCAGCTGGTCCCCAACTCCTTCATGCCGAGATCTCAGCACAGAAGCTAAACCTTTAGCAGTGAGACTCAGTGTCACTTATGTGACAGCATGATGACATATTTCTTCAGTCACCTGGCTAATTTGATAACCGGATATGAAGCATGAAATCCCATCTAGAATATATTAAAAAATGAGCTTTGTGCCTAACTGAGCTTTGGTTCTGGGTGCCAGTTTGTGCGAGCACAAAATCCATCTTGATTCTCCATAAAATCAGACCACTTAAAAAAAAAAAAAACAATTAAAAAAAAAAAGGGTACAAGGGGGGTTGGTTAGAGAGGTATTAAATGTCACATTTTTTCCCAGTTATGTCTAGTCAGTTATTTATTTCTTCTTCTTCTCCTGTGTGGAGGTGAACCACGCATCCAGCAGCTTCTTGCTGTAGTAAATTTGCCAGGCGTGCACCTGTATGGCAATGACCATCACCAGGTACATCACGGAGACGGCCGAGAAGCCGAAGATGAAGCGGTAAGCTTTTCCGTGGCGATAGAGCTGCTGAGCCACTGGGAACATCTCCATGGCCCCATAGATAAGAGGGGCGATGCAGAAGAGGCCAGAGCTGATCATGGCAAGCACCAGGTAGCTGATGTTGTTACGTGGGAGCGCCAGGAAGCTGAAAACGGACGGCACGATGCTGATCAGGTAGGGGTACTCCCACTGGTAAGGGGCGGCCACCAGGTCATGTGACACCAGGCCCAGGTTGCTGACGGTCACCTGAGAGGCCACCAGCAGCCAGATCAGCACGTGGACGATGTTCAGCTTCCGAATCTCTGACTTGAGTGACACACTGGAAAAGTCACATGCAAAGAACGCTGCATTACAACAGAAGATAATACAAGGCAAAAAATGTATTATTGGTATACTGATATGTAAGGACTTCATCCAAAGTAATATACTCATCACAGCCTTATAATACGGATTGAACAATTCAGTTTTAAGTATGTCGATTGGGAATGCAATAACACTGGGACTGGAAAATGCAAACTAGCAGAGGATCCACTGTTAACTGGAATCAGACAATTTAGGCACCAAAATGATTTGGTAGACAGGGATGTGGTGAAGATGAGTGCTGGAGATGAAGAGCAACCAGCAGACAATCAGACACAGAAAGACACAGATAATCAGAGAGACAAAATGCAGTAAAATGTCTTGCATCTGTCATGTCTTGACCAAGGCATGGCTGAACAGTTGAATTTCCCAGATAGCTGAAAGGTACTCATACAAAACACTGAATTCCAACACATTTCTCACATTTGATTATTATATCCTATTTTAAAAAATATATTTGACACGACATGAGAGATTGAGAGGTAAAAGATGGCAGAACAAACAGAAAGAGTAAAGTGTGAGGCTGTGAGCATGCTCAGGAATTGACATATGCATTGCACAATGCTTTTCTTTGTTATTTTACTTTAGTGGATAGATTTTAAATAGCATTAACATACATATAAACAGACAGACGGGCCCAATAAAAGGACGAAGCTGCCAAGTGGAGGCGGCCTACCTCATCTGGTAGTGCGACGCTACCCTCTCTCTGTGCTTGAAGTCGCTGCCATCAGTGCCTTGAGCTCTGGGGCCAGCGCGAGAAGCCATAACACGTCCCTGCACATCCACAAAGCAAACTGTGTGTTTTACCAATGGAACGCTGAATTTCCATCCATCCATCAACTTATTCTAGTCGGGATCAAGAAGTACTTGGCTATAGGGTTGTTTAGCTACATATTACTAACACCCTATTTAATGCCAACGGTCCATATTAGTTTTACGCCAGTCTCCGTATTTTGCGCATCATGCACGCTTCGAAATAAAACTTTCTTAAATATAAAAGAATACGATTTGTAGTTTATTTCAAATTAACCTGATGTCAGCGACCTTCTACATTTTACATTCTGCTTCGCCCTTAAGTCAAACGCTAAAAAATGACGCGTTATGTCAAATAGTATAAGGATGTGCAAGATGAAAAAGTTAAGCGAAATTCTGAACATAAGAAAAATGACTATCCCTATGTAATTCCGTGCATATGTTCCAAGCAAGATCTACAAGACAATAGGAATACAATAAAAAACGTTATTACGCTATAGTTGTTGGTTTATATTTTCAGGAGTCCTGGATATACGATGCATTTAATGCAGCCTTATTAAATCGTTTCTCGTAACTAGCTGAAAAACAGGCGCAAATACCAGGATCTATTCCGGCTGCCTGAATAAAGTAACGTGTATAAGTCTGTATAAGCAGTTCAGATCGCAAGTTATCGCCACTGCCGACTACATACCCTGTGCACTTTAATCGCCATATTGCATGCAGCACCTGTCTTTGCGATGTTAGCACGAAAATTAAGCACGGACATTTAGTTAAATGTGTATTATCAACAATCCTAGCCCGATCCCAGCATGCAGGTTTGTTTTAATCTAAATTTTGTTATCTATAAAAAGGCTCACGTGCCGCTTAATTTAGTCATGGGCGTGCGAGATCTTCCCGCATCCTTACGGTTTAACAGGAGGCGTCTGCTAATCACATTCGCTGACAAAACAGGAGATACCTACGTTTTGCTGTCGCGTGAGGAAAACTGAGATTTGGCAACACGAAATGAAATATGTTGGATAAGTAGCGACAGTATTAACTTCGAGCTGACTTGATCCAAAAAGACGTCCTCGCAATTGCAGCGATATACCCCTCGCTCCCCTGAGGCATGAACAACCCGGAAGCGTTTGAATTTTTTTCCCTCAGCACTCGGAAATAACGGTACTATGACGTACTTCCTGTAACATTATCACTGCAGGTGGAAATCACAATTTTCAGTGAATCGATTATGTATTCGTTCACTCAACTTAAATATTCATTTTAATTGCCCAGAAAAGTAATTTCATTGATTTTATTTCCATGCAACTTCCTATTGGTTATCCTGGTGTGGCTTGCAGGGGTACCTGGAGCCTGGACCAGGCAGCATAGAGCTTAAGGCTGGGGTCCCCCATGAGCAACCTTGCTGTCCCTCATTATAAATCATTTTGACATATACCATGTCAGATTACTCCCAAATCGTCATTCAAGCTTCCAAACGTGCTTCGACTGCTGTGTTTTACTAAAGTATATGATACATTCTTTGGCCAGCCAGGGACAGACGTGCTATGCCATTGTGTGGTATTTCCCTATTTCCCCCTGACATATAAGAGACAGCATCCAATGTGATGCTGACAAGAACATGTCATCTAATTATGAGATTTGACTGGACTAAATCCAATGAGCATTTCTTTGAGAATATGGAAAAAGAGAAATAAAGATCTTACTTACAAATCATTTGGTGTGAAAATTGTTGCTCTTTTTGGTGGGGGTGGGTGGAGTGTGTGAACTGTGCCTTCAAACGCATGTTATAATGCACATTATGAGTTGGTATGTGGTTCTGCAAGTTAGACCTCTATGTCTGTAGTCAAAAGGTTGTGAGTTTAAATCCCATTGTTAAAAGAATAGTCGTCAGTGTTAGGCCCTTAAGCAAGGCATAGAATAGGGAAGTAGAAAAGGTATGTGAATATCAACTAAATATTATGTACTTGTATACATGGTTACTACAGTATCTTTTAATACAGTGTTTCCCAGTCCAGTCCGCGGGGACCTGCACACAGTACATGTTTTTCTTCCTCCCAACTCCCAGTTGGGAAGGATTAAAATTAGGGACTGTCTGGCTTGTCACTGGGAGGATGCCAAAAATTGGACCGTATGTGGAACTCTGAGGGCTGGGTTGGGAAACACAGATTTAATAACTTTTCAAGGTGTGCAGTTCCTAGACTATATCAGTAATGGGAACAGAGACATCAGCTCTTTAGAGGAAATGCATAAATACCTCCTTACACTATTTCAATATTTACCAAATATTTGAAAGGGTGTTTCAAAGTGCAAATACAAAAAAAAACAAAAAACCAAAAGTGAAGGAGCTGGTTATTTCTGTAATAGCCACCTATTAGCTTACTTGCTTTACACACTGTGCGAAGTTTCGATGCACAGCAAATGAATACAGCACAAATTATGGCTGGATTGGTTGAGTGTGAAGTTACTGTTCCATTGTTTAGTGATAGGTTGAAAGAACTTATGTACTTTTCACAAGTGGTATTGTTTAATAGTGTGCTTTTGTGGCAGGTGTTTAATGTTCTTTGAGGATTAGAACATTTTGCAAACAAAATGTGTTAGTTTGCCCAGCAAGCTTCGACTTTGAGCATTCAGAAATGTGTGTGTGTGTGTATATATATATATATATATATATATATATATATATTTTTTTAATATGACAGTGAGGATTAAAGAGCAGTTACCCATGGTCCCTGGTACAGCTGCGGTAAAGGGCCCAATATTGTTCAAGGGCCCAACAAAGACATCACTGTCCCTGCCATTAAATTTGAAGCAGCAACCTGCTGATTACAGGCACATAATCTTATTTACAATGGTAAAGTATAAAGAAATATATTCTGTCTGATTTCGATGATTTGGTTTGGAAAGCTATTGTTCCATAAGAGGCCCAGCAGACACATGTACAATAGAACCTCGGAACTCGAATGCCTCTCAACTCGACCAACTTGGACGTTGATTTTTTTTTCCAGACTTCTACCTCAACGTAAATCTTGGAACGTGACCGTCCTGCTGAAACTTGTACGGGTCAAGATACGTTCAACTCTACCAATTTGGGCCTCGAATGGGTTGGTTGAGAAAAATCTAGCCACAACTTGACCAAAATCTCGGAACACAACAAAACAAAACAGACCTGCTAAAATTTGTACAGATCGAGACGCGTCTCCCCTTCCAAACAATAACTCTCCCATACCTCCCCCTCTCCACCTGCCACTTCCATTACGCCATCAGCTCACATCAATACAGGTAAAGTGCTCATCCATTGTCATTTATTTAATGTCTATTGCTTTTGTATGTGCTTTTTCATATGTCTATTAGTTTTGCATTGATTGTTAATGCTTTTTATCATTAGTTAGGTAGGTTTAAACAGGCAATCATTTGAGGGGTCTGGAACGGATTAAATTCATGTACATTATTTCTTAGGGGGAAATTCGACTTGGGCCTCAACCAAATTGCAACTTGACCAGCCTTCTGGAACAAATTAAGCTTGTGTTCCAAGGTACCACTGTATTAGCTTATACACTTCGGTTGGGAATTTCACTGGTTCATTGAGAGAGATGGGTTTGCTGTCACATTTTTAATTCTAATTTATGTATTTTAACATTTGTATTACAAGTCCTTTCTTTTTACGTGAAACATTGAACTAATACGTAATGAAACCACAGGTATGTTATAAGAAGTATTTTTTCTTTATTAAAAAAGACCATAAAACTGTGCATTTCATCCACTTATCCTGGTCTGGAGACCATTCCAGGTAGCATACAGAACAAGGCCAGGGATCAGCTGGACAAGATGGCAGTCCATCACAAGGCAGACATACAATGGGCAATTTAGAGATATCAACCATTTCTAAACAGTACTCTGAAGAAATCCACACAACACAGGGAAAACATGCAAACTCCACAATTCCACACAGAGCAGAGGCAGGAAATGTGAGGCAATAGTGCTGTCAACTAAACCACCACATCGCCGCATTCGATTTTATGTGGCTATATACTTAACTCCACTGTCAGGACAACTAAACGAAACAAAAGAAGTATACATTGATTTCAAATTCCTCCCTTTTTTCATTACATTCTTTATTCTGCTTTTCTGCACATATATAAACTCAGGTAATCAGTAGTCAAACATGAATTACAATATTGACAGAAACATTTTGGTCAGTTTTGTATTATGGTAATCATAGGAGTCATTTTTTTCAGCTCTGTGTCCAAGAAATGATCCTCAGTACAAGTAAGCTGCGATGAAGACTTTCCATCTGAACCGGTCATCATTTATTATGTAGATATTTTGTATCTGCCTGTACTTTTCACTGATAAATGAAAAAAAAACTGGTCATTCTCAGTGTTTCTGTCACACATATAACCAGCCCAAGACTAGTGCACTTTAAAGTACCATTAAAGTAATATTCCTACGTAAAATGGTATGTGGAAGATATAAACATTGTCTTTATAAACCTTTGAACAGGGTTGGCTCTACCTTTTGAGGTGGCCTAGGCAAATCTTTACTTGGGAGGCTCCGCCTACCAAGAACGCTGATGATCAGTGGCAGTTTCTGGAAAGTTGGAGACCCGAGGGAACTGCCTATCCCTCCTTTAGCTGGAGCCGTCCCTGACTTTAGATCATGGAATAGGAGGCCTGCTTCAAAGGAGACCCACACCAAGGTTATGAAAATAGTTTGATACTAGAAAATGTAATATTTCCCGTTTGTTAAAAATACGAAAATGTGAATCTGTGTTTAGGGGGGCACTGTCATTTCCAAACAAACAAAAAGGCATGATATTTGAAAATAAGAAATCTTATTTTCACTGCAACAAAACTAGAAAACAAGTGCGAAATATGTTCATAAATAAGCTATTCTGAGCTATTTGTCATTGAAAAACTACTGATGCTTGGTTTCAAAATAAATATTAAGCTGGTCTGTAATATGTTCCTGTAGTCAAGTAATTGTTTTACTTAGGTTATTTTTGTTTAGTAAACAAGAAACTGTAGTCTTCTAGTCTGTATCATACCATTAAAAGTTGAATACGCAGTATGTACCTTGACGTTCCAATGTGTATTTGGAAGGTAGGAGTTGGCACAACTTGCCCACTTGTCACTGTTGGTATCAAAACCTTAAAAACCTTTAAAAAATTGTATTTCCTTTTCAAAATTCTGTTACACTGGGTACAATAAATATCCAGAGAAAGATGAGTGGACATATTGTCCAGCATAAAGTCCAGCTGCCTGATCTGATGGAAGCTGGATGTAGACCGTGTCTCCTTGCTTTAGTGGGAGCACTGTGCTCCCTGAAGCCTGGTCCAGGAACCCTTTTTTGTACTCATCGAATGTGTACATAACAGGCTCATTGTTCCTGAAAAGAGCCACCCACACATTGGCTCCTTTGCAGTGGATGTGGTAAACAAAGTAATAAATACCAGGAATGTTGCAGGTGAAAATGCCACTCTGTGGATTGTAGTTCTGACCTCCATTATAGAGAACCTTGTTAAATACCACTGGAGCACCCACAGGAGGGAAAGGTGTTGTTAACTGAGCTGTGAACGCAGGCACATCTAGGCCATTTAAACCCATAAAGTCTCCTCCATGTTTGCCCTTCTTGTAACCTTGCGGTAAAGTTTTGGCTCCTTCCAGATCAAGACCCATCTCTGGCTGGACTTGCCCAATGCCGGGTGGCTGTGCTGGAGGTCCAGGGGGTCCAGGAGGCCCTGGTTGTCCTGGTCTGCCAGGTAGACCAGGAGGCCCACTTGGACCAGGTTTTCCTGGAGGTCCTAAGGGACCTTGCATCCCTGGAATTCCCTCACCGGGGAGACCAGGCTGGCCAGGTGGTCCAATTTCTCCCTTGGAACCTGGAAGTCCTGGTGGCCCTAATGGGCCACTAGGACCCATAAGTCCTGGGATACCCTTTGGACCTTGGGGACCTTGGTCACCGGGGAATCCCCCTTCGCCTTTGATGCCAGGCAATCCAGGGGCACCAGGAGGTCCTGGTAATCCTTTGTGCCCATTTTCCCCTTTCAGGCCTAGTGGTCCAGGAAAACCACGTGGTCCGGGCTGGCCCTCCTCTCCTGGTAATCCGGGCTGACCTGGTAACCCAGGGGGTCCTGGTAGACCTTGAGGCCCTGCTTGCCCCGGTAGCCCATTGGCACCAAATTCCCCTTTTGGACCGGGGAAGCCAAGGCCTCCAGGTGGCCCCATTGGCCCTGGCAAGCCGTGAGCTCCAATGGGTCCCGGGGGGCCAGTCATACCTGGGAAGCCTCCATGACCTTTTTCACCCTTTGCTCCAGGAGCACCAGGTAAGCCACCCAGTCCCTTGTCCCCTTTGGGGCCAGGATATCCTGGTTTCCCAAATCCAGGTAAGCCAGGGGCACCTGGTAAGCCTTGTGGGCCTGGTTCTCCTTTTCCTCCAGGAAATCCAGGTTGTCCTGGTAGCCCATCTTGTCCTGGTTTAGCAATACCACGTAATCCTGTCGGCCCGGGTAGTCCCCTCTCACCTGCTGGTCCTGAAACCCCTGGCTCACCAGGAGGACCTGGTTTTCCTGAAACTCCAGGTGCCCCTGGGAGCCCATTCAGACCCGGTTTTCCTACTCCAGGGAGTCCTACTTGACCTGGTGGCCCTGGGGGTCCAGCCGGACCTTTAAATCCTGGTAATCCGGGTAAACCAATTCCTTTGTCACCTTTAGGCCCCGGTAGGCCTGGTAATCCATTGAGACCCTTATGACCAGATTCCCCACGGGGACCTGGCTGTCCTGGAAACCCCTGGCCCCCTTGTTTTACCAGGCCCGGCAGTCCTGGGGGTCCAGGAAGACCTTGAGGCCCTGGCAATCCCATTGGTCCTTCTCCACCAACATCACCCAGCTCACCCTTTGCTCCAGGCAGTCCCATTTCTCCTGGTTTTCCTGGCATTCCTGGCATGCCTGGCTTGCCTATGCCAGGATATCCTTGGGGACCAGGGGGACCTGGCTTCCCCTGTGGGCCTGGTAGACCATGGCCAGGTAGTCCTGGGGGGCCTTGAGGTCCAGGAGGACCCTTGGGGCCAGTGTCTCCTGGAAGTCCCTTCTCCCCTCTGGGAATTGCTTTACCTGGAAAAAAATGATTATTATTATTTTATTTTTTCAGAAAGAGGATATATACATCCGTCACAGGTTTTTTATTTTCAATATTTTAGCTTTAATTGATTTACAGTACCAGTCAAAACTCAGGACACACCTGCTTTAATGCATTTGTCTCTGTTTTGAGCTATATTATTCACCTCATAGTATACGGCCTTGAGTCAATTAAGTAATACATAGCAGATTTTGCAACAAGTAAGAGTAGTGTGCAAGATCTCTAGATTTTCTCAAATTTTATACTCTTCGATATAGCCCCCTTTTGCTTCGATGACACCATTGCAGACTCTTGGCATTCTTTTAACCTGCTTCTAGATGTAGCCACCCGGAATACTTCTTTAACAATCCTGAAGGAGTTTCTGCCAGCTCTGGGCAAAATCTGGCTATGTTGTTTTTAAGCCTAGTTCATGCTTCATTTTTCCATGAGCGCTTTCGGGCTGCAGATAATTGTGTGCATGGAAGCTTTTGTTCATACTACACTTGATACCGTAAACAAACACAAGCAGTGTAGTATAACTTCTTATAAACAGTTTTAAAATTGCTCGGGCTAGGCTTTGGGGGGGGGGTTAAGTTAACATGGCATACAGCTGCTCACCATAACTACTGCAACAACAATTCTTCGTCTACTCTTTCTTGGTTAACCTCTGTTCTGCGATAGTCCACGCTGCCACCTACTGGAAATCCCTAGTCAATTCAATTCAATTCAATTCAGTTTATTTTTATATAGCGCACTTCACAACAGAGTTGTCCCAGGGCGCTTTACAAGG
>JAODJW010000035.1:14714504-14726753 GCA_026777045.1 Hyperopisus bebe | reverse complement strand
TGAGACACCCATCTTGGACTCTTTCACTACCCCACAATACTTCGTTATCTTCATTCAACCTGTGGAGACTGGGAGATCGATGCAAAGAGGATGCAGACAGGGGACTGTTTGGGGAAGGCGGTGGCGGAATCACCATAAGTAGAGGCTATTTTAAACCGGAGCCAAGGCTATTGACTATAGCAGCACTCACTGTGCGTTGATCTGTTACAGGTCAGTACATATCTGTGTTTACCAGTCACTATCTGTCAGCCCAGTAATTGCTTGGACACTTTTTTTAAACCGTTGTGACATGTTACTTTTACCAAGATAAAACTATTCCACGCTCTCAGCCTTATGATGTCAGGTTTAATCCGCGGCTGTGGTCGTATCTCTTCGGTCACATTTTGTCGAGATTTATTTTATCATTTTAATCTGAGACTATAAAAAGCTTAATTATAAGTACTCTGCTTACGGGTGGCTCGGAAACATGACCTGTTGCCGGTTAATGCCTTCCCGTACATCCTTCAGCTATAGCGGCTTATTCCGTACAGTGTCAAGGCAACTATGGAGCCTGTATTATGGCAGGAGACTTCCTGGGTGGGCCGGATCATTGCAGGCCTCACATGCACAAGTGTAAGAAATGTGTCAATTCAATGTTTTTCAAGATTAACATTCAACTATATGCATAATGACCATTGTACACTAGCGGAACACTTAGCATTTTTTGGTATTACACTTTTTAAATTACTATACAAATATTGGCAGCAATGTTTATAAACAATCAAAGAATGCTACAAATATCACACATTGGATATTTGGATATCACACATTAAATAAGTTATTGGAGGGACTGGAATAAAGTTCTGCAATCTCTAAAAACTGGAAGCATTTCCACAACTTTGGCCACTAGTGCACTGTTATGTTGTCAGATATTCAACAGAACGCAAGAAATCGAAAGGTACTGACAGAACTGACAGAAATATTTTCTTTGTTATTTTTAGTTAGGTAACAGTAAAATTTTAATACAATATTGTTACAGTGGTATCTCAGAACGCGAACTTAATCCGTTCAGAACTCCTAAAATCCTAAAAAGTTCGAGTTCTGATCGAATTTTCCCCCTTAAGAAATAATGGAAAACCAATTAATTGGTTCCCGGTCCCAAAAAATTACACCTAAATATGTTTGTATTGAACACAAAATGAACTGGATAAAACGAGAAGAGTATATACTGTACTTAACACTTCTAAGCACATTTATCAAAACAGCAATTTGTAAAGTAAGAAAATAACTGTATCCAAACAATGTGTCCTGCCCCGATCGTCCGCTCCTTCTGTGTGCCACGCCCCCTCGTTAACCCTGTGTGGAATCCCCGAGTGATCAGCTGTTTCTGGTTGTTGTCATTAGTCCTCTGTATTTCGTTCGCGTTTCAGTTTGTTTCCCCAGTCCGGTCATTGTATTGTCCGTCTGCGTTTTGCCTGCCTTACCTGTAATTAAACTCCGTATTCCCCGATACCCTGACGTCTGCGCCTTTGTCTCCGTTCCGTCCCCGCTCGACACGGCAATATTATTATAATTAAATCTATTAATGGTTTATTATTAATATAAAAATAATGAATACGAAATCTTAATTTTTAAATGTATTTGATTATATAATAATAATTACTGTTACTGTCTATCATTGTGACATGTATTTTTACTGTCCAAATATATGTGTTCAAGGCTAGTATAAACATGCATGATGCTATCACAGCGAATGCGAGGCTGAGACTGAAGCTTTACCCTTTGTTTCTGCTGAGAGACTCATTTCCCCGCGTGTACAAGTTATCTTAGGTCAGCGTTCACGGTTTGACTTCTGAGATTCAGGTCGAGTTCTAGGTAATTTATTTTTTTTTTGGTTGGTACGACTTTTAAGGAATTCGAGTTCTAATGAGTTTGAGAACTGAGGTACCATTGTACCTGAAATCTCAGTAAACTGACAGTACACAGATGGCAGTACTTCAGTTATAAACCTCACAAGACAGTTAAGTTTTCACATCTGCTTCTTAGTTTCTGATTGGGAATGTTGGGAGAACATGTTCCCAAACTGGGACCATCCAGAAATGACTTACTACTGGTTCGTGAGTGCCTTCCAACAGGATGATTAATGCGTGGGATATTTATTGTTCTGCATGTGATGTTGACATTTAATAAGACAATTAGCAAGTACAAAATTAGTTCTGAAGATACCTTATATTACCCTCACTACCGTTGAGAGTAGATAAAAGCATGTTCAAATTAGATTTTATGATTACAAACATACAGTTACAATTAAATGCACTACTCATTCTGCAACTTTTGGTTGAACCTTTTTTATGTTGCATGGAGACAAACTTTCATCCTTTCTGTTGTTAAGGACAGTAACAAAAGCAAGGAATGAAAAAAAAATATGAAATAGTGGGAGACAGCAAAGGACGCTGCGAGGTAGGGAATGGTATCGGTCTGCACTTTGCCCACAACAACAAAGAACCACAAAAAATGAAATGCATTGACTCATTTTAATGCTAATTTTGACTAATTTTAATGAAGGTGACTTTGGAGAGGGAAAAAAAGTCCCTCAGGCAGAGGAAGAAACCTTTGGAGAGATAAACCAGCCTCAAGGGAGAAGCCCACCCCCCTCTAACTGGCACTGGGTAAATTCAGGCATATGGGGGCACCTCACGCAGGCAGGCTGGTAGGCAGGTGGGCAGTTAGACAGGTGGGCAGAAAGATGGGCAGTTAGACAGGTGGGTAGATAGATGGGCAGTTAGACAGGTGGGTAGATAGATGGGCAGTTAGACAGGTGGGCAGATAGATGGGCAGTTATACAGGTGGGCAGATAGATGAGCAGTTAGACAGGTGGGTAGATAGATGGGCAGTTAGACAGGTGGGCAGTTAAGCAGATAGATGGCCAGTTAGACAGGTGGGCAGATAGATGAGCAGTTAGACAGGTGGGCAGTTAAGTAGATAGATGGCCAGTTATACAGGTGGGCAGATAGATGGGCAGTTAGACAGGTGGGCAGTTAAGCAGATAGATGAGCAGTTAGACAGGTGGGCAGTTAAGTAGATAGATGGGCAGTTAGACAGGTGGGCAGATAGATGGGCAGTTAGACAGGTGGGCAGTTAAGTACATAGATGGGCAGTTAGACAGGTGGGCAGTTAAGCAGATAGATGGGCAGTTAGACAGGTGGGCAGATAGATGGGCAGTTAGACAGGTTGGCAGATAGATTGGCAGTTAGACAGGTGGGCAGATAGATGGGCAGTTAGACAGGTTGGCAGATAGATGGGCAGTTAGACAGGTGGGCAGTTAGACAGGTGGGCAGATACATGGGCAGTTAGACAGGTCTCCTCCATTTAATAACAATTAAAACCTGTAAGTGAGCCAAAAGACTGTCATAATCTACAGTATCCAATAATGCACTTAGATTTAAAAGCTGCAGCGCCATGATCAAGGGATTTGTTTCATACTGTATAATCAATGTTTCAATTATGCAGTTTTCATGAATTCTTCTATGAATTCATACAGCTTCCTCTTGTGTTCACAGTTACTCCTGTTGGATGTGGACCCTCATTCATGGTGGAATACCAACATTACTCTGGAGACCGTGGCTCTCGATGCACCACAAGACTTATTGTCCTGGTCACAGATGTGTCAGTGAGACGTGCACCAACAATTTGTCCTCTTTTGAACTCTGATATGTCTCCCATTATGTTGGGTGAATTACAGTTTTTTTTATGTACAGTTGTGCCACTGCTCTGCTGATTCAATCATTGCACTCTGCTCTAACTGATGGAATGTGCAATCAGTGAAGATTCACGCAGATATTGGCATGAATCCTGAAACACTGTTGACCAGGGCTTTCAGTTTCGTTGTCCAATCCTGTACATCCCAATGTAATCAGTGTGGTCTGATCCTGAAACAGTGTAATATTTAAAGAACTGGATGAGGTCAAATTTCTGCAAAACTAAATTGCCCAAGTTAAAAAATCCAGGTGCATGAAATCAGGCAAAATAGAAAATTTTTAATTGGTCTGGATAAAGTCCTGGTTAGAAACGTAAATAAGTTTGCGTATCTGCTAGGCCCTGTGGTCATGCGGTCAAGCTCTATTTGGTGAACCCAAAGCCCTCCATTGGAAAGTCAGAGCCACCATTTTCTCATATGGGGAAGCAGAGTCTCTCTGGAATTTTATGGGCTTTGCCACTGACTTACAGTAATTAATGTGAATCATGTTACAAAACTGGCCTGTTGAAGTTAGAATATTCACCTTTTCACGTCCAAACAACCCACAGTCCTGCACCTGCTATTGCTGGTTATGTAAATGATGTCATGGAACATATAGAAATTCTGAAAAAGTGTCTATGAATCACTCAGATTGCTCATGTTAAACCTATGAAACCAGGAAGTCATCCTAGCATTAAATAAAGCTTCTCAGACATATGTTCACACTTGATAAAAATAATGACCGGGATATCCTCATGTCACAAAGAGATTTGTTTTTATTTTTCCAGTTTATTATTTATAGATTCCCCCTCCCAAAAGAAAAAAACACTACATCAGCTTTCTTTCTTGTTTACATGATATGTCAAGTCCAGGGGTAACGCAGGATTTTATTTTTGCCTTTGAATCTTTTTCTGTTCTTTGTATGCATATTCTCACTGTGTTCCCATGGGATTTGCAAGCATTGGATTGAGAAGCATTAATTGGAGATTTCAAATAGTCAGTAGGTGTTTGTATAATGAAATGGGTTGGAGCCCCATCCTGGGTTGTTCCGTGGAAGTATCATGCCAAAAAACAAATGGAGTCATTTTTAAGGATCTTCTATGATTACAAATTCTGGCCTGGCCATCCAATTATTGCTCTAAACTGATTTATGGATTTCAGTAGTTTGTACTTTACATTAAATTATTCTTATCGTGTAAAACCTTTAGCCAAAACTTTAATTCACCACACATTCTACTAGTAATATGTTATTGTATACTATTGCATGAAACAGACCAATAAATCACAGGAAACACCATAAGTTGTACGACGACATATTTTATGTTTTATGTTTAATTACATTTTTCCCAAGTGAAAATTAATGCACTGTCTAAAAGGTAATTAACTAATTTTCACCTTGGGAGCTTTGCAGGTGAGTGAGTCGATGCTTCATTAGGTTTGGTAGAG
The DNA here is from genome assembly GCA_026777045.1 of Hyperopisus bebe. Lineage (NCBI taxonomy): Eukaryota > Metazoa > Chordata > Actinopteri > Osteoglossiformes > Mormyridae > Hyperopisus > Hyperopisus bebe. Next base: position 14,721,592 of record JAODJW010000035.1, on the reverse strand, counting down.
AGACAAACATTTCCACTGAGACTGCAGCACAGCAACTACAGAATGAATGAGGAACCTGTTTACAGGTATTTTAAGTGTAATGGGAGGCGTTCTTTGTAGCATGTGAGCATCTTAGCACAATACATAAATTTTATGCTATCCTTAGCTTGGAGAAATACTTCTTTTGTTTCAACTACCATAGAAAATATTGGGTTTCCTGTTTTGTGTTGACATCACACAGGGTCCTCAGAGAAATTGTTTATTTCGGGTCCATATGCAATTAAAACAACAATATTTGGCATTATGAAACTGCAATTGACTGAAATCACTATTGAATCAACTGTTGAGACTCAGGAACAACGTCTGACGTGCGCAAGAATCCTACAATGTGTAATAACCATGAAAATGTCAAAAGTGTTCAGTTCTTGAAATTATATATACATGCTGCATTAATTAGCTCATAACACAACAGAATGCCAATGTGTGGTGTAGTGATGTAACCATTAGACACCATTTGAAGGTCCCGGGCCTTTTCTGTTTGGACTGCTGGGTGGTTCCAGTAAAAAATAAATGCAAGTTTCAGAGTCTGTGCTGATTTTAGTCAAGAGGCTTTAACACAAAGAACTGTGTTTTGAAAGTGAGTGTCCCGCATAAGGAGACATTCTTGTCTAAATGTGTCAGGGTTGTCTCACCTAATCCTATTTTACAGGGATTTGTTAGGCTGAAAACCAGACCCATGTATTTAAGCAAGTTTCACAGTTGGATCACCACCAAGACTTTGCCCGTTTGATGGATGGGCAAGGAAGAAAGAAGGAAAACCATGCCAATCATTCAAAGCATGTTTCCTTTTCATGGAAGAAATCACACTAAACCACTCTTCCAAGAAAATTGATCTTTGTTTTTCCCCCTCTCCCCCTCTCTTTGTAAATAGCGGTCTGATCTAATGGATACTGTGGGCAAGCCTGCTGGCTCTGCTGAGCCCCGGACTTCTATCGTCCGCTGCCTGATGGCCTCGTACACGTATGGAAAGTGTAAAGGGAGGAATGTGCAGTATGGATGGGAAACCTTTTCTTCTGCTGCTATGCCTGATGCTGCCAGCGTTCTGATAATAACTAAATATGTACTCAAAGCAGTAAATACAACAGAGTTCATACAACAAATATAAAGCATATATTGATAAAAGCACAGTGTAGTGGCTTAGCAGAAAGTGCACCTACAGGGAGCATTGGGCAGTGTGGGTCCAGAAGTTACAAATCCAGACCAAGATTTTGTGGTTTTTTGTGTTTCTACCAACCAGTTCAGTACTCTGTGACTCTTTATGCTCAACTGGTTTGTAGAAACAAAATCTTGGTCTGGTTTTGTAGCTTCCTACAGGACTTTATTTGTATATGGAATATGCATGCTTTGCTCAGCTTTGAGTGAATTCCCTTTGGATAGTTTTCTCCTGCAGTCCAAAGACATACAAGTTAGGTGCACGGGTATCTTTGCACTTAGTGTGTGTTAATCATTTGTCCAGCAATAAAAATGAGGCCCACTCTATGTCACATAACTAGGTAAAACTGATGTGATTGGTGGTAAAGGTCTACCACCAGGGCAGTCAAAGGCCAACAAATGTCTTCTTATGTGAAATGGTCACAACTGAAATGTTTTTTTTTTATATATATATATATATGGTCTATTGTTTGTTTCAGAAAGACATTCTACAAACCACAGAAGACTTTAATTATTTTGCCAGGGTATTTTGAAAATATATTGCTCCCCTGTCAATAGTTGAATAGCCACATTATGTTTGCAGCTCTTACATTCAAGTCTCAGAGGTGTTGATTAAATTCAAACAAAACGCTCTTTTGGCGATCAGTTCATCATCATAGCCAAAGAACAATTCTGACTGAACAGGTCCTCCTTTTAAAATCCATCATTCTACATCCTTTACAAATTCAGCATCAAAAAATACTGAAAACAATTACATTGTTCAGAGACATGCAGGTCCTGGAAGCACACTGGGACATGGAGATAATGCTAAAATGTGAAACAGATTTTACAGAAGCAAAATGAGCTACCCAGCTTCCTCAGAAAACCTTTTCCAGACAATCCTCACAGTTGTGGTTCATGGCATCCTTGTCTTGTATGTTCTTGGAACTAGTATCAACCAATCGTCAACAAAAGAATCTCTGTCAATTGCAGTTTTCCTAGAAAATGAGCAGATGCCCCAACTAACAGAAATCCCAGACGCACGTCTTCTTCCAGCAGAAATCAGCACTGGGCTCTGTGCCATGCACAGAAACACAGTGTCCATATGAACCTGCTTTTACGTACAAGTTCCCTTGTTAATGTCAGAGTTCTTTTGGCTTCCTAATTGAAATCGCACATCTATGGCAAACCGGGTATCTTTACTTGGGTAGTATGTAATTCCCTCTCTTCTCCATTTGTCTGTGGTAACAATGTCCTGGACCATAGCACGGATTAGCAATTGCTGTTACTTTGATCATTTACCCATGGAACATAATGTGAACTGGGATTGATTTTTTATTTATTTGCTTTAAAATAAGGAATCTGGATCAGACCGTTCACTATGGAGTGGTGATGGACTAAATCTAAATGGCATCATATAAAATCAAAAATCATCATACAAAAAAATCCATAGTTAATAGCAATTGATAAGCCAAAAAAGAGATTTTAATGCACAAATTTGATGGCACAGCTACCCTTGCAGTTATTAAATATTAAGAGCTGGCAAAAAGAAAAACTGCTTTTCATCTTGGTTTGACATGTGTGACATGTGGCTACTCTTCACAGCCAGCTTACCCCACATCTGAAGAGTTAGTAGGGGTAGGCATAAGGAGAATTTCCCCGTGGGGATCTATTGTTATTATAAAGATCCTTCTGATGGTCGTCACTCAACAGCGACACCTATTGTTGGCTTCTTGTCTGTGGCTGGAGGTGCTTTATTCATTCAGATTGTTTTGTTCAACAAAGTCTGCGGTTTATGTAGAATGAAAAGATGCAGGAACCTCACAGCAAATACATTGGAAAAGGTCTTTACCCTTTTGTATTCGCCAGTTTATTGTTTTGAGATTAGAGGAGACCTTTGATAATAGAAATAAAACAATGAATCATTCCAGATATGGAGGGAAAAAAGGTTGTAGAAAACTATGTGTAGATATAACTTATGGTGTAAATCAATCCCTGTTTCTTTCATGTAAAATGTTGCGAGAGATTTGTTGTCTATCTTGGAAATTATTTAGAAAATTCCTCACATCCTGTTTTAACTGCTGTACTGGGCAAATATGTTACTGAATTGAAAAATTAGTTGAGAAATTGGACATAGCACAAAGAAGAAATCTGTAAATGATCCCACAAAGTTGGAAGTATAGAATTGTCTAAAATGTCTTGGTATGCTGAAGCACTAAGAGTTCCCTTCACTGGAACTAAGGGGCCCATCCCAACCCATGGAAAAGAACCCCATACCATTATCCCTCCTCCAGCAAACACTGCAGTTGGCACAATGCAGTCAGGCAGGTAACGTTCTTCTGACATCTGCCAAACCCAGACTCGTCCATCAGACTGCTAGACAGAGAAGCATGAATTGACGCTGCACAGAATATGTTTCTATTGCTGCTGAGTCCTGTGCTTTACACCACTCCATCTGACGCTTGGCATTGCACTTGGTGATGTGAGGCTTGCATGCAGCTGCTCGGCCATGGAAGTCCATTCCGTGAAGCTCCTGATGCATGTTTTTTATGCTGGAGTTAATGCCAAAGGAAGTCAGGAAATTACTGAGTCAACAAAGTGCTGGCGACTTTTACGCACTATGCGCCTCAGCAACCGGAGACCCTGGTCTGCTACTTCCCAGCTGAGTTTCTGTTAAAAGCAGTTAAATGCTTCTACTTTGCAATAATACCACTTACAACTGATTATGGAACATCTAGCAGGGAAGAAATTTCACAAACTGACATTGCAAAGGAGGCATCCTGTGACAGTAACACGCTTGATTTCACTGTGCTCTTCAGAACGACCCATTCTTTTACAAATGTTTGTAAGCCTGACTGCATGGCTGGGTGATTGATTTTATGCCCTTGCAGAAATGGGTCTAAAAACCTGAAATTAGTGATTAAGAAGAGTGTCCAAATACCTTTATGCATACTGTACAGTGCATATTAGGTGCAAGTGCAGTATAACTAGAACACAAACACAATGAACCCCTAGAACAGAAAATGTATTGAATACAAAGAGGATTTTTAATAGAAATCACTGCCTATAAACTTTAGGGTGCTTTTCCACTGCACAAAGTAGACCGTACTTTCGGTACTTTCACTTTTCCATTGACTTCCGGTCGAGTATCAGTACCGAAAGTTCCAGTAGCGAAAGTGCCAAACCAGCTGGGGTACTTCTTTGGTACTTCGGTATTTTGGAGTAGGACTTACAAACATATTTGCTGTCGAATGGTTATGCAAATAGCCTGCCGCTGAAACACAAAATACACAAAAAGCAGTAGAAACAAAAATATTAAAAAAGTAAAATGGAAGGATGGACAAACGAGGAAATATAGGCTTTAATCACCATGTGGTCAGATGAACAGATCCAGCGGGATTTGGATGACATGACTCGGAATAAAAAAGTATTTGCCGTAATAGCAAGCCGCTTGGAAGAAATGGGGCACACACCGAACAATGCCGCTTGAAAATCAAAAAACTTAAGCAGGACTACAGGAAAGTGAAGGATCATACTGTAATAACATGTTCAAATTCAGCGAAACAAATACCGTGTCGCGCTTTGTGATGATGTCAGTCAGGGGCAATCACTGATGATGTCATTTGGCACCTGTACCAGTTTTTATGCCAGTGGAAAACTGACACAAAAGAATTACCATACTTTTGGTACTTTATGGAAGTACCGAAAGTACGGTACCTGGTGCGGTGGAAAAGCGCCCTTAGAATTAATCTTTTCAGCTTACTCTCACACTCAGCAGTCAGGTTTACGTGTGGTTGAGTGGGTAGCACAACTTTACACTTTACTGTTTTTTAGGGGCCCTAGCATGCAGTGCTGGGGCCCAGTTGTATTTTCTTTCATTGCTTTTCCTAATAGTATTCTGGGTTTGGTAAAGCAAATTTACAGCATATCTGCATACTTGTGTCATTTATCTGGCAATAGAAAATAGACAATGAAACAGCTGAGTTTTCAGGAGATCAGAAAAAAAGGATAACTGATAAATAACATATCAAAGTTAAAGAACAACAGTCCAAACATCGTCCAAAACTGCTAACGAGAATTATAACATTTGACATAAGTATAAAATGTCTCATGACCGACGTACAAGGTTATGTTTTGAACTTCTGGAACTGCCTTGTATTTTTGGATTATTATTGGAATACTGAGTGAGCACCAAGGCCAACGGAGAAAGGCTTTCAAGTCTGAGACCTGCCTTATTTATTTGTCTGAGGTAGTGGTAGAAGGCTGCGATCGTCTTAGAGCTTTAACAGTTTTCTCTGGAAATGATTCAGTATGAAGCTTCTTTTGAAAGTACCTTTCAGTGAAGCTTGAAAATGGCTTTGTGTTATTTATACTTGTTCAATTACATTATATTAATACAATAATAATGTCCAAAATCTGGTGATGTGCTTGGATCATTCTTAAGCCAAGCAACAGTAGTCTGGCCAGTATGCCTGTAATTGTTCAAGAAAATAAAAAATAATAAAATAAAAAATCTCGGCATCAGATGGGATGGATTCATATATTTCGCCTTCAATAATTCTTTGTTATATGTTACTTAATCTTCAGGTTACACTTGTGTCCTTGGAAACTCTTGTATGATGGTGTCATGTGGCTGAATTGAAGGTTATTGAATAAATCAGTAACAGTCCATTTCTCTAGAAACAAATGACCTCCACACGTAAGACAATTTTATGTCTCTTGGAGCAAGAAATAAACGACCTCCAGGTACCCCGCTTTACCCCACAGTCCAAACATATGCTGAGGTTAATTGGAGTTACCAAATTGCCTGTAGGTGTGCATGTGTGAGTGACTGGTGTGAGTGACTGGTGTGAGTGAATGGTGTGTGAGTGACTGGTGTGTGAGTGGGAGGCCCGGTGATGGGTTGGTGCCCCGTCTGGGTTCTTCCCTGCCTTGTGATAGGACTCTCCATGACCCTGAATATGACAAGCAGTTACCGAAAATGGATGGATGGATGGATGGATGGATGGATGGGTTTTTGGTGACCATTCTGTTTCGCTTTAATGGGGCCTGGAATCACCTTCTCACACACATGCTGTTTGAGTACATCCAGCAGACAGGTGTCTCCTCATACTTCATCCTTATTCCAGGCCCATCTGGTATGTTTGAGGCTCAGATTAAACACAGGGCTGTTAGATCACCATGTTGGGATAAGGAGCAGCGATACAGGTTCATCCAAACTCTGAAAGCTAACCCTGCCTTACAGTACATATGCAACCTGACGTGACCTGGACAACATCAATTACGTACAGACGTGAATTTTCTTGGGATTATCCTGATATACGGTATGCTGCACATGGTGAATTGTTTTGAGCTGATGCAATTTTAAAAATTAAAAGTGAAATATTGATAGAAGTCATTCAGGTCTTACTTGCAAAGCCACATGTATAATTTGTGTTGCTATGGTAAGAATCAGGACTGTATATACCCAGCAGTAACACTCCAGAGTGAAAAAACCTGGGAAGGACATAAATACACTTATCTCCAGAGGTGAATAGTTCAGGTCCAAAAAGTAAAAATCCAGATTTTGATTAAACCAACCAATTGTGTATAAAGAGTCACAGTCACAGAGTACTCAGCTGGTGGGTTGAAACAAAATCTTGGTCTGGATTTTTACTTCTGGGCCAGAACTGTTCACATTTGCTTATGTCAGTAATTATCACAAGAACACACCACTTTCTCTTGGCTGCTCCCAAGGTTCTTAAAGAGTAGCACTACACCCAAATGAGTGTTAAAATGACGGTTAAAGAGCAGCACCACACCCAAATGAGTGTTAAAATGGCTGTTAAAGAGCAGCACTACACCCAAATGAGTGTTAAAATGGCTGTTAAAGAGCAGCACTAAACCCAAATGAGTGTTAAAATGGCTGTTAAAGAGCA
>JAODJW010000035.1:14667503-14678576 GCA_026777045.1 Hyperopisus bebe | reverse complement strand
CTTATACCAGGGACAGAGGCCTCGGGTAAGCTATGAATACGGCTATGTAATGATCCTTTGCTTTGAATTGAAGAGAACGAGCCTCCAGATTGACTTCCACCTCCAAGACCGTGCTTTCTAATGAATGTAAAATACCCGTAAAAATTAATTACTGCCGACTTCGGGGACATTTTCGGACATTTCTTTGCCGACTTCGCTATGATGCGATGTGTATGATGTGTGTGGACTGTGAAGCGCTGGCAGTGTCCATTGAGAAAATGTGTACAATGTAACATTTTTAAAATAGATGCATCTGACTGGTTGCATTTGAATTGAGGCGCATAATAAATAATGATACTATTCTGTGAGGATGCGCTATTTTCTCTTTTTTTCCCTCATCCCATGGAGACCGCTATGTCCGAGATCAAGACAAGACCGAGACCACAAAAAATTGGTCTTGAGACTGGTCTCGAGACCAAGACCAGTCTCAAGAACTACAGCACTAATGATTAGAGTGACAGAGTTAAGTCTGTGACATTAATACTGGAACTAATTATTTAGCATATGTGTAACTATGTGAATCATTGCATATTTTACATGTCTAGTTTAAAATATGTTAAATAACTGAGTATAAAACAAGCGGTCATTATTGTCCACTAACAACTATTTGGGTATTATTGGGAATAACTAAAGACTGAGGCAGAGATGGTGAGAATTCCTCTGAAATTAAATTTGCAAACTGTGAGTTGACTCACAGTTCTGCCCAGAACATCTGGCCACCAAGCCTGTGTGGGCTGAGTGGGTGACTATGCCTCAGAACAGTGACTCGGCAGAGTGACTTAGAATCGCTGTCCTGTGACTGTTTATTCCAAACAGCTGCTCCCTGCACACCCCCAACTTCAACTGGCATGTTAAATGAGGCATAATGCAAACAGAAAATGAAAATAAATCCAATGAAAGCAAAAGAAGAAGGAGGACAAGCACGAAGATGCAGGTTCTTGTTAATCATTGCAAAAGTCAGGCAGTATTAGTAACGTCTTTGCCTTCCATAATCGTCACTGCATTCCAGGAACTATGATGACAAGACATGCTCAGTCATTTGTTGTCTTACAGGAACTGGGGCGATAAGTGGCAATTAATTTGCAGTTCTTTCGGAAATCAAGGATGTGAAGAAACAATATGCATTTTAAATGAACAACAAACATGCTTTATTACCCATTTGCAAGTGCATTGGAAATGCTTCTTCTTGCTGAGCTCTCCATAGCACAGGGTGCCCCCCCTCCTGGAACTGGGGCTTAAGAGCCTTGCTCATGGGCCCATGAACATGCGACTATTCTGCCAAGGCTGGGGCTTGAACCAGCCATCTACTGACCTTAGCCTTCTGAGCCATTTACCACCCCCTAGACTATATATATATCAATAATTACCGTGTGTGATGTCAGTATGCCTAGTTGGCTGGCAGTAGTCTGCAGACACCTCTGTTAATGAAGCCCAGCTGATTGGATTAGTCATCTTGTTGGGGTTAGAAAGGTCAGATGGTTGGATACCTCCAGTGGAGGTTTGAGTACAGAGCTGAGCACAGGTCATATTTCAAATTATGCAGGTTCATTTCAGAGGGTGCTTTTCACAGACATAGCAATCTGAAAAACACAAGGCAGGGGATTGGAGTTTTACAGTGAAATTCCATACCCTGGATTAAACCACTATGTTTAATCAAATGATACATCCATTAATTTTCTGTATGCAGGTTTCCAGAGCCCTTTGTGGAAGCTTCATGCACAAGGCAGGGATTAACCCAGGATGGGCTGCCAACCTTTCGCTGGGCAGCGCCAATTCACCTCAACATGGTTTTGGACTGTGGGGGGAATCCAGAGAACCTGGATGGAACTTCATGATGACACAGGAAGAAGGTGCAAACTTCACACATGTAGAATCCTAGTCTCCAGAGGTATCTGGCAACCATGTTGGCTACCGTGCTACTGTAATGTCCTGTTTCTACTGCACTGGAAAGGGGACCTCACTCTAATGGTGAACAGACAGTGAGATGGAAGACCTCAGAATTGAATATTTCTGAATCTTTATGGATGGGAGACTCAGTGCTTTAGGCCTCTGTGTCTGTGATGGGAAGGTCACCTGCTTGAATCCCATTTTCAGCAGAATTGTGACATCTCTGCTGAACCCTTCAGCAAGGTGTGTAACCTCTTCCAGGGTACTGGGAAATGGCTTGAACTGAGCTTGAATCCCAAACTTTCCACACCATAGAAATTTTCTCTCTATAAAAACTATGACTCCTACCAGATGAAGCTACATGTGACTGGGAAGTATTGATAAAGTACCTCCACTCTTATCCTGAATAACCCAGATGTTACAGGAACAAAGCAGGGAACAAGCTGCGGGCATGAACACCATCCCATCACAGAGCACACACCTATGGGCAACTCAAATTCATTTCAGAACGTTTTCGGACATTGTGTGGGAAGCCAGAGTACTGTAGCTGTAGCAAACACCAGGAACATGCAAACTTCACACACATGGAGCCATAAGCAGAAACTCGAACCCTGGTCCCAGGGGTATGAGGCAACAGTGCTAATCACCGCATCACCATGCGATCCTGTGAACGGGCCTGAGATCACTATTTCACTTGTGTTATTCATTACTTGTTCCTTTAGTAGTTCAGCTTTGCAGAATTCACAGATACAGTAACAATGTGGTAAAAGATGCACCACGATTTATGAATGACGAAAGAACATGAGAACAATATTTAACTAAGACTTATAGTTTGCAGCTAAATAATACATAAGTAAGAGTATAACGCTGTATTATTAGCATGCCCTCAAGTAACGCATCACCAGGACATTTATATCACTCATAGAAATTTTATCAGGAAAATATAATACAGTAAGTCCTTTTGAGAACCACACCGTCACAGTCTCAGCTATATACAGTACAAGCTCCATGTTATTTGACAATGATGCAATGTTTGTAGATAAATATTTGGGAGGAAGTCCATAGTCCACCTGTAATACTGAGGAATGTTTCACGAAGCAGAATTTCTTAATTAGCGGAATAACTTAGTGAAGTTCAGGTACACCAGTTTAAGTGGACTTTATCTGTATCCTTATTCTATATGTGTGTTTGCTCCTACACATCTGTATGTGCCTCAATTTTTATTTATTGGCCATGTGTTCTGTGTTACTGTGCAGGTGCTCACAAGTACACATATGTACAAAAGGAGGGGCCCCTAAGTTCTGAAGAGTCCACAAACAAAAGGAAATATTATTTACCATTAGATCACTTATTGGCTGAGGATCCTGAACTGCATACTGTTCAGATTAATGGACTGTGCTTCATATGGAAAGACTTGTCACTGCAGAACAGTGCACAGTCACTGCATAATCCAGTTAAGTACATTAAGCTGATTTACATGGATAAAGTTGAACACAGTCAAGATGATTTTTAGAGGAAAGCCTTAATGTTAGTATTCCGTATACTTAATTGTTTTAAAGTAAGGGTAGAAAGCTGATGTAATGGACCCTTGGATGGGTTACAAATCCACCTCAGTAGCTAGTTTCATAAAGAACAGATCAGTTTTTGCAGGTCTGGCATCTGCAGAAGAAGGCAAACAAAAAAATGATGATTTACCTTTCACCAAATAATATTTAGCATTATTCAAGAGCTTGGCTATATTATGGGCAGTATCCATTTAAATTTACTGTAAATATTGTTATTAAAACTAATGTGAGCCATTTGTCACATTTGGCTGTTAATTACAGTCTTGTGTCTCTTTCACTCTCTTTTACTCCTGTGCCAGAATGACAGCCACCAAATGAAATGTTCTAATACAGCAGCTATGAGATTTTACCACATGTAGGACAGACCATGTTAAAACACTTTCAGCCTCCTAGAGTTTCATGCTGAGCCGAGTCTATTATATCTCCATTATTCACTGTTTTATTCTTTCGGGGTCATCTGGAGGTCGCTCAGATTGTGCTGTTGGGATGCAGAGAAAAATCATATAGAAATACTTATACAGTCATAAAGGCAATTTGATTTAGTTACTGTTTTGATCACTGTCTAAATTTACTGAACACAGTGCCTGTGTATACATGCAAATCTGTATCAGTTTCAGAGCCTAAATACTATACTGCTGGATTAGTGATAAAATCCAGTAATTAATACACATCTGCAAACAGTAATATATTTAGAGCAAGAATTAATTTGTGCATTAATGTATTTAACGTGAACCAGTTGAATTTGCCTTGAATTTCAACGAGAATTTAAGTGAAAGTGTAACTGAGAGAGGCCACTGTTCTGTTTATAAAATGAATTTTTCCTCTGTTCTTTTTTCAAGGGAGACAGTGATTAGTTTAGACACCATAGCAATGTCTGTATCTCATCAAGTTCAAAGATTTACCATGCATATCAGACTTGAACTTACTTTATATTTGGACAGTGTCGTTTCAGCAGATTAACTGTTGCTGGCAATCTGAAGGAAGATTGAGTATCGTAATTAAGTCTGTTCCTCCAAAAGAATCAATTGTATAGCTTTAGCAAGAACACTGCACAGGTCGGGTTCCTTCTCTGTGTTCATCTGCCATCATGACATCATGCTAAAATAATTTGCTACACACACGCACGGCTAATGATATATTGGCTCAGTTGGAACTCTGTACACACATGCATTTTAACACTAGAATACATATGGGTTTGGTCTATGGAGACCTAGGGCAGGGTAGCAGGTATATTGAGCAAGTACAATGTAAGTTTGCTCTGTAATCTCTCTTTTCATTAAATATCATACTTTGCACCACAAACGACCACTTATACAATGTTCGGGCTTTGGGATTTCGTCATTCTCTCTAGTTTCACATTATTATGCAACATCTGAATGACAGATTATAACTAAATTACTCCAGTCATTCACAGCTTGACTGTCAGCCCTGCCACCTTGAAGTCATAAATTTCAATTAAGTTCTCTTTAAGATAAACAAACTCAGGCTCCCATAGTGACCGACCGCTGCCAGAAATAGCTGGCCTTAGCAGAGGGCATGGTGGCCTGTAGGCCTCTGCCTCATCTAAAAGAACCAGAAGACAAAGAGATGTCTTCCCAAGGAGGATTAGAAACCTTCTGGTGGACGACCTTCTGTTTCTGCCCAGCTTTCTGCAGGAGCTACTGCAGGCCAGCATTTCCAGACAAAAGCAAAATCCAGCAAAGGTTCACCCATGTGACTACATCATAACTATAGGTTCTAAACAAACAGTTAAAGTCTCACTAAACTATGAACTCTTCAAGCCTTAACAAAGACATCACAGCTAATTCATCCTACAGATACTTGAGTCTTGGTGACCTTGCTTGACAGAGTGGAACATCAGTCACTCCCAGGAAAATCTACCAGGAAATCATGATGCAAGTGGCGATGTTGTGTGACCAGCTCGTCATTTTGATCCTTTGCTGCTCACTTTTCCATCTCCTGTTACTCTGCAGCAACCAGGATGAGGTCATATGAGCGATGGAGGTTTGAAGGTCAGCTTGGTCCTGCATCAGATTCAGCGCAAAGAAAGAGAAACGAATGGCCCAAGGTGTAGGGTAGAGTGGTCAACTTCTATGTCACCACTTTACCTGCTCTTAAATAAAAACAGTATAAGTTATTCTTGGAAATCATATCTTATATTCTGATTACTTTATTTGTTTTAAGATATTATATTCTTGTGGGCAGTGTAACAAGTTGTTGTTTTCTAATTCCAACCCTGCTCTATACGCATGCAGATAGTTGAATCGGTGTTTCTAATTTCCAGTGTAAAAAGAGTGTAAAGAATGTATAAGAGTAAATTACTTCTTTTATACATTCCCTGTCACATCACTCCAGACTCATTCTCCTCTCTCAAAAGTCAAATCACAGGATTTTATTGGAAAAGGGAAAGTCCCTGAATCAAATTAACCACCCTACAAAAAAATTAACCAAGACCTCAAACTATTTTCTATCATGCCAGGTAATGTACTGTACATTCTGCTCTGGAGAAATAATCCAACTCACCAGGATACTAAAAAAAGTTTGTTTAAAGAACTGGGTCTCCCATTCATAGAAAAGTCTATAATTGTTACAAAAATCATTATTAAAACACACTTTGTAAACACAAATGATATGTGGAGTATAATGATATGGGTAACATAATAATAATAATAATAATAATAATAATAATAATAATACGTAATGTATATGTATATGTATATGTATATGTATATGTATATGTATACAAACATCGCAGAGAACTGTGATGTGTCGAGGAAAAATCCGCGATATAGCGGGGGATCACTGCATAGTGCAAATCTAATGAAGTCTGTAATTTACAGTGTTTCATCATCCTCTTGTACTCCATTATGGCATAAGCGTACATATGGCATGTTTTTAAATAATAGTAAACCCATTTATTTCTCAATCAGTGGTGACTGCACTAAGACTACAAGGGAAGTTCCACCTCCTCTAAAATGTCACGAAAAATTTAGTCAGATATGTACTGATGTGTTTACATTGTCATTACAAAGAGACTGATAGGCCGTGTTCAACTTCATCACTAGTTCGTTCAGAAACAGCAAGAATTTCTCGCAGGTCATCTAACGTGTTTTTTTTTCTTTTTGCCATACATTACTTTCCTGTGGCACCATAATCTCATAAAACCCACTGAAGTGCAGCATCACTGGATGTCAATGGCACTACCGCTTTCAGAGCAGCAAAGTCAGGCGTTCATTAGAAGAATGCTTCATAACGTCATTTCCATCGAAGCTCAGCATCTCTCGGAGTAAATGGGAAAGTGGGCGGGCCAGGATGCTGGGCCCCTGAATGACGATTGGACGAATTGTCAAAGGGGCTGCACCTCTTTTTGATTGACAGTGCTTTGAAAGTATACTTCAGCAAGTTCATATGGATATGGATTTTCGACAAGTGAAGATTTTTGTGATTTTCATTAGTATATATCCTACCGTATATATAAATATAGCATTTTTGAGTTTGCTCCCTGTTTTGTTAGTAAGGTTTGTTCGTTAGCAGGTTACTGAATTTAGTTTATTTCAAACTAGGTTGGGGTACTAACCAGGCAGCTAGCTAGCTCAGGGAGAAGTTCAGCTTCTCAGAATAGAGTCCAGACATTATGAAATGTGCTTCCCCTCTTTGTTCTCAGCATTGAGTGATGGCTTGCTCATAATCTTCAACTTCAGCCAAAGAGATTATAGCAAACCTCTGCCTTTTCCAGGACATCCAACTAAAGGAAGCTATTAGGAAAATGAGTAATTTTTAGGAAACTTAACAATCAGAGCCCCGGTGCTTAGTCGTAAGATAGTAACAAAGAATCATCATTTGGAGAGGCATAGGCCATGACATATTCTCTGCGAACACAGTCCATCATAGAAGGTAACCAATGCCAACCTCTGTCTCATGGGCTTCACCCTAAATAATGTCCATGTTTAGCCTCATTAGATGAGTATTTCCATGTTATATATCAATGCCCAAATTTAAACATTCCGGTAAGAGGTCATGACCAAACTGTCAGTTCTGTCATTCCTATACACTCCAATACTGCATTACAAACTCCCAAACATCTCACACCCATCATATTAATATTGACCATTGCTATCAAAATTATATTGCTCAACTGGAAAGACAAGAAAAAAAACTATCTATAAATCAATGGCTAAATTTGCCAACCGATTACTCAGACTTACATCATCCTTGAATGGTAATATTAAATCCTTTGATGATACCTGGTCTCTCTTTTTACGTTACCTGTCATTTTTCCTTTAGACTAAAATATCCACGTAATGTGCTCCCCCCCCACCCCCTCTTGTTTTTTTTCGCATTATTTTTTCTTATTTTTCTGCATATGCAGATGTTTCATATTTGATTACCTCCCTGTCATGCCACATGTCACGTCTCAAATGGTGTCATTTTTACCAGTTATGGCCTGGCATGTACCACTGGATTGTACTCTGTGTTGTCTGGGACAGACTCCAGCTCTGTCTCCGTAGACTGTATAAGCAGTTGGATGATGCATGAATAATTGTCATGGATCACATAGCAGTGAGCTATTATTCTGTGTAAAACGAATAAGATCCCGTTAAAATCACTGAAATAACTCTTGAATATTTCAATCGCATATACACCCTTTATCAGTAGTCAGAAGTCGAGAAGAAGGGTACCAGACACTGTACTCTTCTAAACGGCTTTGGTTTATGTATGAACCATAGTTTTGCAATGTATTTTTGCTTATGGTGCTTAACATTTAATTTAAAAACAATTTTGTCTTCACAGTAGGGTATTAAGACTAATACGCAAGTACTGTTGAAAATTTTCTGTTTTAAAATATAGAAGCTGATGACTAGAACATCTCTTTGTGAGTCTCAGCAAGTGTCCTGTTATGTAACTTGAGTGGAAACGACTTTAATCATTCCTATCATGTTTGACCCATATGTACAATCTAATGTGTGAATTGTTTGTGGTTTTCAGATATTTTGCAGCACTATGATATGGTCGTGATTGTGGGAGTCTACCACTGTATCTTTTTAAATTGTGTTCTTAAAGCTTTCACTATTCCAACAGTGACATAGGCTATAAAACCGGGATTCCCTGTTTTTTTCATACTGGCAGCTGTCGTCGGAAGATTTACTCGTGTTCTTCTGGCAAGATGGAGGTTGGAACTGTTCTAGTGCGAATGAGAAGTTCTCTGGAAAATATTACAGTGCTGGAGACCAAACCCCGAGGCAGAGCAATGCGCAGTACTCCACCAGCAGAACCTCGGAGATACTGGGGGGACATTTCAGGAATCTGAATGATCAAATTCCTGAGAAAACATCCACTCCAGGCTTATGGATTAATAGAAGTATCAATGTACACGAGGTTGTGACCATACCGAGGTTGTGAGCAGGGTGAAAGAGAATTTATGATGTCCACAGATTCCATTATATGATGTCAAAACGCAGGAAACATAAATCAAATACTACAGAAGATTGCATATCATGAGGCATACTACATGGACACATCAAAATTTAGCACAATTATTACTATATTATTACATCAGTTACAGTGTGTACCCAGGGCCGTTGGCTTAAAAAGCTTATCAAAGTTATTTAATCCACAGCATTGAAAACCTGTAATTGTAATTAGTCATCATTTCCAATGCAGCAATCTTCCAGTTCCAAGAATTGGACTTTAAAGTATTTTCTCAGGTTAAAGGAGTGCAAGGCCATGAAAATCATAGCCCCTAAGTCACAAATCACACATCAGCATCACTGCTTCCTGTTCCTTTGGTTTGGCACAATCAGGTGGACGAGCACGCTCTGCTATCCCAATTTAACCGCATCAGTGTTTTGTCGAATAGTGTCTGTGTGACTGTAATAAAAAATTCCAAATTATATGATTAATTGGGTGTAAAGTTTAAGGAAGAATAGCAAATGATTGGAGGCTGCTAGAAGCTGATGGTGTTTGGCTCAAACCTCTGAAGGATGTTAACCTCTGCAGTGACAAATGTACGCAGCTATTAGAAAAGTCTGAAGTGAAAAGCGTGTGTAACTCACACTGAACGTAACTGACAGCGATGGTTTAAATGCCTTCCATTTGACATCAAGGGTGTTAACATTTCTTGGGAAAAGAACAAAAAAACTGGCACAAAAATTCCAAAACTACTGTGAAGACAATATCTGAGAACCATAAACAATTCATAAATTAGATTTTACATGTAGCCAATCGAAAAAATAAAAGCTAAAAAAATTAATAATTAAAACATAACAATGAAAAAAATAATAATGAGACACTAAAAATGGCAGCATCAAGCATAGGAAAGAAATGTGAAACTGGCAGAGGCCCTTCAGCAAGGCCTCTCTGCACTGTGACTTGGCTCAGACTGAACTTAAAGACAGTTAATTTTACTTTGCTTCTTCTTCTGCAGACTGTCAAGGCCTGCAGTGAAACACACTGGCACATTTAGGGGTGGGGGAATGTCTAATTATAGGTGCTAATAACTCATTTGTAGAACATTTTAGATAAAGCAAAACATCTTAGGTAAAGTAAACCTCAGTAAAGCTTGCAGCCTGGAGCCTAAGCTTTAAGATGCCCATAGGGGTACTTTTGTTTAAACGAAATTCATATAGACCAGTTGCTGAATTTAATGGCAGACTATTCAAGTGCTGATTTATTCTACAATGCAAAATGAAATGTCTTTGGAGACAGGCCGGTGAAAATATTCTAATTGTCAGGACGAGTTTATCTGCATGGTGCAGAGTATTTGCGTTGGCCTGATGATCCAGGGAACTGCATTCAATCACAGAGTGCGTCAGGAAGGGCTAGATGCCACAAAAAATAGCTTTTGATCCAAGGTCACGTTAATTACACTGTGAGAGAAAAAATAGAATGACAAAAAGCAGATGAGAAACACAATGGCGCATTTATACAGATTTTCTCATAAAGCATAATCAACACAATCACTGGTTGCTGAGGGTAAACAAAGAAACAGTACTTCAGAGAAATGTTGCTTTGAATGGATACTCTGAGTTCTCCAAATAAGCAGCAATCCTCTGTCCAGCATTCCGTAACATAAAACTAAAACATTGTTGTGTCTTGAACTGTCAGATATTTATTTTTTAAAGCATTATGACCTGTATCACCTTCTATACCTGCTTGTCCTATTCAGGGTCGCTGGGTGTCCACAGACTGTCCCGGAAGCTTGAGTGCAAGGCGGGTAACAACCCAAGACAGGGCGCTAAGCCCCCACCAGGCACCCTCTCTGTGAGCAATCTGGTAACGACAAGTAACCTTAGCATGTTTTTACACTTTGGGAGAAAGCCAGAGTGCGCAGAAGAGACCCCCCGACAACACAGGAAGAATATGCAAACGCCACACACGTGAAGCCAGAGGCAGATACTTGAACCCAGGTTCCAGAGGTGTAAGGACATAGTGCTAATTACTGCACCACCATGTCGCCATAAATGTGCTGATGCGAGTCAGAAATGAATCACTGTCACATTATCATCGAATTTTTGAGCCTCCTGAAGCAACAGGAGAATTCTCATCCTGCCACATCCAGAACTACTGGTAGTACCACACAGTG
>JAODJW010000035.1:14648867-14659715 GCA_026777045.1 Hyperopisus bebe | reverse complement strand
TAAGCCCCCAGCACTGACAGCACCCTGCAGGGATAGACCATCCCTAGAGCAGCTGGAGGCTAAGGGCCTTGCTTAAGCCCCCAGCACTGACAGCACCCTGCCCTCCATGAGATTCATGCTGGCGACCTTCTAAGCACAGGTACAGCATCCTAGCCCGCTGGACCACACAGTGCCCCCATCACTGTCCCATATGCCCGCAAAACTGCACCTGCTGAGTACCCATTTGGGGGGGATTGTGGGGGCACTTGGAGTGCTTCACCCAGCAGTCTCGCAGTCATCTCCCACAAGTATTCCTCTGCATTTCTGGGGTGGTCACTAAGGACTAAGCACATCACCCCCATCCCCATGTGGTACAGAGCGCAGTGTCTCCTCTTTCAGTGCAGCCCAACTCTACCATAACTGAAATTCCTCCCAATCCCCTACACCCCCCCTGGCACTTCACCCCCCCATCTGAAAGTGGTTGCCCAGTTCTCTGACATCCTTCCCAGGGTGCTCCAGTCCCAGGAATCTCTCCACTTCATCCCACTTCCCAGGGCTTCTGCACCCCCTCCCCTTTTCAGGGCAGGTTCATTTAGAGGTTTAGAGCCAGGTAGCCTCTCCTTGGATTGCCACCTTATCGTGGTGGAGGGGTTTGCATGCCTCAGTGACTCGTCGGGGGTAATAGCCCCTGGTAGGGTCTCCCAAGGCAAAAAGGTCCCAGGGGAGGGGCCAGACAAACAGCAATCCAAAAGAACCCTATGATAAGGCATCCTAACGAAGTCCTGTTTCCCTCGCCAAGACTAGGGTCACCGGGGCCCCACCCTGGAGCCAGGCCTGGGGGAGGGGCCCGTTGGCGGGCACCTGGTGGCCGGGCCTTGGCCCGTGGGGACCGGCCGGGCACAGCCTGAAAGAGGCACGCGGGACTGTCCCCAGGTGGGCCCACCACCCGCAGGGGGAATGTCAGGGGTTCGGTGCTCTGTGGATCGGGTGGCGGCCAAGGGAGGCCCTGGCGGTCCGATCCCCGGCTGACAAAACTGGCTTTCGGGACATGGAATGTTACCTCTCTGGTGGGGAAGGAGCCTGAGCTTGTGTGTGAGGTTGAGAGATATGGACTAGATATAGTCAAGCTCACCTCAACGCATAGCGTGGGTTCTGGAACCAATCTCCTGGAGAGGAGCTGGATGCTCTTTTCTTCTGGAGTTGCGGCGGGTGAGCGACGCCGGGCTGGGGTGAGGCTACTGGTGGCCCCACAGCTCGGTGCATTAACGATGGAGTTTACCCCGGTGAACGAGAGGGCTGTCTCCCTGCGCCTTCGGGTCGGGGATAGGTCTCTGACTGTCATCTGCGCTTATGCGCCGAGTGTCAGTTCAAAGTACCCGGCCTTCTTGGATTCCCTTAGTGGTATGCTGGTTAGCGCGCCACGAGGGGATTCCATCGTTTTGCTGGGGGACTTCAACGCTCACGTGGGCAATGACAGTGTGACCTGGAGAGGGGTGATTGGGAGGAACGGCCTCCCTGATCTGAACCCGAGTGGTGTTCTGTTATTGGACTTGTGCAATGCATGGTTTGTCCATAACGAACACCATGTTTGAGCATAAGGGAGTCCATAAGTGGACATGGTACGAACATGCCCGGCGCTACAGGTCGATGATCGATTTCATAATCGTATCCTCTGATCTGTGGCCTTCTGTCTTGGACACTCGGGTAAAGAGAGGGGCGGAGCTGTCAACTGATCACCACCTGGTGGTGAGTTGGCTCAGGTGGCAGGGGAGGAAGCCGGGCAGACCTGGTAGGCCCAAGCGCATAGTGAGGGTCTGCTGGGAACGTCTGGCAGAGGCTCTTGTTCGCCGGAGCTTTACTGTAACTCGCACCTCTGGCAGAATTCCAACTGCATACATTGAGTCTGAATGGACACTGTTCCAAACCTCCATTGTGGAAGCGGCTGTGCGGAGCTGTGGCTGCAGGGTGGTCGGTGCCAGTCGTGGAGGTAACCCTCGTACCCGATGGTGGACACCAGAGGTGAGGGGGGCTGTCAAGCTGAAGAAGGAGGCCAACCGGGAATTATTAGCCCGGGGGTCTCCGGAGGCAGCTGATGGGTACCAGCAGGCCAGGCGGAATGTGGCTCGGGCGGTCGCAGAAGCAAAAACCTGGGTGTGGGAGGAGTTTGGTGAGGCCATGGAAAGTGACTTTCGGTCGGCCTCAAAAATTTCTGACAAACCATCCGAAATAACAGGAGGGGGAAGCAGCTCCTGGTTCCTACTATTTATAGTGGGGAAGGGGTGCTGTTGACCTCACCAGGGGACATCACCCGGAGTTGGAAGGAATACTTTGAGTACCTCCTCAACCCTGCCTCAGAAACATCTACGCACACTGCCTTTGAGACATCTGAGGGCACAGAGCCAGAGGAATGCAACTGGAAAAAGGGCAAGTATAAGGGTCTGAGAAGCTTTGTCAAGGGCCAGATTGTGATGGCTAGACCACTGGGTCGGTGCAGCTCCAAAAGGAGTCTTGTGTGATGTTCCCAATATGCAGTGGTCAGTACCTAACACAAATGAACTGGTGACAGCGCCATGGCTCGTTGATGCACTTGGGGAGCGAAAGCTGGCCTGTCAGGTCTAATTCCACAGGAGAGCTACTGTAACACAAATTGCTGAAGAAACATAATGCTGGCTAAGATAGAAAGATGTCAGAACAGACAACGCATTGCAGCTTGCTGCATGGGGGCTGCAGGGGGGCTGCACAGCCCAAGCCCAGTCAGAGTGCCCATGCTGACTCCTGTCCACTGCTGGAAGTGCCAACAATGGGCACGTGAGTGTTCTGTGGGATGAAGGCAAGCCGGCAGAAGCAGTGTGACTCTCTGGGCAATGTTCTGCTTGGGTCCTGGCATGCATGCGCATGTTAGTTTGATACGTACCACCTACCTAAACATTGCTGCAGACCAAATATACTCCATCAATGCAATGGAATTCCTTGATACCTGTGGCCACTTTCAGGAGGATATTGTACCCTGGCACACTGCAAAAATTGTTCAGGAATGGTTTAAGGAACATGAAAAGGAGTTCAATGTGTTGACTTGGCCTCCAAAATCCCCAAAATTAAATCCAATCGAGCAAATATGGGATGTCCTGGACAAACAAGTCCAATCCATGGAGGCCCCACCTCACCTCACTTATGGACTTACCGGATCTGCTGCTAACGTCTTGGTACCAGATACCATAGGTCACCTTGAGAGATCATGTGGAGTCCATTCCTCAATGGGTCAGAAATGTTTTGTCAGCAAAAATTAGGCAGGTGGTTCATGTCTAATTGGTGCGTATCAAAATGTTTTTTTTCTTAGCATTTTCTCAGCGATAAACACAAAACTGAGTCCAGCAGGTTTTTAGTACAACATTTACTAATAAATCTCAGCTGGCTCTGGAAAAAAAAAACAATAATTGGATAGATAAATGGGGCCAGCTGGGTCGAGCCAAGAGAAGTGCTTCTTGGGAGAGATATGTACGGCCACGCTTCATACTATAAATATGATGCATTAAGGCCAAATTAGCAATTCCTGATGCTTTTCTTTGGATTAAGATGACGCTGCATGCCTTATTGCATGTGAATGTTTTTGTTACTTATCAAAAAGTACTATTTTGGTTATACTGCTGGTTTTGGTGCAACTGCCATTCTCCTGTGGTTATACTCAGACCAGAAAACACCAGGCTAGAGGACATAAGTATTAAAGCGATTTGTGTGTTACTGTATGTGTGGGTTTTAGAAGTCACTGACATTCTTGTTCGGTGGATTCTAGAATATTTTTGTTTTCAAACAAGGGCCAATAATACAGTATTTACTTCTGTCTTTTATTTGGGCCAGAGGCATAATTTGGTCAGAGGCATAATTTTGCCTCCAGAATGATCAGCAGAAACTGTAATAAGGTCGTCATGTTGGGAATAGAGTTTTCCCCATAGAAATGAATGGTCCCCAGAAAGATATAATTACAAACCTGTGTGTGTGTGTGTGTGTGTGTGTGTGTGTGTGTGTGTTCTGCAGCATTGTAACTGCTATGTGGAACTTTATTCTCTAAGAATATTTCACCACCTTAAAATGCATATTTAAATGTTAGTGTTGTTATTAACTCTATAAGTGTATTGATTATCTTTATTCGCCTAATTACTACTGATATGAAATGTGAAATCATATACTGAGTCAAATAATGGTCTGGAGAAGGGCAGCGCAGTTAATTATTTTTTAATCGCCATTTTGATTCATACCCCTTTGCAATCTTTCTTACTTGACATTGGTTCTACAGTGTTTGCATTGTTAGTGGTGTTCCGATATGGAAATTTCAACCATTTTCAATAATCAGTATATTTCTGTCTAATTTCACTGACATTCATATTGATAACTGGCTAACGCCTGAGTCACTCGCCAATCGGTGGGGTGGGTGGATTGCTGCCAAGCTTCCCAGCACAGATTAATGGAACTATGTTACGTCGTTCTTTATTCTGTAGATAATTAAAGATTGATCTGTGGGCCAGATTTAATAATAAATTGTGGTTATGTCATGGCCCTGAACATGGAGACCTCTTATAAGTGGTGAATGAGCCTACAATACAGAAAATGACTGATTGTCCAATGCAATAAATCACCATTCTTTTCACTTATATCTTTACAGTCCTAAGTAGCTCCTTTGGTGACGCTATCTTTGCATGTCCCAGCATGCCCTGCCAGTAATTGTAAATAGCCCCATGTCTGTCCTGATTTTCTAGTTATAGTTACAGTTTCATTACCTATTGTCGTGTGATTTTGCCCACGTCTTACGTGCCCCCTGTACGATCCTCACGTGTCCTTAGCGGTGTATAAATCTCACACCATATATGTGTACTTCGATGTCCAGCGTCTGGCCTCCCTGACTCTCCCTGGTTATATTTGGTTCAGTGTTTGTTGGGTGCCTGTTTCAGTCCTCTTTAGGACCAGAACGAAGAGCGCGTTCTGTCCCAGCAAGCAAGTCTCCTCATCCTTCACTATGCTTGCAGTGCCTCGGTCTGCCCGGTGCTACAATATTGATAAAGTTTAAATATAGGGTGGCAATATCAGCCAAGATTGAAACATCAGACTGATGTAGAAATTTTCATTGTTAATGAATATCGGTCAAAACTGATAACTGATCATTACATTGTGCTTCTCAACTTGATATTGCTCATGTCCTATGTGATGAAAAACCAAAAACAACATCAACAACAACAACAATAACAATAATAATAATAATAATAATAATAATAATAATAATAATAATAATAAAAATAATAATAATGAAACATATGTACTGCTCAAGAATCATGAAAGAAAATCGGCCATTCGAATTGTGGGACCCTACTCTGAAAAAGAAACTGCGATCTTCAAAAAGTCTTATAACATATTATGGGAATTATTGACTTTAGAAGTCAGTCTACAGAAGCGACTTCCTCTGGATAGTCTTTCCATGGGCAGCCGCAAAGTGTGTATCAAACAGTGAATTAACTTCCAGGAGTAGGTCACCATCATGATCTATTGTCATAAGCATTCTGTAGTAAGTTGATTAGTCCCTCAATCTCAATGAGAAGTTATTTTTATCCAAGGTTTCTAGCTGTGCATTATCATTGATTTAACCTGCCAGTCTTCATTTATATAGTGGCATGTTACTATGTAACAACGTGTGCTGAGAAAAATACACAGAGCTGTACTGAGCTTTGGGTTTCTTCTCCCTAGTCCATCCATCCATCCATCTATCCATCCATCTACACCAACTTGTGCAGGGTTGTGGGGGTCTAGATCCTACCTCAGAAGCTACGTGCACAAGGCAGGAAATAACCTGGGATAGGTACGAACACACACACACACACACACACACACACACACACACACACACACACATGCTTGTAATTATATCTTTGCGGGGACTCTCCATTCATTTCTACTGAGAAAACTCTAATCCCAACATGCTGACCTTAACCCCTACCCAGCCCTAACCTTAACCATAAGTAACCAAACAAAATACGAAAGTTTTGGAATTTTTTTGTTTTTTGATTGCATTCACAGATCTTTGCGGGGACCTGAAAAATGGTTCCCACAATGTCAAAATGACAGGTTTTTATTAAATTGTAGGGGACATTTGGTCCCCACAATGTAATATAAACATAATACACACACACACACACACAATTTGGCACCTCCAATGTTTTTTGGAATGTGGGGTTAAAATGGAGAACCTAGTGAAAGTTGCTTGTATCTTATGTTTTGTTTTGCAGGACATGAATCGATCATAGAAATGTCATTCATAATGTTAATGGCCACTTAAAAGATTTTGACAGCCCCTTTATATAATTTCTCAGATCTGTGCTCCCCGCCCAGTCTTGCACTCGAAACAAAGAGGGCTAAAGGCTCATCCTGCAATGGCGTTAGTCTTTTTAAGTGGTTTATATCCTCTGTATTCTTCTGCTGAACTTCACCACCACTTCCCATTCCATACAATGAGCCTCAGTGTCTTTTGTGCTGCAACTGAAACAAAGTAAGTTATGATTTGTTCATTTCATTTTAGTCAGCATGGTTTTTTAAGCGGGTAGTTCCGTTTCCTCATTTCCCCAGGGCTAGGGGTGTGGAGGGTGGGGTTGAATCTTGTTTCTGCTCCGCATTTTAGGAAGTGTGCATGTTCTCTGCTGTCACATGGATGTCCTTCCACAGTCCAAATCTCCCATGATGTGTAAATATGCATGTGTCCTGCAGTGAGCTGCCATCCTGTCCAGGGTCTTCCTCTCTCTATGCTTGTTTTCTGTTTTACAAATCATTCACATGTGTTCTTGGTCCACAGCATGTCTATTAATTATATTTGGATGTTTGTTTGCTCCTGTAGTGGGTTGGTACCCTATCTTTTCCTGCATTGCACCTGTAGCTTCTGGTGTGGAGTTTGGGTCCCCTTAACCACGCACAAATTAGGCAGGTACAGACAATATATGGATAGGTGGACCTATATATGTATGTATATATGCAAGAAAAAGCCTAAACTGGTGCACAGTTTGCTTAATTCTCATGTTTGAACTGCATCTGTTGGCATACAGAAACACCTGGCCTTAAAAATGTGACTGCAATAAAGATAAACACATCAGAACAGAATCTCTAAATCACTAATCAGCATGTGATTTTACTCACATGTAAGTGGTATCCATAACATAAATATGGTTTTTGAACTTGGCCACGTGGGCCAAAAGTATTAAATTAAAAAGTTTAGTGCTTCAAAAAGCACTATAAAATTTGAAAACAACTACAGAAAAAAAAAACAAATGTCGTAAAATCTGGCCTAAGATAAAACCAGATATTTTCATTTGAAGGGAAGCAGAAATCCAGGCAGTATTTCAAAATTGTTTCCTGATTTTAAACAATACTGACAATCCCTCTAATTTAAATAGATGATTATTGTTTACTATTATCATTTTGGGCTCAGCATAAAAGAAGCGTTTTCATGTTGACTGGGCTGTTGAAAGAAGGCAGTAATGTTTGAAAGAACAACAGTTTAATTGTATTAAAAACTTCTCACTTGTAGATGTGCTTCTGAAGTCAGTTTGGTGTTTATAACTAATTATGAAAATTATGAAAAAACTCCCTATGATATATACTGATCAACCCTGACATTAAAACCACCTGCCTGATATTCTGTAAGTCCCCCTCATGCTGCCAAAACAGCACTGACCCGTCGAGGCCTGGACTCCACAAGACCTCTGAAGGTGTCCTGTGGTATCTGGCACCAAGACGTTAGCAGCAGATCCTTTAAATCCTGTTAGTTGTGAGGTGGGGCCTCCATGGATTGTACCTGTTTGTCAAACACGTCCCACAGATCCTTGATTGGATTGAGATCTGGGGAATTTGGAAGCCAAGACATCACCTCTTTTTCAGGTTCCTTAAACCACTCCTGAATGATTTCTGAAATGTGGGCCAAGACATCACCTCTTTTTCAGGTTCCTTAAACCACTCCTGAATGATTTCTGAAATGTGGTGTTGGCACATTACCTTGCTGAAAGTGGTAACTGCCATTGGGGAATACCTTTGCTGTGAATCCTGGTACCATCTCTTCCCCAGGTAAATGATGCACACGCACCCATGATGTAACAAAAAACATGATTCATTAGACCAGGCCACCTTAATCCATTTGATCCATAGTCCAGTTCTGATGCTCATGTGTCTGTTGTAGGAACTTTTGCTGGTGGACAGGAGTCAGCATGGGCACAAACCAGCCAGTTGAATATACAGAGTCACAGTCACAGAGAACTCAGCTGGTTGGTTGAAACAAAATCTTGGTCTGGATTTGTGCTTTCTGAACCTGAACTTTCCACCTCTGTCAGTCAGCAGCTACGCAGCCCCATATGCAACAAGCTGTAATGCATTGTGTGTTCTGACACCTTTCTATCATAGCCAGCATTAACCTTTTCAGAAATGTGTGCTCCTGTGGAATCAGGCTAAACGGGCCAGCCGGGGCTCCCCATGTGCATCAATAAGCCTTGGCTGCCCATGACCCCATTGGCCTTCCTTGGACTACTTTTGGTGGGTACTGCCCACTGCCTACTGGGCACACCCAATAAGGCCTTCAGTCCTGGAGATGCTCTGACCCTAGCCGTCACAATCTGGCCCTTGTCAGAGTCACTCAAATCATTATGCTTACCCATTTTACCTGCTTTTAATACATCAACTTCAAGAACCAACTGTTCACTTGTCTAATATATAATGGCATCCTTGACAGCTGCTAATATAATAAGACAATCAATGTTATTCACGTCGTCTGTCAGTGGTTTTAATAATAATGTTATAGCTTATCGGTGTATAATGTGGATCTTGAAAGATACAGTAATGTAATCACGTTCACCTTT
Organism: Hyperopisus bebe; assembly: GCA_026777045.1. Taxonomy (NCBI): domain Eukaryota; kingdom Metazoa; phylum Chordata; class Actinopteri; order Osteoglossiformes; family Mormyridae; genus Hyperopisus; species Hyperopisus bebe. Next base: position 14,650,860 of record JAODJW010000035.1, on the reverse strand, counting down.
GTCTAATCTACTAATTCTTTTTGTGCCAGTACAGGAATAACATGGTAAATGAGCATCAAGATTATCCATTTAATGGTGAATATGCACACATTAATCAGCTTGGCAAGGAATGGGCTGCTTTCTCAGAAGATGGGGAGGCACAGGAGATTGGGAAAAGTTATTAACAAGACTGCTTAATTCAGAAAGCCATAAAACACAGGCCTGAGCAGTGCATGCTGGGAAACATCGCAGTCAGCATTAAGATGTGGCATGGGTATTTTAACAGGACGGCCAGAACGCCCTCTGAAATGAGGTCATCCAAATAGCTCATCTCTCTCATTCTCATTCCATAGTTTACTTTCCTTACATTAGGGAAAAGCTTTGTTCCCCAGCCCCCAAATGCCCCACCACCCCCCAAAGATGACAAGCAGAGGACATACTGTATATACTGTTGCTGCACAATATTCCATTTGCAGCATTCATGTAACAGAATAGAATAGATGTCCCAAAATTAATCATAGCAGATTGATGAAGATCAGATTTTTTTCTTTTCAGGGGGTGGGGGAATTAAAAGTAAGATAATGAAAAACACCTTATTAATTAACCAATTCATTGTACTTACAGTATGTCCAGTACTTAACTGCATTTGGGGTTCAATATATCATGTCTGTGACTCACAAGTTACTGGAAAAGCAACAGTATAATTTATAGCTTAAAGTTAATGGATTTCATTCAGTTTTGGATTAAAAAAATAAATAAAAAGCACAAATGATCTGGTTATGCCAGAACACATGGAGAACAAAATAGCAGCTCTTTTGAATGAGTCCAAGCCTTGATCTTTAATTTCAACACAAGTATTGCATGATTTCAATTTTCATGTGGTCTTATTTATACAGTTGAGACAACATATCCATAGAACTTTTTTGTTTAAATTGTTTGTCGTTAAATGACCGAAATGATTCAAATTATCAGATTGTTCTACTCAAATTCTTTCCCAAACGGGAAATGTTTTTTTATATGAATCATACATATTTACGCACATGAGGCTGTTAGACAGTATTGCAAGTTAAGGGAGACTGATACAGTGCTTACACAGGTTTGCATCAAGCCTTAGCTTTCCAGCCTTCTGGTGGAAAATGTTCTCATTAAACATAATAGGGAGCATGCTGTGGCTCCTTTGGAGAGCCTATTAGGGTGGTAATAATCCAGTCTGTCTAATGGGGCTTCCCTCTTTGTTTTGTAGAGACAAGGGCAAAGAAGGAGAGAGTTTGATATTGTGCATGGAGGGGGTTAATAATTTAAAAGCAAAGGTCAGTTTTAAGGGGGACAAAGGATGGCAAATTAAATATTAGGGGGTACAGCCCCCCCCCCCCCCCCCCCCCCGATTCCTACACCCTGAGTTTGCATTCTTTCATATTGATGAAGTTTTCTACTCGGTTCTGATTCGGCGTTTGCCAGCAACCAAGGAAACATTTATGTGAATGAATGACTCCAACCTGCTTTCTGTGTCTGTGCAACGATCCACCTTTCTGCTGCAGGTCCAAAAATCCAGATCCCTTAAGTTGTGTAAAATGAAGAAAACACAATGATATATATCTCTTGCAGTTTGAGAACTGACCATCATGGTTTCAGTCTGCACTGAAATGTGAATCAGCAAGTTCCTCTTTTTGGAGTCGGCAGGAACACTAAAGCTAAATCAACAGGTTAAGAATAACTTCACTATAGTTTCTGCTGCTTACTGTAGTTACCGGCTGCATGGGGGGGCAGAATGGGGCAGCAGTTAGCACTGTTGCCACATACCTATCTGTGTCTGCCATGGGTCCATATGTGTGGAGTTAAAATGTTGGGGTTTCTTCCAAGGTTTCTGCTTCCACCCCACAGTCCCAAATCCTGCTGCGGTAAACTTAAGAACATAAGAACATAAGAACTTCACAAATGAGAGGAGGCCATTCGGCCCATCAAGCTCGCTTGGGGAGAACTTAACTAATAACTCAGAGTTGTTAAAATCTTATCT
>JAODJW010000035.1:14631678-14648767 GCA_026777045.1 Hyperopisus bebe | reverse complement strand
TGCGATGGGTTGGCGCCCCATCCTGGGTGTGTGAGTGTGCCCTGCGATGGGTTGGCGCCCCATCCTGGGTGTGTGAGGGGGCCCTGCAATGTGTTGGCGCCCCATCCTGGGTGTGTGAGGGGGCCCTGCGATGGGTTGGCGCCCCATCCTGGGCATGTGAGCGGGCCCTGTGATGGGTTGGCGCCCCATCCTGGGCATATGAGCGGGCCCTGTGATGGGTTGGCGCCCCACTCTGGGTGCTCACAGATCCCATTTGACTCCCTGAATAGAAAATGGATGGAGTTACTGGCTGCTGCTGGTGAAGATAGTAATATGATGACTTGTACATACTGTGCCAATGAAATATCCATGCAGATGTACAGTATACGTCTTTAAATGAATGACCTAAGCTTTTTCGTAAAATTAACCATTAATCTCCAGTTACACCAGTGAATGAATCCTATATACTTATATGACAGATATAATTTAGGTATAGTTGAAAAAAATCTGTTCTGAGTGAAACAGCTTTGTCTCTCAAGCTGATCCTTAACTTAGTCCTTGGAGCCGAGAGTAACTTTTTCGTAAGACAAATCTCGGAAGACATATACACCCCGCTTGGAATGTGTTCATCATTCAATCAAAGCCGTTGCGATGGGCAGCCTTGATCCGACAGGAAACAGTGACCCTCTGTGCTGGGCCTCGCCGGGAGGAGACAATCAATGAGACACAAAACAGGAAGGAGACAGGCGTCCGGCAGCTGGCCTGGATTAATGTTCCTCATTTGGAGGAATCAGTCAGTTCTGAAACATGGAGCAGAGCTCAGGCTAACCAAAACATTTGGGAAAGGATAGTCACAGGATCGGCTTAAAAGCATACCTTCTGGGCTCTCTGGTTTAGTTTAGAAAACTACAGGGTCTAATAATCCACAAAATATGTGAATTAAAGACAACATGGGCAACAAAACAACAACATTATAAAACTTAAAAACCCATAATTGGCTCCTTCGTTTCATGGTTTGCCTGTATATTCCGGAACGTTTTGACAGTCTTTGACCCCAAACACAATTTACATTACTTTAAGCAGACAAAAGAATAAAATACAAGATTATGTCAGTGCATAATTCCATATATGGTATTTTTAGTTTTAATGGTTTTGTAATTGTAAAACGTAAAACAAAGTTTTTTATGGCTTGATGTGGCCAAACTTTTGACTGGTACTGTTCTCAGACTAAGAAATACCTCGTTGTCTGCACTCTTGTATATTACTGTCATACAAAGTGTATTTATTTGCAATATACTTCACTACATAGGAGGTGCATATAAGAAATGCAGTATCTTTGATTCTGGTTTCCATGTTGTATTAAAAAGGAAAATGGGATTTTGAGGGTAGCCCATAGTGAATAAGTTTAATGAACGGGCCGTACAGACCATGAGATGTTTGCCCTGTTCTCCTGAAAGCCAGAATCACATGAGAAGAGGTGCTGGTGAGGAGACCGACAGGAGCAGATCTGAGTGAGCAGCGCTGGACAGAGTCTCTCAGTGAAGGGAAATCAAACGGGAAATCATCACCTGTAAGCCTACTGTGCTGGTCTAGAGGTTCCCACCCGAGCACGGCCTGACCACATCCCAGCTGCCCTCCCCAAAGGTACACCTTCCCAAACCAAACACATGCCTTAGTTGTTTGCCAGCGATTGTCATTAAAATGATAAATGACAGGAAGAGAAACAATGAAACTACTTAACCAGGGTTGTGGATCATAAAAACGAAAAGAAAGGCTTCCTTTCTTAGCAGTGTTTTTTTCATTCTTTCTTTTCTCTTAACAGTTTATCAGTGCACATTTCTCTGGTTAAGCTATCAGTTTGTATTTGCTCAGGCAGTCTGATTTTGTGTTTGGAACTTGGGGGTGGGGGCAATTGAGGGGGGGGCGGGGTTTGCAGTAATGATGTCACCCAAAGGAAACATAGCACTGTGGGTATGATTTACAGCACGATGACATCATCCATGTCAGGTAATCTGGTCCAAGGCTCCCCCTGGTCTGTTGTAAGGATACATTTCCTTTACCACTCTGGGTACTGAGCTTCACAGGAAGCTCAGGTATCACCTTGAAACTGAACTGTGAAGATTCTCCAAGTTAATGGACCAGCTTTGAACTTCTGATGGTTCTGCTCGATTTATGTCAGCTTGAGCACATGGGCGTCTACTTCAACTTTAGAAGTCCCATCCCTGGAATTCTGATGGAACCATAAACTTCACTTGTACACAGCAGGATTTCTTATCAGTGTGTAATCAGTGTGTCATTCATACTTCTGAAGGACCTGGTCTGGTCTATCTTCGGAGGATGAAGCAGGAGTATAATTTTGATCATTTTTTTCGAAGCACCCTGAATCAGTAAATATGTACTATAGCTACTGTATGTAATACTGGTGTCATCTGCCATTTCAGCTGAAAATAATGTATTTAGTTAAGTATGTTAATTATTTGATGGAATAGAACAAAATGCTAATGAAATATTAAACACTGCCATATTGCTGTAGTCAGCATCATATAGATGGGAGATTTTATATGTATAAAAGAGGTGTAATGGTACACAAAAATATATGCAGGGCAGCGTGGAGGTGCAGTAGTTAGTATCATCTCCTGACACCTCTGGGACCTGAGTTCAATGCCTTGTAATGGGTTGGTGCCCTGTTCTGGGTTGTATTCTGTGGGCTAAGACTCAGATGGTTGCTGGTTCAAAGCCCTGTGTTAGCAGTGTGATGCCACCTTTGGGCCTTTGAGCAAAGTCCTTAACCCCAATTGCTCCAGGATCTGATTTACCCTACTTTCTCCTCTATGGCAGTTTCATGAGATGCTTTTCTGGCTGTCCTAAATGAGTTCCCACAAATACACTGAACACTCATTTGCCACTTTTCTTTCATTCCCTGGTCAAACTTCTCCAAAATCATCTCTACTGTGTTTAGGCCAGGTGGCCAGGTCATGTGACACTCACTCTCCTTTGTAGACGGCTTGGCAAACTTTTGACTGGTACTGCACTTAATAGACTACCATAAAGATTCTTAATGCTTCCTGGCCTTATAACATTTAAAAAATGCTTAAAACTTGCTGAAGTTTAGCTAATTTTTATAGTATTGTGCTGGCTGTACTACAATGTGGTAATATCTGATGCTGGGCTTTCTTGATATAGCGAGAGGGTATTTAGTGTACTCAGATATTCTGGCTGTCTATCTGGAAACAGAAACAACCAGTGAATACTAGTCATCATAGTCAGCATGGTGTACATGAACGCTCAACCTCAATAGTCCATCTATGGTGTTCCAGAAACTCAGACACTTTGCATATCTGGTTTATGATGCGATCATCAAAAGAGTTCTGTTTTCATTCACAGATAATTGATCAGCAGAGGCTGTGTATAAGGGTGTGAGTTATGTAGCGCATTCATAGATTAGCCAGTGAGTAATAATGAGGTATTTCAGGCATCAGACGTCAAAGGAAGTGCAAAGTTGTGCAAGCTTTCCATGTTTCAAATGTGCTGTTTATGTATCATGTCATATCATATACGCTCCAAACCAGCAGACTGCGTGCTTTCACAGACCTCCCTGCACACTCTCTGGCCTCACCACACACAAGTACACACCCAGAGGAGGCGGCACCCAGCGTTCCATATAAGGACATGCTGATGATGTAATGCTCTATAGGCTTTGAGCATGCGGCAAGAACATCTTTCAGCATTTTGCTTCCCTGCTGGAATGTCCACAGAGCGGGGAGACGCAGACATATGTCAAGAGTGAACTTTATCTCTGAGACATCACAGATTTAGTCACAGGTAAGAATAAAGTTGTAAGGGACTAGCTATAGTCTTAATAACTTTTGAACCCTGCATTGTGCTTAGAGTCTTAATTCAAGTTTGCTCTGGCTGCTGTAGAATTCTAACACTTGCTATCTCAACGGGTGATAAAAATGAAAGTATGGGCTGATTCATGTTTTTTCTGTGGGGCAATGAGATTTGACGACTTCCCGTTATTGAGGAGATTAGCTGCTGAAATGAGTTTGTGAACTCTTTATGATTTCATGTTCCATTCAACTACATATTTAATGAAAAGTTACAGAAGATTTAGAAATACCCTCAAAAACAGAAGTTCTGTGTTTCAATAACTAACATTTTATGCATGTTTGCATATGATACATTTGTCTTTTATGTTGGGAGCATAACAAGATACCTGAGAACCCTTGCTTGTATTTTAGCCCCAGTAATCTGCATTATTTTTTAACAGCCGGTACATATTGTATTTTTATTTAGGTACTTCATTTATAGGCAGGAATTGGGATTCAAATCCCAATCATTGCTCTGTGTGTGTGTTTGTGTGTGTCTGTGTGTAGTCATGTATATATTACATTGTGGGAACCAAACATCACTAAAATGTGACAAAAATCTGTCATTTTGACCTTTTGGAGACCAAAAACACATAAAAAAAAACTCCAATCAAAATGCAAGTAAAAAATGCAATCAAAAAACTAAAAATGCCAAAAGTTGTGTATCTTGTTTGGTTGTTTTTGGTTAAGGTTAGGGCTGGGTAGAGGTTATGGTCCTCATGTTGGGATTAGAGTTTTCCCCATAGAAATGAATGGAGAGTCCCCACAATGACAGGACTATACGGAGTATATATGTATGTGTGTGTGTGTGTGTGTGTGTGTGTGTGTGTGGAGTCTGACTATGTGTGTCTCTGTGATGGACCTCCATCACACCCAGGCTCAGCCCCAGCCTCGTGTCCTACGTTCCCTCAGATGGGCTCCAGGATAGATGCATAAAGGATGGATATTCCTTATTTATTAGGATATGCCTTATAATAAATTGCAAGTCATTCATCATCCTGTTTTAATTAAGATACTGGGCTGGCTGTAAATGCGGCAGACCGAGATTGCTTCAGTATCTTTCATGATGGGCAGTGTGGCTGATTATAACAATTCTGTAGTATCTAGTGGTCCTCCACTCTCAGGCAAGCAATTAGGCATCGAGATGCAATTAGACATTGAGATGTTCTCTAACGCAGAGGCGAGTGTGTGGACTGAGCCTGACTTCTATGGTTTCTTTCACTGAACATGTTGCCTCTGAGTTGAGAGCATGTCGTGCTCAGGCTCATATTTCGGGTGAGAAAGTATGTGCTCTGATCTGAAGCCTTGGAAGGTGGGCATCTCGTTTCAGCTCAGAGCACATACATGACGGACTGTCACAGACACCAGAATGCAGACTCTGCTGTACACCAGTGGCCAAAGTTGTGGAAAGACATCCAGTTTTTAGAAAATAGTATTCCAGTTACTCCAGTTACTTATTTAATCGCCCAGTGTATGATATTTGTAAACATTCTTTGATTGTTTATGTTCATTACTGCTAATATTTCTGTAGTAATTTCTTAAAGCATAATGCCAAAAAATGCTGTTTCCTCATTTTTGGTCACTGGTACATTTATTAGTTCTGTTAGGGACCTCAACTGGATCTGTTTCAAAGCATTTGTTTCATAAGAAATTGACTCATCATAATCAAACACAGCATCCACCAAAGTATGAATTATGAACAAAAGTAAAATAATGAACAAATGCATTATTTTACTGGCTACTGTTATCACTTTTATAGAACAAAAAATATCTCTGATAGACTAAAAACATTGTAATATAAAAAATATTTTTTTTTTACATTTTGTGAAGTGCAACAGTGATTTATTTCAGTTGCTCATTCAGGTCAAGGATTTTCTGTTAAGCAGAAACATTTACATCTCAGGAACAGCTGGCTGACATTATGCACCACAACAGCTACTAGGAAATGAGTGTTCAACCCAGCCCATTAAACAAATATGATTAAAGACCTAGTAGGCAAATGTCTTGATATGTTAATTTGTCCACAGGCAAAAATAAGGGGCAGGTGAATGCATTGGTTAACCTAGGCTATAGCTAAAAGTACCAGCAAGATAAATTAAAAATCTGGCCAATTGATCCACCAGCAACTCCACAAATTTCACTGTGAGCCATGCTGGTCTAGGGCCCCCAGAGACGTCAATGGGCCCCTGATAATGTAAACTGAACTGCTTTTGATCATAGTTCTAGTGCAACCCTCTGTTTGGGATTCTTCAGATTTGGTTTCATTTCATTTCATTACGAACTTCTGCAGCTTTGGATTTGGAAAAAATGACATAAGTTATGGTTTCTTTTGCAATCTCCGAGTTACACTAGACAGGTGGCTGATGTCACTCCAATGCTTGTGCAGGTCATTAAGTAAATAACTGCTGGCAAAGAAGTCATGACACCATACAGCATGACAGTGTATTTTGAGCACTTCTATAATTAATGTTTTAAAGTGGCATTTTTTCGATGAAAGTGAACAAACCTTTGTTGTGTACTAAGGACTGAAAGCCCTACATGAACAAACGACCATAGTATTCCCTTAGAAAGACCTTAGTAATGTAACATTAAAAATGTTAGCATCTGCATAAAGGGAGGTACTGTGCTTAATCTAATCCCAAGAGCCTGTATTGTCTGACAATCCTTCTGAGTATTTTATATGATCAGCCAGAGTACCTTTAAAATAGTGTATTTACCATCATCAAAACACAACATTCAAAATACTAATCAATATGAGGTATAAGCTGCATAAATATAATAATATTTGATTAATAATGTTGTGAACTAATGAATCAGGGGTGCAGTATTAGAAAAGGTCAAGATAATGGACATTTTAAAAAAACAACTATTTTTGCACTACAGTGGACAGCCTGGAGCTATATCAGAAGAACTGGCACACAGTCCATTGCAGGACACATATACAGTCACAAACTCTCCAGAAAGAGAGAAACTGTGGAATTGGAACTCAATCCCTGAAGGCATCAAGACTAACAATGACATTTTGTAGAAATGACAATTTAAAAATTGGAAAAAGAAACATATCTATGTCACTTTTTCACTTTTTTTTTTTTTTACGGAAATTAATATGTAATTAGGGTAAAAATAAATAAAGTGAAATTCAATAAAGACAGCACTATGTTTTTTTACAGTTATTAACCTGATATCCATGTTTAATGAGTACCAGTAACTCATTTTCATTAAGGTCTGTTCGCTTTAATGAAATGGCTCTGCATGCCAGAGAAATTGTCACGCTCCTTATAAATGACCCCTATAAATTCCCTAAAAATTTCCCATGACTCAGAATAATAAATCAAGCCATAAAAGTCCTTTAAATGTCAATATTACTGATAACTTTAGAATCTATCTTCGTTATTACTGACCACTGAGTATAAGAGTTGGGACATCTTAACTTCAAAATGTTACAACATTACCTGTTTTTACAAACAATATATAGTACAAAATTACCTATTATTCATTTGTTCATCTGTTTGTTTATTTACTTATTATTTTGCTGCTAATGAGTGATTGGTTTTGGCCCTGGACCTGTTCCTATTTGTTCCAGCTATTTAATTAAATCAGAAGCAGACCTCAGCCCTTTAACTCAAGAGCATATGTCCATAAAAAGCACACACTTAAAAACAATTAAACTTTGTCTTAATGGGTTATTTCCAATCTTATACTTGGAAATCACACATGCTCTGGACAGAATGGTATATGTATATTACATTAAGGAAGGACTTTAGACATAAGTTATAAGCAAATCATAAAATCCTTCATGAATGAAGCAGACAATTTTCTAATTCATTTACTTCCAAGTGGAAAAGTCAAATAGAAGGAAGTCTGACCAAGTTTAGCAGAAAGAGCAGGCCTGCTTTTCTGTTTAATTTGGCCTCATCCTACTGCTCATCTCATGACTGATTGCACTTCATTGAAAATCACCCACAGAGCTACATTCATGCTTATTTCCTAAATGGGGGGGGGGGGGGTCACATACAGCACAGGAAGCAGTTAAGGCCCTTAGACATGACATCACTCCTGTGCCAAGATCTACGTGGAATGTGTGAGCATTGTAGGAACAGCACTGTCTGTTCAGCCAACTTTTAATTGCCTATGAAAGATGGGACTTCCTTTACGTGCAAAAGTAAGGGTGGTGGGAGTTAGCAGAGACTTGGGTGGGGGATACCTGATCGGCAGCCATGATTCAGGGTGAAAACATGTCAGTAGGTTCTTCTGGCCATTACCATGAGCTGATGTTCACGATCACAGGCAGCAGCATGGATGCATGGTGACCATCTACAAGCATTTATTCTGAGTGTGTGTTTCCACATTACGTCTGCTAAAGTCATCTAGCTCTTTTCATAAGGGACTGAGATATTAAATATCACTCAACCTTTGGCTTGTTAGTCTTCCTCTGGTCTGCATTTTGGAGACATACTACTGCCTTGTATGGCAGCCATTACATACTACTGGCTTGTATGGCAGCCATTACATACTACTGCCTAATCAAGGCAGCCATTACATACTACTGCCTTGTATGGCAGCCATTACATACTACTGCCTAATCAAGGCAGCCATTGAAAGCTGACATTTACATTACAGAACAAATGTAAGTTGTGTCCGCAACAAGGAATTTTATTGCTATACACTTCTTTTCCCAGTTAACTAGGTCCCAACAACACAAGCATCTGATCAACTTTATGTGGAGAGAAAATACATGCGTGATTATTTTGTTCACTTCATTTTTAAAGTTTACTTAAGAAAAATCATTGTTGACATTTAATTCATTTAACTATGAATCTGAATTACTGGGTATGAGATACTGTACATCACAATATTCAAAAAGTCTGTCTGTTTTAGATGGCAGTAGTAGTTGGCTATCAGTAACAGTTGCAATAAATTCATTACCAAGTAGCTGTATTTTTGTACGTTTAGAGCATGTTGTGTGCCTTAGCCAGTAGCACTCTTGCCTCACACCTCTACGTTTGGGGATTTGAATCTTTAAATTACCAGAGTGTGTGTATGCACACTATATGGCCAAAAGTATGTGGAGGAATTTTCAACTTAAGCCACACCCATTGCTGACACGGGTGTATAACGAAGCACATAGTTGCACTATTTCAAACATTAACAGAAGAAGGGCAGTTTAGTGACTTGCCACCATTATATGATTACACCTTTCCAATAAGTCACTTCATCGGATTTCTTCATCAACAGCAAGAGAACTGACTGAGAACGTCAAAACATCTGGGAGCAAGTTCTGTTGTGAAGTGGTAGGTCAAACAAGCTGACAGAAAAAGACCTGATCAACATCAATACCCAACCTGGATGGCAGTGAATCACACTAGTAATGTTCCAGCATCTGAGAGAAATTTAAGCTTTCCCAAGAGTAGAAGGCTATTATAACAACAATGGGCCAACAATCTTCACAATAAGAATGGTTTCAGAATGAGGAGCTGGAGAAACTGGTGTCTCTATACTTTTGACCATATAGTGTATCTGTGTCCTGTGATAAACTGGCATCCTGCCCACGGTACCCCAGCTTTGTGTCTTATGCAGACAGGAGTTAGGTCCATGGCCCCTGTGACCCTGACCTGATAAGTGGTTAGAAGATAGATGAATGTAGTATGTTGTGCAATATGTGCAAGGCTACAGTATAAACTGTTGCTATGAAACCAACATGTTTTGAAGACAGTAAATCATGTTCCTTGGGAAATGCCACAAACACACAAATTGGGTGTTTCTACATTGTAATTTATGCTTTATACGTTATTGTCTTTAGTTTAAAGAAGTATTTTCAATATATTCATTATTACTATATAGGTATATAATTTCTGGTAATTTGACTATAAATACTAATGTTAAATGTTTTTTGTTTTCTTGTAGGCTTTTATTTCTGAATGCTCAAAATATTCACAATGAAAAACAGAACTGGGAGGCTAAACTCCAGATAAGCGTCTGATGAGGTAACTAACCTAGAAGACTGAACTCATGCTCACTGTGGTTGGTACCCGGGCCCAGTAAACGCTCCATTCTGCTTAAAACAAGTCCCAAAAGGAGCCATACAAGGTCCAGAAGGAAAGCTGCGCAACCCAGCCGCTGACTTATATCAGAAGAATAAGGCAATGACTGCTAAGTTGACCACTGGTGACACTCATAACCGACAACTCCGGCAGAAGCTCTCTGCCCTAAGCCGGAAGCTAGATGAACAGGAGAATACAAACAAGATCTTCCACAGGGATGAGGAGGAACGGCCAGATCTGCGAGACAAAATCAGTCGCAGTGATTTCAGGAACTCCAGCCTCATGTCAGAAGTAGAGGAACTAACAAATAGAGTTTTGGAGATAGAGGGCAAAGATGAAGAGTTGATCAAGCTGGAGAACCACTGCCAGGACCTTACAGAAACGCTGGAGATTGAATCAACCAAAGGCCAGAGTTTGAGAGCAGAGGTAGACACACTGAATTGCAGGATAATAGAGCTTGAGAAGCTGGAGGATGCGTTCAGCAAGAGCAAACAGGAGTGCTGCATACTGAGAAGCAACCTTGAGAAAGAGAAGAGTGTGAGCAAACATCTATCTGATGAACTTGACATGCTGAAGACAAAGATAAAAGAGTTAGAAGCTATGGAGAATCAAATGGAAAAGACTGAGCACACTCTAAAAGAGGACCTTACAAAAATGAAGGCACTGACAGTAATTCTTGTGGATGAGAGGAAGACAATGGCAGAGAAAATGAAACAAATGGAAGAGAAGCTTCAAAGGAGTCCAGGCAAGGTACTGGCTGAACAAGACAGAGCAACAAGAGTAACTGAAAAGCTTACTGGGGAGAACAAAAGAGGTTTAACAGCCCAGGCTAGGCTTGAAGAGAAAATACAGAATGTGACCAGGGATAGAGAAGAACTTAAAGAAAAGCTAAAGGCAGAAGAGGAGAGAAGCAATGATCTTCAAATGAAAGTCAACATGATGAAGAAGAAGCTCCAATCAATGGAAGTTGTGGAGAGAGAATTCCTGAAGAACAAAGCTAAAGAGGAGGACATTAAAATGTCTTCAAATCAGTTCCACCATGAAGACAACAAAGTAAAGGACCTGACACAGGAAGTGGAAAGACTCAAGCGAAAGATAAAAGACATGAGGTTGGTTGAGGATGGCCTGCTCAAGACAGAGGATGAATTTCAAGCATTGCAAAAGAGATACAATAATGAGCAGCAGCGGGCAAAAAAGTTACTGGAAGAGTTAGAAATATCAAAAAATGAGCTGTCTAAATATCAGATGGGTGAGAAAAAAGACAACAACCAAGAAGACCTTCTGTATAAGTGTTTGAAAGAGGAAGAAGCCAAGTCCAGGCACCTGACTAGAGAACTGGAAGTCCTGAAGGAAAAGTTACATGAATTCATTGGCACAGAAGAGTCCATTTGTCGCTTGAAAAAAGACCACTCCATATTACAAAAGAAACTGACACAGGAAGAGATGAAGAACAAAGAGTTAGCCAGAGAGATCGAGAAGCTCGCCGCAGAGCTAGAGAGATATCGACACATCAGCAAAAACCTTCGGCCAGGACTGAACGGGAGGCATTCCGCAGACTTGCAGGTCTCCTCAAAGGAAGTACAAACAACTCTATCAAGCGGCCAGCCTATGGAATACAAGAGTTTACCTTTGCTGGAACTACCAGTGCTGAATGGAAAGGTGTACATAGAAGGCAACGTGGAGGATGACTCAAATTACCACAAGCTGCCCTTTACCAAATCCAGCACCTCTCTTGTCAACAATGCAAGCACCCTAAACAAAACCATGAGGCACTCTTTCCCAATAACTAAAGAAAGGCAAAAACCAGTAGTAAGCAGTAAGGCAGTGACTCGACAGAGTGGGAATTATGTACAACAAGGGGATGTGATGGTGAGACATGCCCCAGGGCAGCCCCTGCACATCAAAGTGACTCCCGACCATGGACAAAACACCACCATGTTGGAGATAACCAGCCCCGGTGCAGAAAATGCTCACTCCTACACCAGCACAGCGGTCATACCCACAAGCGGTGCCCCGCCTAAGCAACAAATCACCATCATTCAGAACGCCAATGTGTCCCCTCCCAAAATCAAAACTCCATCCTCTCCTGATGGGTTGTGCACCCCTGACAGACCGACATCACCCGTCTCCATGACAGCTTTCTCAAGAGTGATGACCCCTGACTCTTCGGCGTGCTTAACGCCAGAGAGAGCACTGTCGCCCATCCAGATAGTGTCAGTTACGACCGGATCTCCAGATCGTCCCCAGTCCACAGAATTTGTGGAAGTCGTCGGAAGCCACACTGTGTTCCGTCTGGCCCAGGAGAGGCAAAATTGGCAGCTGGAGAGATCCAGCAGTTCTGCCCCTAGTGTTATCACCACAGAGGACAACAAAATCCACATCCATTTAGGAAACTCTTACATTCAGGCAATAAATAACACGTCTCATCCCACAAATCCATGCTATGTGTCTGAGCAAAGACATAGAAGTTCAGGGATATTCAGTGGTAACTCTGCTACTAAAGGTGACAGCAAAATCACCAGTAGCCTCACTATCACACCGAACACCTCCCCAGGTCCAAGGCATCCACATATCACAGTTAATAGCCTATAAGAACCTCAGCTCTCCTACATGCATCAAATCACACTCCCCTTGCACAGAAACAAAAGCCCCAACCTGAACAGAGAAAATCTATCCCTCTATATATCTAATTAAGCACTTCTGATCTATTTCTTTTATTTATATACTTTGAATTATAACTTATGAGCAATGAGATCTGAACAAAAAGATCATGATTTTTGACTACTGCTGAAACACTCCTATATTACCTGTGGTAAACTTGAGACATGAAAGAGGCTGTAATAAACACATAACACATATGCAATTAACCATAATCCTTATGTATGCAGTAAATAAATAAGTATAAGTATTACGAAGAAACATACATGATTTTTTAACATAGTAAAATCTTTAAATAATGCCTGAAAAGACTGTGAAGGACAGCTAACCAAAAATCATTTTACTCTGGGTAAACTCATCTTGTGCACGTACTGCATATGCTTAATGCCAAACTGATATGTGTTTAATTGTGAATGATTCCTTTCTAATCATTAAAAAGCAAAGGTTGAGTAATGTTTCACTGTTTTCTTTGTATCTTCAGACTACAAATGGTATGTAGAATTAAAATTGCATTTAATTCTTTGGCTTAAACGGGCATCACACTGATTAGGCAGTTTCAAATAAACTTCAGTAAACATATTATTTGGTGAAGACTGGTAGCAGTCTCACATGGCAAAATGTGTTTAAAGAGGAGCATAAAAAGCCCAACAGTTATTTTCAGTAATACATTATCACAACCAGCAAAATACAAACTCTCACTGTACCACCATTAAATTTCCCTTGTGTTCTGCTGTTCCGGTTTTTAAAAAGGATGACTATAATTTTATTGCTCCGAAATACACATAGTGCTTTGTCTTCTATTTCAAACATAATGAAAGGAACTGCATCAACTTTCAGTGCTTATGTGAAACAGATTACGTATTTAAAAAAAGATCCGGAAGCTGTTTTGTGTCTTACACGTCCAGGGCCAAAACAAACCCTGTGTTTAGTTTCTATAGCGACAGTGCAGAGCTGCAGACTTATCTGCAGGCCACTCCTATTGAGAGAAATGCTTACAGCCCGACAAAATGGCTGCTCACCATGTCTCGAGTATCATCTCCCAATAAACATGTGCTTTGAGACAAAGAGCATGCTCACCTGGTCAGATTCTGAACTGCAGACATTTGCAAATTGTCAGAACTGAGAAAAAAATCAATCTGTCATGATAATTAAATATTACACTTCACTTTTCTTTCCAGTAATTAAAAAGTTTAATTAAGTTGAATTACACTGTGTTTAGTTGCATTGCATCTAGTTCAGGCGTTTCCCCATCATAAAATAACCAACCTAGAGGAGATGAAGAGACAGACACCAACCTGAACACTGACATTATTTTCAGTTCAGGCTAATCCTAAATATTAAATGACATTTCAAGCTGACAGATCTGTAAACATCTGAGCAAGAGCAAAGGATTAGATGAGATGATTTTCTATTGAATGGAAATTAGGACATTACCGCAACTCAAATTCAGATAGCGAGACACGGAGACAGACGTAGCAAAGAGAGAGGAATAAATTGGAATATAAATAACGGCAGCAGTAAATGCAGACCACATGGGTGTAATTTAATATTAAATTTTCTCATGTCCTGTTAAAAAAAGACACAGACAGATACAGACCTCACCCCTTTCATTTATAAGTTCTGCCTTTTCTCCTCCTTACAGGGCAACACAGAAAAAAAGAAACAAACTATATACACCCTGAGATCATAGCAGTCCCCTGCCCCCAGCCCGTGTTAGTAGTTTGAAAGTAATTTCCAATTTCCTAGAGTTTACTGAATTACTACAGGTATAATCAGTTGTTACTGGAATTATAACATAGTCTCACGTAAACAGTGTTTCCTGTTTTTGCTGCACTGCATGTTAGTCACCCTGCAGCCTACAGAGTTCCTTAGCGAGTGATAGCGCTCATATCTGGGCTGAGGCAGCTGATCCGGTCCAGTGTGGTTACACAGCATGTCAGGCAGTTAAAGTGCCGGTCTTGTACGCCTGTGCGCCTCCTGTTCTCAACATACGATTCTCATTTTCGCACATGAGGCACAGGGGCCGATTCCGCTGAGGCAAACGCAAGCTGTAGGGTGGAGGGCAAATATTATGAAGATTATTCTGCTCTCATTCCCCTCCCTGCCAATAGAGGCATTTACATTGATTGCATATTTAAAAAACTATACGTTTTAAAACAAAGCTTATGCTTGGTGCTTGATCTGTCTTAAAAATTTCTGGTCCAAATACAAAACCCAACCTTAAAAGCCCAGATCGCATCAAAAGTATGAAACACTATGGTCATTTGCTGGCAGCGCCGAGAAGAGACACGGGCAGCTGTGCGAGCTGGGAGCAATGCCAGGAGGGCTGGGATTGTGTCATCGGGGAGGAGAGACTGATGAGAGAAGAAGTAACAGGGAGCAAGACGATCAGGGTGATGCAGGAGAGCTGCTTCGTTGCTCGGTAACGCAGTTCGGTAATCCACATGCTAGTTTACCATCAGTAGTAGCAGTGCAACCCCATACCCTCTCATTTCGTAGCTATGAAGACACATTCGTGGTTTGCTTGAAAATCAGTATCTAGTCTCTGTAGCAGAGAAACTTCAGCGTCAAAACCCTGATATTCAACCTAATCAGGTGGGCTATGACATTTAGATTTAATATCGCAAAATGAAAAAAAAAAGTACAGCATGACCATAATATTTATTTAACAGAATCCTCGGGATATTTGTTCGGTGTCCCAATTAGCATATTTTCTAAATTGTAGAATAGCAAAATTAAATCACTTCTAACTATACCTGGTAATACACACGCACACGCACACACACACACACACACACACACACAAACCTTAATACGGTACTAAATGTAACATTAGTAGATATAGGGGCTTCGGCAGAATGGCCGCATGTCTGTGGGCCCTTGAGCAGGGGCCCCTAACCCCCAGCTCTGTGGGCCCTTAAACAGGGGCCAGGGGCCCCTAACCCCCAGCTCTGTGGGTGCTGCTGCAGGTGGTTGCCTATTGATTCCAAGTCTGCTTTTAACTAAGAGCATTTCCCCATGGGATCAATAAAAGAGTCATTATTCTTATATGGAACTGCTGAAATAACTAAATAACTAAATTTAAGTATACAGTACTGCCCTCTTGTGGAAGCGTACAATACTCAAATCATGTCAAAATCATACGCAAATCATAAACAATATGAAATAGAACCTATGCATTTGCAACATGTGTTGTCTTCATTAGTTCATTTAAAAACATGAAAATGTTTGAATTAAACCCACGAGGGGCAGGCAGTCTGGTTTACTTTTACTTTATATGTTCAAATTGAGTTAATTAGAAACAATTTCCTTTAGAGGTAGCTGTCACACAGACATAAGTAACTAGACATCTTGACTTGTCAGTCCTTATGTGAAAGGTTGCCATCTCAGTTCAAACGTTTTCAACGATTTTCATGGCAATGTAACAGATACGGTCTCACCTGGGCTGAATTCCCTCAGCCGGTGCCTCCAGTTTGCCGGTAAGTGACGATGATTAACTAGCTGTAGTAGAGTCAAGTCCTCAGGCTTTGGAAATGTTGGCTTTGCCTTTGCAGAGCCCCGCTAGTGACAGAGACTACACCTTTAAATAGTGTTTCACCATGTCTGGTGTTTTCACAGTGTATTTTGTACACTAAGCATTCAATAAACACTTTCAGATGGAGAGATGAGCAGTGATCATCACGTCAAAATTTATTGTTAATCATTCTGGTTCCAGCAGCCTATTAAATGAAAGCATTATGGCCTATTTGAATAGCAGTATGCACCGGCAATGTACATGGTTTCTATTTAAGATTTTCTTGCTTAATTGACTTCCATGGACTGGTTAAGTGGCGGCCACAGCAGATTAACAGCGGGAAACATTTGTTGGAATATCACACTTGAGATATGGACCCTGGATGTCACATTAAAACAGAATTTAAAAATGTGATATTTAGTCTTCTAGTATTATTCCAACTTAATTGGAATCATTTCAACTGAGTCACTATTTTGTACCAAGAGTCATCATTACCTTGCAGTGCACAGGATTAATAAAGTATCTATCTAAAAGGTTGTTTTTTTTTTCCGTATTATCGATTTTTTTAAGCTCATCAGGAATGTAACAAATGAGGCATTTTCACCTTCCTTCCCAGTATAGTGCTGCGTGATGACTCACTAGCTTCGGACCTCGAAGTTCTTTTGCACTCGACACATTTCAAAAAACAGATAAAAAGGTCTTCAATCTGATCTTTTCGTGATGTTTGTATCTTTACTGTAAACTTAAAACTGTACAAAACAAAAGATGAATCTCTAATTGCCACGAATATACGTGACGTGACGTTCACAAGACTGTGATGTTTCTGTATTCAAGGCTCCTGCCTTCTTATGCATCCTTGTGCTTTTACAACAAACTCAGCAGCCAATCAAATGGCGACTACTGAGGCTCCTAACTCTTACATTGTAACAAATACAAAGCAATAAAAATATTCAGATACCAAAAATACAACTCAAAATTCTATTAGAAACATTAATAAAATATTAAATTCAAATAGTTCATCCATCCAT
>JAODJW010000035.1:14615810-14631578 GCA_026777045.1 Hyperopisus bebe | reverse complement strand
CAACCCTGGATGGGGGGCCAGCCCATCGCAGGGCACACTCACACACCAGTCACACACACATGCACACCTATGGGCAACTTAGGAACTAAATTCAAATAGTCAAATGTGCATATAGAACACAAAAATGGCTCTAATAGTACAGTTCTCCATCTTTGAAAGTCTGACTTAATTTCCTTTGAAAATTCATGTGTACTCTTCATAAACCTCCAGGACAAAATGGAAACTAATAATGATATGTCCTAATGATCAAAGAGTGATTCCTTATAGAAAATAAAAAGCTTTTGTTCTCTGTATTTGTTCTTCTGACAGTTTTAAGGCAGATATACTTAATAACCGATTGCCAGCTCCTCTGTCAATATCATTGGAATAACTAGAAAATCTTCCCAGCTTGAATAGTGATATCCAGAAACATAAGTAGCTCGTTTTCACACTTGATGTCTTACAGTAGAAGCCTGCCACCCTTGACTAAATATAAGTGACCTTTGGTCTAGTTCCCATCATAGGCTCATAAGTGCATTAGCCATGGTATATGCTAGTATAGTGTGAAATATGTAGCGCCCAATGACTTTTATGGAGATGATCGTGGCGTTAAATCGAGGAGAACAGCAGAAGATCTTTGCCGCAGTCTTGCTGTGAATCTCAGGGAGCGTGTACATTGGTGGGCTTGCGCATGGCTGCTGTTCCCTCTGTGGCTGGTGGGGGGAGCTCATGGTGTGCAGACCAAGAGGAAGCAGCACTGGAGAGCTTCGACTTGGTGGTGGAATTGCCTGGGGAGGTTCTATCTGCCTGAAATAAAAAGCAAACTGCAGCAGCAATGGATTCATTTCTTGCTCCTTATAGGGAGAGACAAGAGGAAGAATTAAACATTTTTGGTGACTCCCCAACAACACTGTTTCAGGTATCACTGTACATGGGGAGACCGGGAAACCGCAGTGACTCCATGACGCAGTGAGAGAGGGCGTGTTTGATGTTTTGTATTGTATTGAATTGATGCATGGAAAGAAATACACTGGTGAGATGCATGACGAGTGCTGGTCGTGGGAAAGAAGTTGCCATCTTCACGATGGGTCAGCCGATGCGCATCTTCATGGGGGTGCTCAGAGCCCATAGCTGCAAGGGAAGTGCCTGCTGCTGTACCCTTAAAACAAGTTCATCATGTAAAAGTGGAAATGTCAGAAATCCATCCATCCATCCATCCATCCATCTATCTTCTATACCTCTCAAATAGACCACAAAGGGTTCTTTATGATTTGTAATTTATACAAAAACTAGTACAGCTTAATAATATTGACTCTTCTCTCTGTAAGAAACAAAAACACTTCACATTCAATATCAGTGAAAATATATGTAATATGGATTATGATAAATTAGAACAGAACATTATAACATTATGAATCCTGCCTCCTGGGACCGTTACAAAAAATGTACGGAAATTGTTTTATTTTTCTTCTTCGAAAAATCACGCTGCACATGCCCAGTAAAAGTACGATTTCTGAGAAATTATTTTGCCTTCAGGGTGAGACTTATGCTACATTGAACAAAGGCCTATTTATATCATTTCTAATTATTAATTCCAGTCTACAGCTGAGAAATCAATTTTAAAAAATATTAAAAATGGCATTTTCTTCGCTGCTCCAAAATTCCTCCCTCGTGCCTTTAATAAAATTATAACTTGCTGTTGTCACAATCCAGCAATGAAGGAGGCAGGGACAGGCATGAGGACAAACAAATAAGGGGTTTATTAAAGGAACAGAAGCAGGGCAAACAGAAGCAGGCCGTGTGGGGTCAAACAGAATGCACAACAGAACTGAGTCACTCTTATACTGAACTAACGAGGGAGCAGACGAGGGCCAGCTGGAGTGATCCACACAAGGGCTGAAACGAGAGGCAAGACATGATCAACACACCTAGCTCGTTGGAGTCACATTATAGAGAACAAGGGAGCAGGAATGCAGGGCACAACAGCTGGGATTCTTTATTCCTGTTCAATCTTTTGCAAAAGTCAGACAGAAATTTTTGGTAACAAAGTGATTTCAAAAATCAATATCCTACTAGTAATGACAAAAAACACTACTCAGATTGGAGAAGAGTGAAATTTGCTTTCCTTTCATTAGTATCTTTGGTTGTGGTGAATTAAACATTGGATATCAATAAAATCATTCTCAGCGTCTAATCAGACAATTAACATGTGGATCGTGTTTGGGGGAAAAGCAGGCAGAATTGTCCTCTTCATAGACAGATGAAAATTTAATTCATCAGTGTCTAGGACCACCTTGGGTAGGTGAGTATGTGTTCATAAAAATGGGGAAAAAACAAGAAAAGCATAACCTTGTAAGGAATTTGAAACTTGTAATTAACAACGTCACGCATCTTTAATTCTGTCTTTATTCATGAACACCTGCTTTATTTGACCTGGGGATTTATCAAAATGATGTCGCATTGATGCTTAAAATTATGAGACTGCTGCTGTCTTGCAAGATGCATGGCTCGTCCGCAGTTCAGAGGGGAGGTCTAGCTGAGCATGGTGTGGTGGTAACCCTCACTGTCACGCACAACTAAAAGTTACTCATGGCCACCAATGCCAACTGTATTTGCCAGGGACTAAAAATTTAACTTACCATATTTCCGCAAGCACCTAGAACTCAATCTAATTGGGATCACTGTAAACAAATTGTTTGCTTCAGATCTGATTTTAAATGCATATCGACTGGTGTGGGACCATGTCAAATGGTTTGCTTCGCTGAGGGAGGTGAAATTTACTGCAAAGCAGATTGTGCTTGCGATTCACTTAGCTAAAAGCTACAGTAAATTAGCGCGCGATGCTGACAGTTCAGCTGCGTGACAGGAGGAGGAACAAACTCGCTTCGCTGTGATCGGCCAGCTCGTTGTACTTAACTACTTCCCAGAATAAACTAGCTAATCAAATGATATGCAGAAACACAGGTCAGTAACTTAAATTCTGGCAGTCAGCCCCTAATAAAGGAGATGAAGATAGTGAACCCCCCCCACATCAAGAATCTTTGTCTTTGCATGATACGTTAACAATAACAACATACAGAACTCTGTCATCTGAATCTTCAGCTCCTGATCGGACCTCCCTTGGAGAAACTGGGATATGAACAGAGACCCCCCCCCCCAATCAAAGGTATCAGAAAGAAAGGTACTAAGCATACTAGCCTGAAACATAATTACTGGGGTACGACTCTGGAGTCTGGCCGAAGGGGCTGTTTGCCAGGAAGGGCTTGGTGGTCACACACAAACCCAGCCAGGATTACCTCAAAATGGCTATATGGATCCACCTTATGGGCTCACCTCCCGCTAAATGAAGTGTGTGGATCAGATGCAGTGCAATTTGGGAAACAGGCGCAAAGGACTGAAATGCATAAGAGCTTGACAATGGACACTGAAATGTTACCTCTTGGGCAGGGAAGAAGCCTGAGGCAGTGCAGAGGATGTTGGCAGTCTTACCTCCACGCAGTGTGGGCTCTGCAGTCGGACCTCTGCATCGGGGTGGAGTCTCTCCTACTCTGCAGATCTGCGCAGTGAAAGACGTCTGGTGGGCGTGGGCTTATTTACAAGTCTCAGCCCGAAAGCTGTGCAGCTGGAGTTCTTCCCGGCGGACAAGAAGGTTGCCACGATGTCACAGCAAACTGCAGAGAGGAAAGCTCTGGCTGATGTTCATGTTTAAGAACCAACCAGAGGTTTGGAGTATCTTTTGAGGGAAAGTGGGTGAGGTGATCATAGGGGGACCTCTTCTGAACCCTGCTGCCATACCAGGAGATGTTAATGTTCATGTGAGGAGCCATGGAGACACCTGAAAGGGCATGGTTGAGAAGAACGACTTTTCAGAGCTAAACCTGAGGGGAGAGCTGTTACTGGACATCCGTGCGAGCAACAGAAAATCCCTTTACAAGCACAAAGATTTTCATAAATGTACAAGGTACCAAGGCATTTTAGGCCAAAGGTCAGTGATTGACTTTGAAATTGTGTCATCAGATAGGAAGCCATATTGTTTTGGAGACTTAAGTGAAGATAGGGGCAGAGAGATTAATTTATCCTGCACATTTGAAAAAAGCTCTTCTGCATGCCAAGTAACATCAAGGACATTGTTTATGAAATTATTATGTTCAAGGCCTCAATCATTGCCGTGCCGTGCAGAGCTATGCAAAGACGAGGCTCATGGTTTACTAGTCAACCGATATAGTCATTACCTCCAAGCTGTGGGTAATGACCAAAAGAACAAGGTCACAGGTACAAGTTGCTGAAATGGGGATTCTGTTCTCATCAGGGTTGTTGGATTGACTCCTTGTGAAAGGGTGAGGAGTTCAGAGATCGACTCAGGTGGTTCAGGAATGTTATAAGGGTGCCATCTGTCCAGCTCCGAAATGTAACCATTCTGGGTATTTCTCACTGGGCGTAGGCCCTGGGAAAGACCCAGTGCGTGCTGGAAGGATGACATCTCCCAGCTGGCTTGGGAACATCTAAATATCCCCCCAGAAAGAGCTAGAGTCTGTGACCACGGAAGAAGAGTTGAGATCTCACCTGCTCAGCATGCTGACATCGCAATCCTCACTGGGAAAAGTGGTGAGAAAATGGTGATGCTAGTTCAAAGAAAGTGCGTCTAAAATGTGAATGAGTCATTAACACCCACAACACAATAATCGATGAGGAGAAAGAGAAATGGGTCTCATCTCCTTTCAAGGTACTATGTCACTGCCCTTGTGAGAGAAGAACAGAAAATAGCCTGGCGTCTCTGCCGTTTGGCTGGAGGAACTCTGATGCAGTGTTCATGCTTGACTGGGGAGCAGTTGTGGTGAAAATCTGTCATTTGTTTGCTTCAGTCAGAGAGAATTGCTATCCAGTGATAATTGAGCACCATTCCACTTTCCAAAAAATGAACATTATTAATTAAGTCATACTGCTGCAAGAATATTACATTTTAGAAGAGCAAACATAACAGGGTGTGCATTATTGAAATAATCAAATAAGTCTTCGAAATGGACAAATATGAGTAATTATGTAACAAGTAACAAATTATTCACAATCAAATCACTATATGTAATATATTAGTTTACAGAAAAATATATACATAAAATTAGAAAGAAATAATCCCTGGATACATTTTGGAGCATGCTCTGTTGAATTAAGTATACTGATCATCAGTAAATACAGTTATACTTTTAAAAAAAAAAAACATTTCAGACTGGATAATATAGGTTAGATTGGTTATGGGTTGGGCAGATGAAATGCCAGATTTGTGTACACACACTAAATATATTTTTCAACTTTGCTAGATAAATGCTTCTTCAAGATCCTCATGTTGCATGTGCTTGGGATTCAGTCATATTTTCCAGTTCATTTTTTTTTGGGGGGGGGGGTGGATTTTTATCTCAAGTTGTTCCTTAAAGGCATAAGAGTGCGACTGATATACATATAAGTCTAGCAAGCAAAAATTAAAATGCTGGCAATCGTCATATTTTAACAAAATAAGCATTAAACTTCCTGCTAGAGCAACAAAAAAAGTGCTGGAGGATTCGAGATGCTGTTTATTAATATCTGTGAAGGGGTTGCATGCTTGTAGTGAATCTATAGTCATACTCAGGAAAATCAGCTCACTGGGAGAATGTGTGCAGATGGTCATTATATCGCTCAGTTAATGATACAACTCGAATTCACCTTCTGTAACTGCCTTTTTGTTTCAAAACCAACTAATGGACGGATGATAGATGGATAGATAGATGGATGGATGGATGTTATAATCCTGCTGTTAATCAATGGGAGGGACTAAGGTGGAAACAAAGCCAACATCAAATATCCATTAATGCAATTACAAGATGAATAGTGCACTTATGGGAAGAAAGACAAGTGAGAAGACTGTCAGTCAGTGAGAGTGATAACGCAAAGTGAGAAACTGCTGCACCATACAGGAAAGATGACTAATCCTTACTGAATATGGACTAGACCTATAAACCTGCCACACTCACGCGCACAAGGACGCGATGCCATCCTACAGGCATGTGATCTGTAATGTCGCTGCCTCTGCTGCCGATGTAGTGCATGTGCCCTTCGTCGGCATGCCACTTACATCACTGCGATTTCAAGGGAGGACGGCAGGAAATAAACAAAAGCTTCAGGAACAACTAATGATAGAAGACAACATTCTCTCCTTTTCTCAATAAATGTCATCTGAAAAATGTATACTTACCCATGGTGCATTTTTCAGCAATGCTAAGAATACATTCAAAATCTTTTTTAAATCAGCTGGATTAGGGTTATTAATCATGTTTGTTAATCTGCATTTTTATCTGTAATTCATAAGAGATGAAATTATGAAATGAAACATCTTTGGTCTAAATAAATTATAATAAACAGACATTTTATCTTTCTAACAACAACTAGCACACACCTCTATATTTAAACTAGGTTCTAAAGAAATCACATAATCATGATTAATTCCTGATTTAAACTGGGAAAAAAGCTCTCAATGATTTGCATTATCTACTCCTCTGTGATTTTGCTATTTCCAGGCATGAGAATTTATGAATCTACTTGGTATCTAATGTTATTGTAATGTGTGCGGGATGTATCTGTCTGCATGTATCTGCCAAGTACAAACATAGGCACTGATTAATCATTAATGATTCATTCATGACATAATTTTTCAACAAAAGTTCTTTTCTGGTTAGGATGAAAACAGTCACAGGAACAATCACTTACTAATCTTGAAATCAAATGATTCAACAGTAGAAAGTATCTAAATGCTAATTCTGAAAGACTTTCTTTCCTGTGGAAGCATTAAGGATATTTCTGCCCCACAGTTGACGCTGATGAGACGCTCCGCTGCAGCAATGCCAAGGTGACCTATGGGGTACGCGGTGATTGATGTGCCAGTGTGGTCGTTATGAGAGTGACACCCTCACTGCCAGTTTTTACTACAGCTCGCTATCAGCAGAGAGATACTGGATCTGTTTTGTCAGGAGCGATGAATCTGTCATGAGTCTGAATGAAGAAGCAGAGAGGCCTTGATGAAAATAAGATATTTACCTCTGATTTTGTCTATTCGGACATAAAACATGAACAAGTAGCGTGATGAACTAAATTCAGTTCTCTAATGTTCTTCAGTGGTTTCCATTTTCCTTTCTGAGTTTACATGATCTAACATGACTTTACAGTGTATTTCTCAGTACACAAAGAAGATCATCATGTCAACATTTTATAATCCTTTATTGAGTTATACAGTACAGTTACGTGTTGCTTAATGTCCCTCCATGCAACATCCAACGGTATATACATCAATAATGAACACCTTTCTTGCACACTTATGTTTTTACTTTACTGTGCTTTTCATTGGCATTTTGATGTATAGTCTCCCACTCTTATTTGAAGTACCTTGGCTTTTTATGGAGTACCGGTACAGCATTGGTGCAGTGTTCTGAATTGGTTTGTATGCAGGTATACAGTGTTCACACAGCATCCAAGTCCCATAACGTCCTATTTGACAGAATGTAACCTGGACATTAAGCGACAATAAACCCTGATGACAATTTGTCCTTTTAGCAATTGTGTATCATTGTGTTGATTTCATTATAGTTTCCCTGCAGTTATCATATTTTTTATTGCTTATTTTATAGAATTATTACAATTTCCAACAGTAAGACATGTACTGTAGGATGTACCCCAGCCTCGTACCCTGTGCTGCGTGGGATGGGCTTCAAGCCCTTCCATGACCTTGACCAGGAAAGAGGTACGGAAATGGGTGGATGATTGGATTACTGAAACAGATGTGATTTTCAAATTGTATATTTCTATTAGCCCGATCCTGGGTTGTTCCCTGCCTTATGCCTATAGCCTCCAGGATAGGCTGCGGACCTCCAGCGACCCTGAATAAGGCAAGTGGTTACAGAAAATACATGGATGGATGGATGGATGGATGGATATTTCTATTATATATTTCCTCAATAAGTTGCAATGTTTTTCTAAACTTCCAGGGTTGGGGGTTTGAATTCTGGTGTTCTGGTGAGTGTGGGGTGACGCCTGAATGTCAGAAACAGCTGAAACGAGACAAAAATAGTTTTAGATTCATGTTTTTTGTCTGTTGTTTTTTTTTTTTTTTTTTTTTTGGATGACATTTAAAAATGTCCCTTCCAAAACAATTAAAACAACGGTTATTTTTGGTGGTTTTCTCTTTCTTTTATTAATTGTATTCAGAAGTTTTAATGTGCATCTGACACAAGATCCAACACTGCTATAGAGATGACTCTAGAGAAGCACACATGTAGTATTTAACAGAGATTATAATGTAACACAACATAAGTAGGTATAGTTACATTATGCAGGGCCTCTCTGAATATGGAGGAAAAAGATGCTTTCACACTAAATTTGAATGATATATTTTGTATTGAAGATATTTATTGACCATGTACAGCTGGTCCATTGGAATCCTTGTTCATTCTGCCACACTTGGTTACTAAAGACTAGACAAGAGAATGTAAAACTATACAAGACTACAGTAGGTAATATGCAGTCGGTGGCTGGTAAAATGCAGTAATAATGTTATATGGTGTATGAGCCATGGATATGACTGTTACAGGAAATGTAAATGCTGGGAAGGTGAATGGCTTGGCAAATGAAGCTGTTCTTGAATCTGGCAGAGTTCTGATGCTGTTAAACCATCCTCAAGACTGCAGAGGGGTGACAGGTTTGTGGTTGGGCTACCAAAGGTCCTGAGTTATAGGCTGAACCTCCTTAGAGTGGCAGTTAAGGTAAAGCTGGTCTATGGAGGGAAGTTCAATTCCTGCGATCCATACAGACTTTGCAACCTTCTGTGTGGTCTTCTTGTTGTGAGTTGCAGCTCTACCGCCATAGCACACCTGGTAAGAAAGGTGCTTTCAGAGTTAAGGTTATGATTGCCTTAAGGTTTGGGGATATATTCCTTTTGAAGAAACATCAGTGCTCTTAGGTGATGCCCAAAGCCTCAACATTTTAAACAAATTCAGGCAAACCTCTTTGTCTCTATGGTGGAAATTTCCCCTGATAACCCTAATGAAATAGAAATGATGTGTTTCTATTGCTGAACTTCAGTGAGGACTGGTATTAGATGATCACCTGCTTAGATTCACCGGTTAATAAAGACTAACTGGTCCCTGTTGGAGTTATTGGTTTTAAATAAGGTCAGCTGGTTAAGTGAGGGGCACTGAATGAGAGATGGGGGTATTAGGGGCCGTTTATCTGGGACCCTGGTTTGTGTCTTTTATTCTTTCAAAGCTAGTGCTGTATCATTATCTTCTTCCGAGGATGTAAATACGTCATAAATAAACCACGACATTAATTAGAACAATTAATCATCTTTACTCTTCCACGGGTTTCAGTCAGCTTCTATGACGGATTGGTGCCACATGCTGGCCGGGTTATTGCCTGCTTTGCAACCATAGCTTCCAGAACAGACACTGGACCCCCACAGTTCTACATAGGACAAGCTGGTATGGAAAACGGAAGGATGGATGGTTAATTCAGTTGCATAAATTGGCAGGTTATTTTTACAGCTTAGGAAAAATAAACAAAAAATGTGCTCTAATTTACTTCTAGATACTCCATAATAAATCAAGCATTTTTGTTATACTTTGCATCAAATATGCTTATAAATTATAGCTGAATTATAATTAAATATTGTACGGTAACTTTACTGGTATGTTTATCAATACTAGGGGTATTAGTTATTTTATTTTTTGTTATAAAGAGTCATAGTATTTTATTCGTAATATATAATGCATTATGGTGAGTGCATTATCACAAATGTTACTCTTAAATGAATTATACTTCATGATAGCAGTTTTGCAAGTACCCAATATATTATTCAATTTAACACAATGGGTTTTAAATTGCATGAGTTGCATTGAGTACAGAGGTTTTAATGAATGCCATTTGCTTTACAAATAAAAGCTACATTTTTTTCGAGTCACAGAAGAAATTGCTTTCAATTATTATTGTACAGTCACCTCATGGTCCATTCACAGGGGGAAGCCATACATTGAAAAAGAAGCTTGGGAACAGTCCATCCATCTTTTAACCGCTTACCTCAGTCAGGGTCATGGGGGGGGCACAGGACACAAGGCTGGGTTACACCCTGAAAAGCATGCTAGCACATCATTCCATACGAACATCATGGGTAATTTGCAGTCACCTAGCCACGTGTTTTTGGACGGTGTAAGGAGACCCAACACGGGGGGGACAAACACACAAGGCAAAAGGATCCTCCAACCTTAGAGAGGGGAGACAACAGCACTGGGCACTGAACCATCACGCTACACAGTAACTACAGTAGTAACAGTGATGCCCAGACAAGCCTTGTTTTCTATCCCTCTACTTTCCTTATTTAAATTGTCTGCTAAATCAATATTGAACTGTAACAGTGTTGAACACCAGGGGGAACTCAAATGTTTATTGTCAGACGGAAATAATATTCCCTAGTGTTTGTTTCATGAATCAAACTTTGCAACACAAGATTGTTCCAATTACAGCTAACACATAGCAATAAATGAAACACGGCATTGTAAAAGAAGGTAAGGATAATATTACAAATTTTCATTTTCTTGTTATCCAGAGGAACTAATTTTTAACTATTTCCATAACTGATTATCCCGCCGAAGCCATTCAGCTGATACACGGCAGGGAACCTCAGTACAGCCATCTGGGAACCTCCTTCAAGTTCATGTCCATAACCACCACAACTGCTTGCTAACTCAAAATAAATGTTTACAGTCATTAGTTATCCTTTTGAAACCATGGACTGCAACATCTTCTATAGAAATTTGTGGATTTCTGTTACAGGCCTTCATGATCAAAGTCATGGAGCCAAGAAGCCGCATTTATTGCAATTAAACTAATACAAATATAAATTCTGAGTTTCCTATCCTGCGATGCAATGATGATGGAGAATTGCACAGATGAGATTTTTAACTACAGAACTACTGCATTAAAAAGCTGCTTTCTTCAAATCAAGTTACTAAAAAAACACAATTAAGAAGACGGCCCGAATTGTTATTGCCATGACATCTTCCGATAATTAGCTCTCAAAATGTCATGCTCAGTTCTAATTACAACTAATAAGTAAATTATCGTTTACTGTGCTCTGTTTATAGAGATATACATCATATATCTTCCAGCATGATACAGTTTATTTAAATGCAAAGTATGGCAATGAGTGAATGAACGAATGAATGAATAAATAAGAAAATTAACATAGCCTTAACGCTGAACCTGCAATGAGGTAATTAACAAGTAAATTACAAAATCTCTTCTGAGACACCTGCACTGTGATTTTAACCAGATCTGACATAGGCAACTTAAGCATGCAAATTAACATTTGTCATCCGTGGGACTAATCAACAGGGGACTTGTTATGTATTACCTCATTCTCACCAAAAGTTCACGATGTAAATTAAAGCTCGGTACTGTGTGTGGAATGTGTGGGGCTGAGCATTCTTGTTTCCGAAATAGGTTCTATAGTCATTAACTCATAAAATGTGATAAAATTATTTATGTAATGAAATAATATTCAAATATATCCACTATATCTAGAAATCCTGCCCCTCTGAAAAAATGCTACCTTGCCCTATTCCCAATTTCCTGTATACATCTGCCAGGGTATCCATAACCACCCCCACCCCCCCGAGAATGTAGTACATAGTAACGTATACTTTGATGGCACCGCATAAAACTAAAATATATCTTAATGTATACTCTATGTGCTCTACATAACACTGAAAGGTATCAAAATAAATATTCTTACTCAAGTAATCTTAAGTATTCTTACTGAAGTAATCTTCAGACACTGTGCCTGTGTCAGGTTTGTTTGTTGCTGTTGATTTTAAACCAGCTGCATGTACTGATAGCAGTGAGGAAATATTCTCTTTTTTCATATTTACACATTTTCAAGCCGTCGTTGTGTGTCAAACGCTCAGACGCCAGTCATCCCTCTTAGTGG
Organism: Hyperopisus bebe; assembly: GCA_026777045.1. Classification (NCBI taxonomy): domain Eukaryota; kingdom Metazoa; phylum Chordata; class Actinopteri; order Osteoglossiformes; family Mormyridae; genus Hyperopisus; species Hyperopisus bebe. Next base: position 14,619,595 of record JAODJW010000035.1, on the reverse strand, counting down.
CTTCCACAAGTAAAGCATTTTGGTAAAGAGTAAACATAAAAACATAAACTTTGAGCCAAGAGTGTAGATGTGAGTATTCATGGTAGGATCATGTCCAACCAATATTGTAGGAGTAGCGTTTGTTTAGGGGGACGGGAGGTTCGGGATTGATTTGGCCACAACCAGTGCAAGCAATAAATAAAAATAATAATAAAAATCCACTTTACATATATAACATTTGCTCTGCAGAATTTATCTGCACTGCATCCTGTATTTTTTCACCTTTTCATTTGGAAGAATGTGCTATGCAGACTACAGTACAGTATATGCTAACATTCAGCATAAAAAAATATTAATTCATGATTCGAACTTGCGATAATGTCAGCTTATAATGGCAAATATTTCATAGAAAGTTGAAATATCGCTCTAAGCCAGCTGCAGACTGCATTTCATGATTGACGTACAGTGTTACTCACTCACTACACACAGCAGGTAAAGCCTGCAACCAGCTATTAGCCTTTAGCAGGGTGACATCGATGCCAGATTTTGTCTTATTATTACAAACTAAATCTGCCATGTGTGTTGTATTAAAATCTTGGTGTATCTCATGCATATACTTTGTAATTGCCTGGACCTTATTTTTTTCTGGGTCACAATGTTGTGCCGTCATGAATGCTTTTGCATACCAGTGCAAGCCATCACTAGATGGCAGTAAAAACTATTTGCATGTCACACCCGTAAAATTGTTACACCTGTAAAATCTCCAGCTGAGCTTGATATGTATATACTGTATATAAATAAACTTGCAATCCTTACTCATTGCATATCTGGTTTTTAGGCACGCGATGTTCATTTATATTTTTTGCAGCATTGTGTTTGCTAATTCACACCCACACAACAACTGTTTGTCACAATATTGATGGTTTTTGCTTTATCTGTTACTTTAATCGTGTTATATAGCATAGCTTTTCTCTGTATGTTATGTTGATGGGCGGGAACAGCGAGAAGGGACTAAGCTCTTTGTAATTCACTCCCATGGGGGAACTTTATTTGGGGAACAGGGAAAAGTACAGGATGGAAGACAGCCAACATGAACAGGGGATAATCACCGGACTGGGGAACACAGGACAGGGATACATTCATATACCTGACTAATGAAGGGGTAACGAGGAACAGGCATGGGCAGTTAATACTACTGGGCAGGTAGGGAAGGAGGGTGCAGCAGAACTAACGTGTGCTCCAGGCATGTGGAGGCACCGCTACAGCCAAGACAGGAGTTGTAGGACCAGGAACACAAAACTAAAGACTGGGGGAACAAAGACAGGCAGACCACAACAGGAGGCCAAGGAAAGACGGTATGCAACACCAAACCAAACTCCTAGCAGCTGGAAGGACAGGATCAGGAGCAAGGGGCCATCAGGAGGTAGTCCAGGGGCCGCCAACGAGGAACTAGGAGGTGGGGAGGAGGCCACCAAAGGGTATCCATGAGGACATGGCAGAATGTCAGCCTAGGTGGGCTGAGACGAGATAGCGTTTGGCTCTGACAAGACATCAGGAGACTAGCGGGGCACCAGCAAGTAACCAACAGGTACGGAAGGCATTCACAAGGTATCAACAGGCAAGGAAGGTGCAGGTTAGGTGTCAATAGACCAGGAGATGAAGCAGGGCGCTGACACGGCCAGAGCAGATGAGGAAGGCGTGGATGGGAAGCCAGCAGGCAGTGATGAACCTGGGGACAAGGTAAGCACCGGCAAGGAGCCAGGAGACAAGACAGGTGCCAGTGAGGAGCCAAGAGACAAAGCAAGGTAAACAGGGGTACTTGGAGGTGAGCAGGAAGAAGCTGGGAGACTTGGCGTGACCACTGGGGTTCCTTGCATGACGACAGGCAAGACACAGCAGCCTGTACTGCCCAGAGTGGCGTCTTGGTCAGAGGTGTGGTCTCAACTGTGATGGACGTAGGTGGAATGGCGTTTCTCAGGGCATGCTCGAGCGGCATGGCTGCTGTGGGACTGGGTGCTGGTGGCGTGGTCTCTCTTGGTAGCCTTCACTGGGCCGGGAATCTAGGACACGGGCAAGGCGACTCACTCAGGGCAGGGAGTTGATCTCTCTGGGCCGGATACCTGGTGGACAGGTGGACAGGGGAAGAGCTGAGTAGCTTGCAGAGTCCGGTCATTCTGTTATGTTGATGGGTGAGGACAGGGAGAAGGGACTCAGCTCTTTGCAATTCACTCCCATGGGGGAACTTTATTTGGGGCACAGGCAAGTACAAGATAGGACACAGCCAACACGCACTGGGGATAATGACCGGACTAGGGAACCCAGGCATTTATATACCCGACTAACAAGGGCGTAACAAGGGACAGACATGGGCAGTTAATGCTACTGACCAGGTAGGGAAGAAGGGTGCAGGAGACTCAGCTGCACCACCTGCTGGCCCTCACAGGAATAGGGCAGGCCGGAGTTGATCGTGACACTCAGCACACAAGCATCAAGTGCCATATTTAGAACTTGAGATTACATTATTGACTCCTGTTTGGAAACACCGCTTTATATTATACTACAGTACAATGTAAATATGTACATTAAATACTGTACTATGTTCTTATGCAATGTACTGCATTATATGTACATCACAAATAATAAACGTGGCTAAACCTTTGCTAAAAGCTCTTTGCAACCCTTACTAAACATTGAATGTTGAATGTTCTTTGTAATGTCTTGTAAAAGCACCACCAAGGCGAATTTCTTGTATGGAAACATACTTGGCTAATAAAAAGGATTCTGATCCTGACTCTGATAATCATATGGATTTTTTTATGTGACTTTAGCAGTCATAGATATCCTTAAAAAGGAATATCCTTAAACATTTTCTCTGCATTACCCTCTGCTGTGTGTAAACAGTACCTGGAAAAAAAAACATTCAGATGCCAACACACCTGCTAGATGGTTTGTTTCTGCCACCTCTGGCGATGTGGTTGTGCAGTACCTGTGGGGTTATATGCCTCACCTCCACCTGGCACTTTTTTACCATCAATCATCAGAATTGCTGAGTCATTTACAGTTTTGGTTTGTTTTGGCTAAAGACACAGTAGCAGGACCCTGGAACCTCTCTCTCTCACAGCATGATGTATATTATATTCCATCAATCCATTTTCAATAACAGCATGACCACTTAAAAGTTAGGGTGAGCTGTGATATTCCATCGGAGGAACTGCAGTGTTGTTAGATATTCTGAGGAAATTCATGAAAATATATCAGGAACCACAACAGATTTGCCGTATATAAACTACCTTAGAGATGTAAGACGGGTCCAAATGATGTAGAATAGCACAGACAATATTTTAATCACAGGACTAATACACTATTTTATGTAGAATTTACAAGAATTTTGTCCATTGTCTGTTGCTTTTTAGATGTGTTAGATTACAATAACATACATACAGTATATACATACTACGGGTGGGACTTGATTAAAAAAATAATCTAATTAATTAGAGGCTTTGTAATTAATTAATCTTGATTAATCACATTTAATCGCACAAGAAAATTTGCCCCAAAGCGCAAATGTTTTTTTAATTTAAAAAGGTTTTAGTGGGCGACAGAATCAAATAATAGACATGGACACAAATATTGTAAACTCAAGCTCTTTTAATTTCTGAAAAAAAAAGCATTTAAACTGCATTTCAATTCACAACAGAGAACGAAAATAATATCCCTGGGCAAAAATTGGGCAGACTTATAAAGTGCTATTTTAAGTACTTTAAGTACATTTTCAGAATGGTATTGTCTTTAAATAATAATAATAA
>JAODJW010000035.1:14588492-14601989 GCA_026777045.1 Hyperopisus bebe | reverse complement strand
GGTCCGGAGCCTATCCCGGAAGCAATGGGCACGAGGCAGGGAACAATCCTGGACAGGGGGCCAGCCCATCGCAGGGCGATTTAGGGGGCCCTGAATTTGAAAATTATCCATGCTTGGTGAATTCCACTTTGGAGACCAGCCCCCTACCCCGGCAAATTCCATCTATCATAGGAGACCCGTACCTTCAGATTTCTTAGAATTTAAAGCAGCGACCCTGGGGGGGGTGCACAAGGTGACATTTTGTCAGGGGGCCTCAGAATTTCTAGCTATGCCCCACAGAGCCAAAGCCAAAACAGGCCCCCTAACGCAGAAGGTACAAGACCATGACAATACTGACTGTGCAGCAGCTCCTTGAGAGTTTATCCATGTTTTTCTTTTCTTTTTCTTTTTTCTTTCATGCCTAAAACAGCAAAACCAAAATTATTCGACAGAGGAGCATCTTTCGATCATTAAGTCGTTCGGTCTTAGCTCTGAGTTCAGCCCAGATTCATGCACAGTGACAAACTCAGCCCTGTAAGACTATCTGTGAAAGTACAGCCAACTCAAATTTAAATATAAAGTACAGTGAGTCATCAGATCAATGCATGCTAATGGATTTATTCAGTTTTCACCTCAACACAGAGAACTGAAGGGCACTTTGCTTTGATGTCAAAAGAAAAAAGGCAATTACAAAATGTATTGCATAATGTACCATCTGCTTTGTAGTTTTTTGGGGACCACAGAACGCAGTATAATATACAGTATTATTATATAATGCATGCGGATGCCCTACGGCTTGTTAGCGTGCTTTCTGACTTTTTTTTCGTTGCTCAGAACATTGACGCCAAATTACCCAGGTGAGCTTATGTACCAAAAAATGATTACCCTCCGACTCGTTAAGCGTGCATGACAGCCCGTGAGACGACATTTGTTGTTTTAATCCTGTCTGGGGCTGGTCGCAGTCAAACGGTGAACCAAAATTTTAAGTTAGTAATGCAGTCAGCCAAAAAGGGGCGTCACACAGGGATTTGCTGGCTGGTCACCATTTTTCCGGCTCTGTCCAGTTGTCTGTTTACATTATTGTCATTGATGACACTTGACATTTTATTTACAATTAAGCTTCATGCCAATTGTGCCATGGCTTACATCCCAGTGGACTCCACATGTTTTCCTCATTGACATTGTCTCTCCTTTATTTTGGTTGTTATAAGTGGTGATTGTAATCATTATAAGTGGTTGATTTATTAACAAACCATTCTTGATTTTACCTCGAAATAGATCCCTTTTTATTGTTTTTTACTCAGAAAGCAATGGGGATCAATGGAATTTCAGCTCCCTTTAACAAATGTGCACTAGGCCCATTGAAATGTTAATTTTGCATTGTGCCTCCCATAGTTTCTTACAGAATTTTTAAAAATTATTATTTCATATAATCCAAATCAATTTTACAGGCAGACACTTTAGTATTTTTCCTGTCTAAAGTTTTAAAATGCTGTTGCCCACTAAATTGGACCTGCGTTGGATCGTTCTCCCTGTATAATGATATAAAAGGCATCAGCCTTTCACCGGCAAGTAAAGCTCGGCGGACATGCCGAGTGTGCAGGCGGGAGGTGCCAGCGGATGAACGCCGCCTCCTCTTAGCACCGTGTTCTAGGTCGACTGTGGCGACTTGAGTTTGTGGGGTTTAATTAAATTCCAGCACAAATGGAATGGGGGGTGTGTCGTTAAGTCTGCCTCTGATCCAGGCACAGAAAAATTCTGTGTAAACCTGCTAAAGAAAAGCTGAAATGCTTGATGGCTGGGAGTCAGTTTCAGCTGGTAATATCATACACAGGAATCTCCTTATTTATTTATTGTTTTAATTATCCGGTCCTGCATATTTCATATAGCTACATTCAAAGAACTTGCCGACCTGGATAGCCACAAGTATGTTTATATAAGAATATTCACATAGCAACTGTCCTAGCAACATATCCAGTGTGCAAAGCACAGAGGCTAAGAGACGGTATCTGAATAGGTCAGAGGATGAAGGTCTTTCAAATAAGGGGATTTTTTTTTACGAATACCTGCTCGTTTGAATGAATGGGAAACACTGTTTCTTTATCTTATAATGCGCATACAATGCATGACTGCATGTAGCTTGTATGATATCATAGATTCTCTCCAAGAAACATTTGTATTACAGTATGTCCTTTCAGTTTAGAAAATGGCAGCACTGTGACAGAACACATCGGTGCAGTGTCACAGAATCACTTAGGCATTATTGTTAAATTTCAACTCTCTTTTAGGTCCTTGTAATATTTAGCTAGTGATTTAGACCAGGAGAGAGAGGTAAAGAGCCCACAGTGATTACAGCACATTGCTGCACCCCCCACATGCCAAACCACCTCAGGGATGAGAACCTGAGTGCAGCCGGTGCACCACACTGCCCCAGGTGGTTTTTCCCGGTGGCTGCAGTGCCAATCCTGCCACCCACCCCCACATTGTCCCTCTAAATTGAAGGATGTACTTGCAGGGCTGGATGTAGAGTAGAGTAACATCATACCCAGGAGAAAGCAATTGCAGGTTAGGGGCCTTTGCTCAAGAGCCCGATGGAGTAGGTCCACTCCAGCAACCATTTGAAGCAGCAACCATTCGATTGGCCTCAGAGCCTCCACTCCACCTGAAAATAAGGATACAAAAGAGAGAGTGTAGATAGCTGAACACTGGCCTGCAAAAAACTCCATGCTGGATTACATTTTCTACAGGATTAGCCCAGTTAGCCTGTAGCAAAAATTCTTAAGTTTCACCCCTATTGCAATAACAGAAAAAATGTTTTTACAGCATTGATCACTCCTAGTGTGATGTTTGTAAATGATTTGAATGCTTTGAAACAGCTGTTTAATATTAATTTATTATGTAGCAAGTGTTATAAAGGTTATTAAGCATTTTATACAAAGGGTCTGGTCTTTGCAGATGACGTGGTCCTGTGGGCGTCGTTGGGCTGTGACCTGCAGCAGGTTCTGGGGCTGTGTGCAGCTGAGTGTCAGGTGACTGGGACGAGGATCAGCACCTCCAAGTCTGAGGCCATGGTTCTTGACCAGAGAAAGGTGGATTGCCCTCTCCTGGTGGGGGATGAGTAGCTGCACCAAGCAGAGGAGTTTAAATATCTCGGGGACCTGAGTGAGGGAAGAAGGGAGCAGGAGACGAATCCCGTACTATTCTGTCGTGGTAAAGAGGGAGCTGAGCTGGAAGGCAAAGCTTTTGATTTATTGGTTGATCTATGTTCCTACCTCACTTATGGTCACAAACTCTGGGTAGTGACTAAAAGAATGAGACCGCAGATACAAGCGGCAGAAATGAGATTCCCCCGCAGAGTGTCTGGGTTCAGCCTTGGAGATAGAGTGAGGAGCTCGGACATTCAGGAGGGACTCAGAGTAGAGACGCTGCTCCTCCGCATCGAAAGGAGCCAGATGAGGTGGTTCAGGCATCTATCTAGGACGCCTCCTGGACGCCTCCCTGGGGAGGTGTTTCAGGCATGTCCAACTGGGTGGAGACCCCAGGGCAGACCCAGGACACGCTGGAGAGATTACATCTCTCGGCTGGCCTGGGAATGTCTTGGTATTCCCCCGGTGGAGCTGGAGGAGGTGGCTGCTGAGAGGGTTTTTAGTTTTTAGTAAAAATGCATTGTTGCAAAATCACAAGAGTGAGGTTGTTTATTACTGCTCACCGAGAAACCTGGTGAGGAAGGCAGCTGAATTTTTAACATGTGTTCATATTTGCAGTAATACTTTACTGAAGGAGGCACAAATAATAAAGTGTTATCCTCTTACTTATGTATTAATTAGCTGCAAACTAAGGTGTAGTTATGTACTAGTGGTGTGCACTCCTATTTGAAAGATTGCTGCTTTGAATCCCCCACCAGCAAAATGCCATGGAGGAGTGAGCTATTGCACCCTGGGTGCTGAATTAGCCATCCCATGCCATGATGTCACATGTGGGTTAAATGCAGAGGATGTGTTTTGCTGTGTGCTGTGATATGACAACTAATCTCTTTCATTTCACTGATCTCATATTCGTTCATCCATGAATCGTGATGCATCTTTTATCTCAAGTAGCTACTATATTTGTTTGTGATTTGTACTTCAATAGTAACTTCTGAACACTGCATAAAAGTGGCAACATGCAATAAGCCCGCTGCCCTTCGTGCAGATTTTCACAAAGATTTCTCTCTGACATCTTGCATTGAACGCGGAAATAGATTCCTGATTTAACAAAGTCAAAAAAAAAAATAAAAAATTAGGAATGAATCCTGCCAAGACATTGCCCTCTCAAAACAGCTGCCATCAGTCATGCTCACACAAGGCGGATTATATGGAGAGTCAATTTTGCCAAAGTGGAATTTTGTAAGTTCTCATTCTGTAAGCCTCCTCTTCATGCCCTCCTGCTCTCCTTGCCTCTCCAGGGAAAGGGAACGTACAGCTACCCTCTGCTCTTCTCTGGTGCTAAGTTCAAGGTCACTGACTAAAATAAGCCAAAAGCATGTAGAAGTCCACTTTGTGCAGGTCATCCAAATGCACGTTCTACCTTCGCCAGTGGACCTTCTCAGCAAGGCCTTTGTTAAATTTTCTTGTGTCTACTGGGACAAACATTTTCTTGGAAAAGCCTGTCGCTGCCAAGTTTCAGAACTATGTGTGACTTCAAAGCATACCAGTAGTTTTGCTTGTGGGTCTTCAGTTTTCAAGAGATTCAAGCCATTTGATGAATCTGATCCTGCTGTATCTGCAGGAGTGAAAAAGTGCTCCACATTGAATTTTATAAAGAATTTCTGTTGTCTTCATTGAGAAGACGACTTCGTAAAAGTGTAAAGAAATCATAACTTTTGCTTTTATCCCCCATTAAGAATTTTTCTCTAAGCTTTCCTAAACGCTTAGAGCAGTTTGAATGCAGCATAAGCAATAGTGCATTAAAAATAGCCTCTACATTATTAATACATCATATTGACTAGAGTGGCTTTATGTTTGCCAATAATATTCTGTGATAAAATCTTGAAAAAGTAAGGAGATGAATGACAGCAGATGCTACTGACAATTTATTTTCATACATGGAATGAAACGAGAATATCCAACGCAATGGACCTGGTTGTAGTTATTCTGTCATAGTATGTTACAGAAAAATCTACTCCTGTGAAATGGTTTTACGTGCATTCATGGAGAAACACATTCATTAGCATCACTCTTAAATGAATGAAGAAGTTCTTCCTTCCTATTTTTAAATGTCTGATTGATACCTGTAATGCAAAAAGAGGCAAATGTCCTCATGCAAAAAATTACTGCTACCATCTGCTGAATTTTCTGACCATTTCAACTCTGTTGACACATGTGTTTTTATATTCCATCCAGCAGGCAGCTGGCTGTTTTGTTGCTAAACGGAAAAATAAACTTTATATCTGAATTGCCCCCACGGGATATTTCAAGCGGACAAGTGAAAGTGTGTTTTAAATTCATGCCAGTCAATCCATATACTTACAACAAATAACTTTAAAACGGAGTAGAGTCATTGTAAAAGAGCATAAAACTATTGTAAAACGAAGGAAGTGACTATTATGGCTTGTAAGCAGTTACCTATTTTCTTTCGATGGCAATTAATCATGTGAAGATTTGGCCTCAGTCCTGTTTTTGTGGGTAATGACACTCTATCAATGCTGCATTTATAGCTGCCAATCAATACAGGGTTTGTTAGAGAGTCTCCTTAGTCCCATATGTTTGGCAACGGAGATTTCATTAGCAATGCCAATGTGCTCCCTGCACCATGACAGCATATCCTCACACAAATTAAAACCTTAAAGACAATCCGAAAATTGATTGTTTCTCTTTTGTTACATCTTCATTAATCATCCTTTTCCAAATAGTGTATCCTTATGGGCCCGGCAATCACATAAGATTAAAGGTTTCCAGGTCTGCAGTGCTATAAATGTCGTTGCACTTTTTGGACACGGTGTGACTGTTTTAATTCATTCCGCGGTGGCAAAAGATCCATCAAATAGTCACTCCCACGTTTTAACTATACATCATTTAAAAACATAACATAGCGCCTTAAACAAGCCAAATACGACAGTAAAGCTAGCTTAATGCACAACCTTTCCATAAAAGTGTCCTGTGTGCCACATCTTTGCTAATGTATACCTATGAAGGTGGACCACTTTAATGAGACTAAGTTGCCCTACTAAATTACCACATTCACTTCTGTCTCAGTCATTTGGCGTGTTAAGCAATTACAGAGAACTGGGTGTCTGGACATTGATCAAGTCAATGTCGCTCATTAGTGCTATTTCTTGACCATTTCTCTTCCGACAGAAACTCCTCTTCCCATGACCCTGAGTAATGATCATTACACTCACCCACAGCCTGGTCTCGTTCACCTTGGGATTCCACAGCACAACCATTTGCTGATAACTAATGACTTTTAACAAAGCTTACGTGACGAAACCTGAGGAGCGGTCTCTGCATGACCTTGTGCTCACGGGCGTGACCATACACCTTTCAATTGTTCAAATAATTCTTCTCCAATCTTCAGTCCTGGGAGTATACTAAGAAACAAAGTTGTAGAGTAATGAGTAAGGAGCTACACATACCCCAGAAGGACTTAAAGCTTCTGGTAAAATACACAGCTGCAAGAGTAAGTAAAAACAGTTTACTACATTTTACCTTTTTATCTAGATTTTTTTAGATATATTTATTAGGCTAAACTAAGCTGCTCTGAAGTACTAATTTACTGCCCATTGTAAAATTCCTAATTTTGTATAATAACAGTAAATAGGTGGAGGTCCTTTAAGAAAGTATAACAGGCATTTTAAAATTACAGTGTCCTGTAAACACACGATTAATCTTAATGAAGAGTAATGATTTGGTTAATGGGACAAGTCTCTGAAGAATGAAGAATTTCAGTATGAACTTGTTTGCTTTCACTTACAGAGAACTTAGGAATGTCCAGATACATCAAGCTATCATGTGGAACAAAAGCCAGCATGCAGTCAGTGCAGAGCTGAGAGCCCGCTAAAATGTCTTTTTAATGGCCATGTGAATGAATTTCTCACTAGTATTGTAGAGTATTCTTAACTACCTCTGTGGCTATTTGCAAATCCTTCCCCTGATACACCACATATTTATTGCATGTTTATTGTTTCGCTTTGTATATTGTACTGTCTTTTGTTTTGCATGGTGTTGTCTCATTGCACTGCTGTCTGTCCTGTATTGCACTGCTGTCTGTCCTGTATTGCACTGCTGTCTGTCCTGTATTGCACTGCTGTCTATCCTGTATTGCCCCGTTGTTTTTCCTGTATTGCACTTATATGCAAAGATGGCTGCACAATGCATTTAGTTCAGTAGATGCTTTCTTCCAAAGTGATGTACAGCTTACATGGTCAGACAGTGCCTGAAGCAACTAGAGCAACTTGCTCAGGGGCCTAATGGCAACATCACTCTGGGGATCAGAACTAGTGACCTATCACAAGTGCACTATAACAATTTTCCCAACAGAAATTATGTGTAAAATTCGGCCTGTAGTGTAGCAAGGTGGCTCAGCAGGTGACAGCCCAGCTGCACAGCCCCGACCTCCAGTCCGTTATGTGCACAGCTTGCATGTCCCCCCCATGCACATACTGCTTTCCAGTGGGGACTTGGGTTCCCTCCTCTGGTCTACAAATACTCAGGTAGGTAAACTGGCATCTCTGAGCTGCCCAGACCATGTGCCTGTGTATCATGGTGGCCTGATATACCTCCTCATGCTCTCTGTTTCCAGGCATAGACTCACCACGTATCAGATGAGTGGTTATGGAAGACAGATGCATAAATAGGTGTATATTTACAAAGAAGCTATATAATTAATCTTAAAATTATACCAAAAAAGCACTGGTAAGTAATGCAGTAGAAGAGAGAAAGCCAGAAAGCAGCAGTAGTCATTTCAAGGTTAATGAAAGATTCAAGGCCTAAGATGGGATTTGCTGTAACCTCTTAACCAAAAGACAGGCCTGTGTGATATACAGCAGTAATAAACAGGTCAAACCTATGATCTGCTTTGAGTGAAATCATTGGCTAAATAGCTGAAATAATTGCTCCCTTCCCAAGCTGAATGCGATGGCTGTTTTAGCAAAATCCATGTGTACAAGTTATTCATTGTGTAGGACAAAACAATCGTTGTTGTTCCAATGCAATAATGATGTGAGGATGAGATACCCTCAAGTTTTGCTTAGTGTAGGACTCAACTAAGCACAGCAGGACAGCCGGATGTGCACAGTGAAATGACATGTAGCATCACTTACAGTTTCCAGGATGCTTAATTTGCCAAGTGTAAAAATCTAAACTGTGCTGGGCTACCAGAGGTTAAGGTGCAGCAGTCTAAAGGTATTGTTACATACAGGTATATGAATTGTTCCCGTTATTCAAGCAATAAGTAAAGGAGGCGATTAAATAGACCTGAAACATGCTCACAAAAATGAACAGGAATACAGTGTGATGGCTAACAGGACATATAGGACGTAATGCCTCTTGAAGAAACAGCCATATCAAAATTTGCTTCAGAATTAAATAGCCTGTGAGGGATATTTAGAACAAATAATCAGGAAGCGTCTCGGGGCCTTAGCGATGTGTGCACCTCTCAGCTGCCTCCTGTTGGCTCTCGTTCAGCCGCGTCGCATAACGAGGCAGCGATAGCCCATGCCCTCGTTGGAAGCCGCTTTTACCGTTTCGTCCAGAGGCGGCAAAGACAGCAGGACTCAATCTATAGAGAAGCGCCTTTGCTGAAAGGGGAAGGAACCCACATTAAGATGCAACTAGCTGCTATTAATACAGCCCTGTTGTCAAATGAGAAGGCTGTCTATTTCTAGGCCACTGTTTCATTTTTGTTGGTGTCCTTTTCCCCCAGATACTTCCCAGTCCAGTTTTAGCAGGAAATGGTGGGAGCACTGCCTATTCCGCTGTGGCAGAAGCCCAGAGAAGCCCAGCGCCGTGTCGCTTTCATTTAAGCGGGAACTCAGTGGCTTTACGGGGAAAGCGACTACTGTGGCTTTTTTCAAGTGGCTGTGTCTCTGCTCCCAGCCATTTTGAGGGAGTCAGGTGAAGTCTTGTTTAGAAATACTTTGTGGTACAGTTCCAGAAATGACACATGCGCAAACGAGAGCTTATCCGTCATGCAGGTACTTTCAGAACACCAGAAAATTCTAATTTTTCAAAATCGAAATTTAATTATGTTACGCAAAAACTGCCTGTGCGTGTGAATCGCAGGTGTGCATGCCCTGCGATGGGTTGGCACCCCACCCTGAATTATTCCCTGCCTTGGACCCGTAGCCTCCGGGATATGCTCTGGAGCCCCCAGGAGTAAATAAGATAAGCGGTTACAGAAAATGGATGGATGGATGGATTGATTGATTTGCAAAAGCAGAAATTGTCCAACTTGTTTCTGTATAAAAAAGGATACAGAAGAGTGTGTCAGCAATCTGTAAATGTGTGACTGGTGTGGCAGGGTCGAGCTAAATAAAAGCACAAGTGTAAACTCCAGAGAGGCTCTATTTACTAAACAATTGGCCAGCTGAAGCCAGGAGAAAAGGGGGAAGTTGTTACTGTGGCATTGTGGGATACGACTGTCAGCAGGTTCCTCTAAAAATAAGGGTGCTGTGAATGGCAGGAGGCATCTGGAAAGAGAAAAGGAACGGCGGGGTGAAAACAAAAAGAAAAAGAGAGTAGGGATAGATAGATATATAGAGAAAGAGAAGTAACCAATAGCTTGCACCAGCAATCACTCTACAGCCGTCATTTGCAGGTTTTCTTTCACAGTCAGGGAGGCTATTTTAAAGGGAGCCGTGATCCTGGGACCTAATTATGTCGCTGTTGGCATTGGCTGCCTATGGCTGTATGCTGGCCAGGTGTCCAAAGCGCCAGTCCTGAAAGGTGTCTGCTGTCCGGGCTCCGACCACATGCCCACCTGTCTATCAGTCAGAACGCCGTCGGACCCAGGGGGGCTACAGTGGCATTAAGCATATCAAGTGTAAACGGGTGTCTGCCTATCTGCTACCAGAAATAATAATTCACAAAAAATAGCATGTAACCCAACCAATGTGCACAATTACCTGGGTGTCTGAGGCAGGAAACATAAAACAGAAAACTATCATTACTACCTTCTGGCCATATTCAGACACAGCGACATGATTGTAAATAGTGCGCAATGCTTGGTGATTAACCTGACACAGTGATGTTTATATGCTTCACAGAGTTTGCATAATGCTGCAAACAACAAAGCTATTGGTTTTAATAGCCAACAATAACATAGCTGGCTAATCTCATGCCCAAAGCAGCATGATCTGCTTTCATATCCTTATGAGTTTCTTCAAATGAAGTGAAGTGTTGAAAAGTGCATTGTCATCCAAACTGATTTATTAATAATTACTCACGTTCATGTACTTGCTTACTTTCAGTGGTAACCGGTTTTATGCGCTCATATATACTCATCTTCTCAAACTCATCTACTGCTCCACATGATGATGCCCCAATGCATTCATGTAAATGAACTGGCTCTCCTGCCATTGGCCACCAATAACATTACTCACTATTCACACTGATTATGGTCATAACCTGGATTGTTTTTTTTTTTTTTCTGCTCACCAAGCAGTAATATCTGTGTTTTTTGGAGGGGGTCACTGCTGGCATCTGATAGGTCATCTTGTGCCTAGAAAGTAAGAAAGGCAAGGATATGGCAGTACACAGATTTACCCGGTGATTGTGTCTACAACATGTATTTTCATTTTAAAGTGATGTGACCACTATTTGCCATGTAATTATATTTGCTAGCTATGTTAGGATTACCAGTCAGAGTGCTTGTTTTGCAAAAGTTTTTAGAAATCATGACTAATCTGGCCCACATACAGTACATAATCAATGACACTGAGCTGGTCCAAGTTAGGGAGGCTGGTTAGCACTAAAATTAACCTGAAATGCTTACGGAGAGAAAAGTCTCCTCTGCGTGAGCTTATGTTTTTAACCACAGAATGCGGAACATTTTTCCATTCATGCTCGGAATTAATTTGAGCTCCTGTTCTGTAATTGTTCAATTTATAGTGCTTAAAGAACCAGGACCAGATTCATTTTAGCTTTCGTTAATAAATGCCTTATCTTTCTGCTGCCTGGGCCACTTCGCCCCACATTTGCAGTTTTACGGTATTATACTTTAATACTAATAGCTATCAGGTACACACTCTTGGATGGCTACTGGGCACTTCATTAAGGCTTAGCTGTGAGCAGCCAATTGGTGATGACTGAAGGGCTTAGAGGCTGGATCCAAAAGTAGGACACGTAGGACATGTGAGGAAAGGATCCAATACAGGCACAGACTGCATGACAAGGCAGCGGTCAGAGATATTTGTTTGGGAAGACAGGAGATGAGGATCCGCAGGGAGGAATGGGAATCCTAGTCAAAGGTAGTACCAGTAAAGTGTATAAATCTACAGAGAATGCTGAGAGACAGATAATGAGGCTTAAAGATGAAGCTCAAAGACGTTCTTTGACAGCTTCCGTAGAGCCTGGGTCTGGGATGCAATCCTAACCCGCACATAATGGAACGGCAGCAGAGGGGGGAACCTCCTAGCAGGAGAAACATACTTTGAACAGAATTTTGAAAAATTTCTCACTATTTTTAAGCAGCTTTTTGTGTGTTCTGTTTGAGATCGTTCTTGTAAAAATGTGGGTTTTGTTTAGACTGAGAAGGCGTTTTTACTTTTTGCTTTAGTTAATATATGCTAGTTATTTTTTATGTTTTTTGTTGGAATTCAATATTCTTTTATAAACAGCAAAGCTGCCGACCGTTTCAGCCTGAACAGACGGTGTAACATGGAGAAATCGGGCAGTTTTTTTATTTGCAAATATATGTGAAATTTCACATTGGTACGAACCTCTAAGCTGACCAGGTTCACTGCTACAGCTCTGTGTATAACTACTTTTTTTTTTGTTTAAGTACATTTTTATTACATTCATTTACTTAGCAAAGAACTTTGTCCATAGCAAAGTACAAATCAGGATCACGACACTGGGGATGGACACAGAGTCCTAACCAGCAGGGCAACACAGCCCACGTACTGCCTGCATGTCACAAACAGCGGCACTGCCGTCAGCTGCGCATGCTTTACTGCCTGCATGTCACAAACAGCGGCACTGTCGTCAGCTGCGCATGCTTTACTGCCTACGTGTCACAAACAGCGGCACTGTCGTCAGCTGCGCATGCTTTACTGCCTACGTGTCACAAACAGCGGCACTGCTGTCAGCTGCACTGCTGTCAGCTGCGCACGCTTTACTGCCTGCACGTCACAAACAGCGGCACTGCCGTCAGCTGCGCATGCTTTACCATTACTCAACAAATATACTACTGCATCAGCAATAAGAACTGCACAAAAATATCAATAGTACCTTATTGTCAATCTGAATACGATTTCCTGCAGAGGTGAAGTGTAGCCATGTTAGCATGGCAAAAGAAGTTTTGAATATTTTTCTAACACAATGTATTTATGATACTGCTTCAGTAACTGGCTATGTATAGGACAACATACAACATTATTAAAATCTGACAGGAAAAACATAGTGTGTAGCCAGAAAGAGAAGAATAGAAACAGATGATTTAATGATACAGATTATTCAAGGCTGCAGAGATCTTCCAGCAACATTGTAAATAGGATCGAATTCCTCACAGAAGTGGCATAATGATTCTAAATAATACCAGGTCTAGTAAGTGATTCTCTTCCTATCATCAGGCAATATCCTGACATTGTGAATTATTTATACTTGTCAAGACAAAACAAGCTAGGAAAGTAAGTACTAGAATTGTCTTAGTTGATTGGGTTTGTCTGGTCCAATGGGCACGTTGAATTATTGAGAACAATTTATCTTCTGGCCAAAATTCGGAAAACTGTTTTTATTTTTTTTTTGGCTTTACAACTGAAAGAGTCCTCTGTTGTTGTAATATTTATGCCTGTAAATGCAAGATGTGATTCTGTTCTACCACTGTAATATAAAAAGTGTGGGTCCAATTATTGTTAAGTAGCCAGAATGTAGGACCAAATAACGGCCAGCTAGACTTCAGGATTTCGTAATAAAATATTTTTCTTTATATTCATTTTCCTAACTCTTAAACACATTTATTGAATAGTTTTAAAGAGTTTTACTGTGGCTATATGTTGTACTGGACACTTATAGGGTTTATGAGTTAATTATTAATTATTGATGGTGGCTTTTCAGAATTCGTATTATTATTGTTTATTATTATTATTTCAGAATTCTTAAACAAAAATATGGGGCCTCATTTAATTGTCTGATTATCAGAACCAGACTGGAATATTCTATAAGAATGATGAACTACAGTACCAGACCAAATGTCCCCCACAATGTAATGAAAACTTCTTTTGACATTGTGGAGACTATTTTTCAGGTCCCTGCAACAAACTGTGAATGCAATCAAAAAAGTAAAAATGCCAAAAGTGTCATATTTTGTTTGGTTACTTAT
>JAODJW010000035.1:14572694-14585963 GCA_026777045.1 Hyperopisus bebe | reverse complement strand
ACTTCTGGGGAAGTGTCCGCATATTGCCCATTGCTTCCGGGATAGGCTCCGGACCCCCCACGACCCAGTAGGATGAGCGGGTTGGAAAATGGATGGATATATATATATATTTCCAACTAGTGACAATGCTTTGAGTTATAACATGAAATTTAAAAAGTTTACATCTTCACCATTCAGTCAGAGTTTGCTTGCCAATTGTTCTTAAAGTGATACATTGTAGCCTTGGGTATCATTAAAAGTTAAGCTTGAAGTGCTTTTTTCACCATTTCATTCAAAGCTATTTTCCTTATATGTCAATATGTGTGAACACTGTTACATTTTAAACTAATATTTTAATTGCTTCTCAGGAACAGAGGACAAGCCAAATTGGTTTGATATCCCAGAGGATTTCTCCTTAATAGGATATTTTCCACTCCTGTTCTTCATTAGGTCACGACCTACAAGTCAGCCATGGGATATTATTGTAAAAGCTCATTTCAGTTTATGTAAAAATTAGGAAAGGTTAATTAAGTTCTGGGGTCAGAGTGCAAAGGGGGTGTATATGGTCAGTTTCTTGCAGTGTGTCAGTGTAGTGGTCAACACTACTATTAAATAATCCTGTTACATTGTAGGTAGTTTCATTTGCCAGTAAACACTGTAAAACACAATTATCCAGCAAAATGAATTTTCATTACCAGTGACTAATGTCCAGTGATATGTTTGCTTAATAATCCAGTCTTAAATTGACTTTGGGTGTGAAAATAGCCTGACTGCATTTCACAGAGAATATGCATTGGTACTGCTCACAAACCCTAATGCAGTGTGTCCCAGCCAGGAACTCACAGACAGTCCACATTTTTGCTCCCTCCCAGGTCCCGGTAGGAGTAAAAACCTGGACTGTCTGCAGGTCCCATGAGAACTGGATTGAGAAACACTGCTCTAATGGATAAGCACCTGCAACAAAAGCATCAGATGACCCAGGCTGACAAGATCCCTGTTTAGCTAATGAGCATAATAGTGTGTGCTTATCCCCTTTTGTCAATTAAATGGCCCCTACGCTGGGGAGTTTGTGACTCAATGCTACTGCAGATGTCTGCCACTAATCAGATTAGTAATCTTTCATTACTGAGCTGCCAGAAAGAGTGCCAGTTTTTCCAGGAATGTGCCTTATTCTTATTTTTCCATTCTATTTCAGAAACTATATGAAACTTATTTATTGGTCTTTTTGTTTTTTCTCCTAACGTGTTTGTGATTTCAGCATTACATGTGAAACCAAGCGGGACGCCACAGAAGCGCAGTGTTTTGTAAAAATGAGACTGCGGCATATTTTTTTCTGATCAGAAATGATATAAATATTTGGGGGGGGCAAATTTGTGGATGATATCCCTTCACAGTATCAGCAAAACCCGCCAAAAAATGGACACTGTGGGGACTTCACTCTATAACTGAGCAATTTTTCACAATTCCAACAAATGATTGTTGTTCTCTTTAATGGCCAACCATCCATCCATCCATCTTCAAAGCACTTCTCCTGGTTACAGCAGTAGAAGGGACCTGGAATCTATCCCAGGCACCACAATTTGCGATTGAGCCTAGATGGGATACCAGTCCATCATACACAGAATTGTACACTATGGGTAACTTAGACACCAGTTAGCTTGACTATATGTCTATGAAATGTGTGAGGAAACCAGGGAATCTGCTGGAAAACCCACACAACACTAGGAGATCAAGCAATTAGCAATTAATCGCATTTTGTTTGCATATTTTGTGCATGTGCATGTCTGTATATGATTACAACGTGCAGCGGGAAATTACTTTTTGACGTACAATTCACATGTATTTCAAATTATCAAGTATCTGAAAATAACAGAGAAGACTTACCTTAATCTTCTAAAAGCACAGTGAAATTAGTAAAGTTACCACAGCAAAATTACACCAAATTCAAGAGGAGAATTGGACATGTTGGGAAGGAGGACAGGTGAGAGTCAGATTTCAAAGTTTTGTGCAACTGATTAATTTCATGTTCCTATCTTTGCCTGTTTAAGGTATAGATCACTATTTAATTTCACCCCCAGTAAGCTGAACCACAAACAGCTCATCTTTGTTCCAGGTTGCACTGTGCTGATATTCTCTGTCCAGGCCTCATTATTCCAGAAAATGAATCCGGCCGAATGTGGAGCCGCGTGTTTCTGTTTGTTGAGGTGACTGGAGGGTCTCACAGTGAGTCAGGTCGATAATCTATTCAGGTCTGACTTACTGCCGTATTCATGACAGCGCAAAATAATGTCCAGCAGATACAGCCAGAAGACATGTAATCAGTCTATACTAAATGAAAATATAATACTTCATAAAATAAAGCATCTTTCAAGCCAGAAAATATGTCTGATTTCAGATTCTGTAGATGATTTGCACTCTGGAAACCTTGCAAAAATATATTCCTTATAAGAAGTGGCAAATTTATGTTGACTATACAGAGAATCACCGTAGGTACATTTAAAGACAGTGTTTTTCAGCACACTCCTTGGGTACTGCTAGTCCATGTTTTTGCTCCTTCCCGGCTCCCTGCCAGATAGTCCACTTTTTTGCTCCCTACCGGAAGCTGGGAGAGATCAAAAACATGGGCTGCTGGGAGTCCCTGGGGACTGGGTTGGGAAACACAGGACATAAACATTAAAAAAAAAAATGGCTGAGTGGCAATGACTGTCTTGTTACTGCGACTCCCTTAAGTACTTCAAAAGACAGATGACAAAGCAAATGGTTTTGGAGAGGTTCTGCTTCCATTGTAAAATAACTGTCACCGTGGCTGCTTCCACTAGCATGGAAAATGATCACACGAGAGGATTACAGACAACCCTGAAAGTCTGTGTTGTTTATCCCAGGGGTACTTCATCTTCAAAGATTTTGGTGATTATCCTCTTATTGGAGCAAATAGGGTGGTGGTGGCGGAGCCAAATCCTACCGTGTGCAAACGTCACATGACAGCCCAATATCCAGCCTCATATTCATCATAGCTAACAATACAGTATGTGCTAAAGGGGACTCAAATCTACAGATACAGGCTTATTATCACTATGTTTTAATGGGATATTTTTTTGAGAGCAGTAGAAACCTGTGACATCAAAAATAATAATAAAAAAATACATTGAAATTTAGATATGAATGTCTAGGTCACTTTTACATTTAGCTGCATGCACAGTTGACAGTTACTGTTTAATCCCACTTAATGCATGAACTAAGAAAATATTAAATTCTGCGGTAGTCAGAATTTCATTCAGTCATTGTGTAGTTTCCCTCTGGCCAAAAACTCAGTGTTTCTATACCAACAGTAGATTATTACTTTTGCTTTAGGGTGACATCTAGTGGTGGGAGGACTAAAGAAAAATACCCAAAACTAGGATCAATCAGGTGCAAATAAATAATCCATAAGTGCATGTCCCAAACTTAAAAAGCAAGTCATGCGTGGGGGGGCACCTAGCCCACATCCCAAGAAAGAGAAACAATACTGCAAACCTAAGGCAAAGACACAGTTTACAAGATAGGGGTGAAAATAATACAGTGAGTATTTTGGATGACACATGAGACTGAATCATGTAAGTGCCTGACAATCATATTATTGTATAGTAATTGTTATATTAAGTCTGAAAATAATAATACATTACACAATATTAATAATAATACAGTAATAATAAAAGTGATTTTATTAGTGAAGGTACTGTACTGTACCTCGAGCCGACAAAACACTAAAACTGGACAATGTTTTCAGAAGCCTCACAAAGTATTGCATGCATTCGCTATTACAAACCATTGTATTTAACCCGAATAGTTAATACAATAGGCTATAAGGCAGTACAAATTGCCCGTAAGTCGGATATTCTTAAGACGGGGACTGCCTGTAATTGATTATTTTTTTCAATCTGTTTTCCTTTTACCTTTTCAGAGACATGAATTTAAATTCAGAGACACACACTGTTAAAAGTTATGAAGGGGTAGTTTGGTTAATTGCTTGTATTTTGTTGTTTACATTTCTTGTATTTTTTAATTCATAATCACCCCGTGATGCTGTAAAAGAACAGTGGGCCATTGTTTTGCTTCCATGAAGACTGAAGAGCCAAACTGTCAGTAGTATAGAGCAGATATTCTTCAGTAAACCATCTCACAATATATGTACAAACAGATGGACTCGTGCTACATGGCAAGGCACGATAGAATGTGCTAATTAAGGGCTCAGTAACTGCCAATTAGCAATTAATTAATTGTCCTACTTATGATGACTTGCAAGGCCGAAATAGCTGAATGACAAAGACACATATTTCTTTGTTAGTAATGTAGAAGCCATAAGTACCAAATATAACTGAAATATAGTTTGCTTGAAAAAGAAAAAAAACAACTTAACGTTCTCATTTTAACATGCATCTATCTATCTATCTATCTATCTATCTATCTATCTATCTATCTATCTTTTGATCTTTTGATCCCAAGTAAATAACTGCTGTTTCCTATTGTTTACCCAAACGTAGCCTGCAAGCTCCATAAGGCAAAAGTCTTCTTCTAGCCACACCATGTGACATGAAACGTACTTATAGCTAATTCATTTATTTACATTCCTGCAGAATTCTGAATATCTGGAAAAGCATCTGATTAAAGTTTCCGTAATGACATTCCAGAGCTTTGTCTTTGTTATGGGTCACTGCCTGCTACAGACGAATCTCTGCGGATGGCTGTAATTTAACAAAAAACTAAATTAACCAAAAAATCTATTAATCTATTAATTTATCTATTTTAATTAAACAATTTTGTGGATACATATGGTGTTAATTATTAACTCGGTAATTTATGGGTTGCAGTAATTAATAATGGCACGATCACAAAATTAAGCACTATTAAACACTTGTGACAATGAAGTAAATTATAGAATAGGTAACAGCAGCTAAATAAGCCAGCTGTGGTCATTGTGCTATCAGACTTAACAGCTTATTCACATCTTGGAACTCTACCATCTGTGTGAGTGTATTTTTGTATTTGTTGTATTAAAAACAGTTTTTTTTTTTATTCGATTGTAGAAACTGCATATCATATGTGTGTGTCTGTATAACCTGTAAAAATGTCTGCTGTATTTATGAGCAATGTTACACTGTATATTTCATGCATTATATTATATGATGCATTGTATGAGTGTACCATGTCTTTATAGTATACATTATATACAGTACCAGTCAAAAGTACCTACCCATAGAAAACTTTACTCTCTACATTTTTCAATGATTATAAAGAAATGTAACTATAAAATAACATACATAAAATTATGCATTAACCAAAAAGGTATTAAACCAAAAAACCTCATTTGTTTGGGGGGCAGTTTTGTGGGTTGGGACTCAGAAGGTTGCCAGTTCAAATCCCTGGGTCGGCAAAATGATCTCTCAATTGGGCCCTTGAGCAAGGCCCTTGACCTCATCTGCTCCAAGGACCGGTTGATCCTAATTTCTCCTCTGCGCTAGCTTCATCGGATGCTTCCTGGGATGCTTTTCCAGCTGTCCTGAAGGAGGTCCCACATATGCTTAGCTCTCATTGGCCACTTCTCTTTGACTCTCTCGTCAAACTCCTCCAAAACCACTTCTACTCTGTTTAGGTCATGTGGCCAGCGACATCGTCACTCTCCTTTGCAGGCAGCTTGTGTGTCCAAACTTTTGACTCGTACTGTACAAGAGGTCTTGAAAAAAATCCTGTACCAAATTTGTGTGTCTGCTTAACCAATAAATATGTCTACTACATCTTTAAATAATTTATAATGAATCTTTTATGCATTATGTTATGTTATGATGCATTGTATCAGTGTATATAGTCTGCATAGTATACCTTGTATACAACTCAAACCATGATATTATTAGTTGGTTGAATGAAATGGTTAAATGTTTCAGTAGTAAGGTGCCTGTTCGATCCTGGACTCATTTTTTCCCCCCTCAACACACTTCAGATTGCAAAGCTGCTCGGGCTTCTCTCCAGGTGAAAGATTATTGAGCTGCATGTCATGTCAGGATTGCTGCAGAACATCTATTCACCCCATTCATGCCGTAGAGCACATTTACATGACAGTATTACAAGATCCATCTAAATATGGTGCAACACCAGCTACTCTAAACACAGTGAGACATTTGTTTTTAACATTCCTGTTATCTTAGTCCATTTCACCCCCTGTCTCTATATGAGAGAACTGAGCTCTCAGTTGAAGACGTTATGCTTCAGCTCTGTGTGGTTATGATTAAGAGGCTACCGTGACTCGATCGTAACCCTAACCCTCACACCATATCGAAAGGCTGACAGAAGGTCAGGTTCCAAACCACAGATGGGTGCGTATTCCAAAACGACGTGAAGGTAGCTTCAGATGCCTTTAGCTCAAAATCAGGAATCCTGAGAAAATCAAAGGTGAGCTGACAATAGTATCTGACCACACTAATTACACTTTGGGCTTCTACAGGCCAGAGTCATTCTCAGAATTCATTTGCAACCATGTCCTTCCCCTCTGCAGTATTTGATAGCAATGGGGTCCAAGGTGATATGACAGGTAATTACTGAATTCATTACTGACCCCATTTAACAGTCCCTTATTACTATACAGTAAAAATTTAATGCTCCTGCAAGATTTCTGGCAGTGTGGCCGTCACTAATTCACTATCAAAAGGATAACTAACTACCACACAGGAGAAAAAGAATGGAAGCCTTTTCTGGGAGCCGTCAGATCTGCGCTCTAATTTTCTGTGGTCACCACGCAGGAATTTCACGCAGCCTTAAAGGAATGAAATCATTCCACTATCCTAAGCATAGTATGGAGAATAAATGAAGAGTGCTTTCTTTGTGAGTTCACGGTGTAGAGCGTATTGTAAGTCATTAAAGTGAGGCTAGATCTTCATATATATATATATAAAATTGTTTTTACACTTTTCACCCTGACCTGGCAGCTGCCCTGAAAGGACCGCTTATCAAACATGACTGGAATTTGTGCAGATCCTGGGGAGCAGCTATGGGTGGGAGATACCAAAGCCACAAAATAAAGAAATAAAAAATCACCAATGCTGACTAAAATCATACGGCACACTTTGGATATGAAATATGAGCAGAGCTCATTAGCACGGGTTAGCGCAGTTGCCATTTACAGCCAGGCTTAGGATCTATCCTTAGCTGAACTACACTGTCTACCATCCACAGTGGCATTTCTCAGATGATTTTTGTGTGTTCCAGCTCATAGCGATCGAATAAATCCCACAAGTCACGCCATTTCAGAACGCTGGTCCATGTAAGCCAAGAAGACATTCAGGTGGAGCTATATTAAAATACACGAGTTGGTATATAGAATGGAAACAATAAATCACTCCCACCTTGACTTGTGTATTTTCCTAGATAAGCAAATATATGTGTGCATGTGTGTATAGATAGATAGATAGATATTGCTTTTTTGCTTCCTAGATAAGCTACATATATATAATGTGTATATACATAGACATACTGTATATACAGTATATAAAATTACAAGTCATTGAAAATGAGGTAGATTTATACATGCATTATTTGAATTTTTAGCAAGTAAAAAAATCAGCTTCTACTTTGATGATTTAAAAATTGAGCTAAAAGTCTGAATTATTAACTTTATGATAAGAATAAATAAGTAGGCTGCTTTATATCATTCCAAATCCGACTAGTTTCCAGACACCATGTCTGCAGTGCAGTGTGAGTGATGGCAGCGTGCAATTCTTAGACAAAGCCGGAGACATAACAGGGGTTTGTGGGTCTCACACCTTCATCCAATCATCAGCTCCCCCCCCCCCCCCCATGGCAACTCCCTCTGAAGCCCCCTCCCACAATCTAGCTGATTGGCATCTCAAGCTCATTCTAAATGTGACCCTTATCCTTGCTCAACTCACCTGTCACACATGACACAAGCTTGGGGGGGGGGAGGGGCAGACTCCTGTGTGAGGCTGCAAAGATGCAGACAGTGATCAAGACTTTCCATAAAATGTAATTACATTCCAGATAAATCCTCAGTCACTTGTCAGCAGCAATAAAAATAGAATTTACCATCTTAACTACAAAAATCAAAATGAGATAAAAAGCCCTGATTGATAGGCTAGAATTAATCTGCAAAGTCGTGTGTGTGTAAAATGTAAAATTAAGAGTATATATACTGTATATCCTCTTAATTGTGAGTGTTGTAAGGGGGGAAAGTTAGGACAATTCCAGGGGCCCTAAAAAAATTGGAACATAATTGGGTTGGGGGCCCAAAATTTCCAGGGCCACCCCGACTCTTCACTATGGTTTATAATATATGTGAACCTGATCTGTGATCAGTTCAGCAAACAATAGGTGTCTCATGCATTGATGTTCTCATAACACAAACCAGCCGCTCCACAATCAGAAGCAGTTTGTCTTTTCCAGCTGTAAATATCTGTTTCTTGCTTTTCAGAGTATTTAATGGCTCGTTGATTCTTCCCACAAATTAGTTTTTTTCCCCAAGTGAATACTTTTTTTTCCCATTTACTGAAATCCAAATAATTCCACCATGAGCCAGTAATAACTGAGGCAGAATGTTTATTTACAATAGATGTATATTGTTTATCAGTTATAAGTATCATTTATGTTACTACTTAAAGAATTCACCAGATAAATGAATACAGAGGGGTGACATGATTGCCCCATACCCTCCCTCCAAGGGCTGGGCATTCAAATCCCTCCCTTACTTTGTGTGTGGAGTTTGAATATTCCCCCCACCCTCTGGGTACTCCAGTTTTCTCCTGTAGTCCTGTGCTTAGACTAATTGGTTTGACTAAAATTTCCCACGGATTGGCTTCCTGTCCAAGGTTCTCTGCGCTTCCCAAGATTGGCTCCAGGAATGTTGACAGATGTATACAGTGCAGGGAACAAATATATCACTCCCCCCCACCCCCCACACACAGACATGACTCCCAGTGAGTTACCCCTTCCTTTTTCAAAACTATATATTTCCTTCATTAATTTTTCCCCCTCCCAATTATTCCCTGTGGTCTGTAGAGTTGAGGATCATTATATACCTCAACACTGAACTGATTTAATGATTTTCGTTGCAAATTACGAGGATGCCTGGGATGGAGGTTACCTTGAAGAGACCACCTTTCAAACACAACTGGAATTTGTTCATATATCGAGAAGAAGTTGGGGGGGGGGGGTGGCTTTAAACATTAGAGATGAGCAAAGCTCATTAACGCCAGTTACAGCAGCTACTCTTTACAGCTGGGCCACAGTTCTGGCCGTATCTAAACCTACACTTCCAGCCACCCACAGAAGCATCTCAGACTCTCAAACACATATTTTGTTCCATCTTATAGAAATCTATTGTCCCACAAGTTATTGCTATGTTGCATTGCAGGTCTACGTAATCCGAGAAAGTCTTTGAGGGACGTTGTGTTAAAAACCTGTGTTGTTAAATAGAATGGGCCAACATTAATCATTATGACCTATAAATTCTGTCTGCCCGCCATTGAAAGATCCATCCATCCATTTTACATTAAATTTGACAGCTCCGATTCACCTTATGCACGTTTTTGGACCAGAGGAAACCTCACAACGACATGGGTCAGTGACTCGCACCCTCATCTTCCAAAGTTTGTAACCCTGAATAGGACTACTGGTTACAGAAAATGGATGGCAGGGAAACAGTTTGTATATAACACAGAACTGGGCAGTGTGCAGTTATATAAAACACTCTGATTATTCATTCTTACAATACATTTACTCACTTCAGTCTTCAGATCAAAAAGGTAAACAATTACAAACTAAAAGTATAATGATTGTGTTAAAAAGTACATATACCATCTCACAGTCAGTGTGTTATTGTTGTTTGTCTCGACCATTTAGTAGTATATTAGTTAGATATACTGTAGTTTAGTAGAATACCCCAGTATTTGTATAAAATGTTGCTAAAATTGGGAAAATAACTATGTAGCTAAATGTTAGATGCAATACGATATTTGATGTGTCCACCATGGTTACAGCAGGCAATCTCTGCAATCAAGCAATGCCAAAAATTGCAAGGTTGGAAAATTTTCAAGACTTTAAAAAAATACATTTTTTTAAAAATCTGTTTGAAGCATAACTCCTAAAAAAAGACGGAAATCTACTTATCTGTAAAAACATTGGTTTATTCGGTTTCTATTTATAGATTTTATTTGATGCAGTACTGTTAGAAGTAATTTAAAAAGTAATATGTGATGCAGAAGTCAAAACTAAAAATGAGTTCTCTCCAGTTACAGATCTAATATGCATTTTTCTTATACCGCTTGTTTATCGGCAATCTGTTTGGTTTGAGAGTTATAAGGCTGTGAGCAACTGAGGCTGAACTTAATTTATGACCAAAAACAAATGCAAGGCGTGATGCAACTATGGTTATATTTTGGATGCAACTAAGAAACAGAAATGAAGGCTTTACTGTGGGGGAGAAGCAGCACAATGGCACATGACTGGATTTTAGATCGTTTTTCTGTTACCATGGCAATTGATCACTAGGCCCGCGCTTATTGACACCTTTGTTAATGAAATCCAGCTGGTCCTGATTGGTTTAATCAGGGTGTTAGGGTTGAATTGGTCAGGTGTGACAGATTTTGTATAGCGTGAGATATGTTCCAGCGGGGAGTTTCTGTGATGTGAATGGTTTCTTTGCGTTTTGCACAATGGACCTGTTTTGGTTTTATGTTTGCTGTGACAGATTAAGTTGTTATTATGTATGAGCCCTTAGCATTTTGATTTTTAACAGTTCAATTGTAGACGTAGAAGCAGTCAATTGTTCTGTGTCTGGATAATGTGGGTATTTCTGATCTATACTGTGACTCAGATTGTTATCATACTTCAAACCGCAAGTGTAGTACTAATTTAATTGTTGATCCTGTAAAACAGTTGGACCAAACAGAGCATTTACCCCCCGATGCTTGTATAACCTGTCACCAGAGGCAGTTTCTGATCAATAGTCTGACCAGGTGTGATATGCCCTTAATAAGTGTAAATTTATTGGCCTGTACTAAGACCTGTTCAGCCAGAGGCCCTTTCTGTTTATTGCTGGTAACTGTTTTTATTTATTTTATTTTTTCCACAAAGGCCAATTCAAAATACACAATAAAATATATTTGATGACACAAAATTAATTTAAAAGGATTCCATTATACTGTGTAGAGTAAATCCCATACAGTTGATCTATTTGTGATTTGACTTGATCAAATTCCACTCTTTATGACTTTTGGATTCCATTACAAGCTTGACAAGGCAGTAGATGGTGAAACACCTGCACTACCAGAATTTTACTCTTTTGTTCTCTCAGACATGAGATTATTCTGTCACACAAACCATAAGCTATTTCCTTTTGTACTGCATACAAAGTGCATGTTTTCAGATTTTCAGTGGTTGGACAGGAGATTTGATAAAATCCATATAACCAGTGTTGTATAAGGACAGACATACTGTCTTGCCCAGACCCAGACTCCTGGGTAAGATGTGGACCAGTACATGAGTGTTCAGATTTGTTTTGCTGTATGTGGGTCAAAGAGGAAAGTCAAAGTTGTGGCATTGGGTGGACAAAGAGTTCATAAAGGACTCCTTGACAGCTGTCATAAAATAATAGTAATCAATCCTTTATTGTCCCTCATGGGGAAATTCTTCTTATGCCTCCCTCAATTTGCTCTTTGTAGAGTAAGCTGTTTGCAAAGGGCAGCCACCTGTTGGGGCACCCAGGAAGGTGTTGCTTGTTCAAGGACCCACAGACATGCTGAGGCTGGGTTTGAACCAGTGAAGTTGTGATTAGAGGCACATAGATTTAGCCCACTAAGCCACACACTGCCCCACCTTGTGTGCAGCATTGGGGAACATTGGCTAGATAAGCAAGACAATCGTTTGTTTTTACTTTTTCTGTCTATGTTTGTTTTTTTTTGAATAACCAAAACCCAAAAAATGCTTAATCAATCAGTGCCCTGGCTGTTTTTGTTCTTGTGTCCAAGAGAAGGATCAAACCTTTTTGTGATCATGCTGGAAAAATAAGCAGGTGAAGTTATACTATATCGACAAAAGTACTGGGCCTCATCTCTTACAGTAATCATTGAATTCAGGTGTTTCATTCAGACCCATTGCAGTACCTGTATAAAAATTGAACACTTATCCATGCAGTCAGGTTTCCAAACATTTGTGAAAGAATGGGTCATTCTGAAAAGCTCAGTTAATTCAAGCATGGTGCTGTCATAGGATGCCACCTTTGTAAAAAGTCGGCATGTGAAATTTCTTCCCTGCTAGATATTCCATGGTCAACTGTAAGTGTTATTACTGCAAGTAGAAGTGTTAGGGACAACAGAAACTCAGCCACAAAGTGGCAGATCATGTAAAGTAACAGATTGGGGTTGCTGGGTGCTGAAATGCACAGTGCGTAAAAGTCACCAGCGCTCTGTTGACTCAATAACTGCAGAGTTCCACACTTCCTCTGGCATTAACCCCAGAACAAAAACTGTCCAATGGGAGCTTCATATCATGGGCTTCCATGGCCGAGCATCTGCATGCAAACCTCACATCAAAAAGCGCAATGCCAAGCATCAAATGGAGTGGTGTAAAGCAAACCACCACTGGACTCTGGAGCAGTGGAAACGTGTTCTGTGGAGTGACGAATCACATTTCTCAGTCTGGCAGTCTGATGGATGAGTCCGGGTTTGGCAGATGCCAGGAGAACGTTACCTGCCTGACTGCATTGTGCCAACTGTAAAGTTTGGTGGTGGAGGGAAAATGGTATGGGGTTGTTTGTCAGAGGCTGGACTAGGTCCCTTAGTTCCAGTAAAGGGAACTCTTAATTACTGAATATTCAACATTTGCTTCCAACTTTGTGAGAACAGTTTGGGGAAGGTGGCCCTTCTCTGTTTCAGCATGACTGTGCCTTAGTGCATAAAGTAAGGTCCATAAAGACAAGTTTGGGTGAGTTGGTGTGGAAGAACTTGACTGGTCCACACAGAGCCCTGACCTCAACTCCACTGCAACACCTTTGGGATGATCTAGAATGGAGATTGCGAGTCAGGCCTTCACATCCAATATCAGTGCCTGACCTCACAAATGCTCTTCTGGATGAATGGGCAAGAATTCCCAGAGACACACTCCAAAATCTTGTGGAAATCCTTACTGGGATCCTTACCGTTTTATTGCTGCAAACAGGGGACCAACTCCATATTGATGCCTATGGATTTAGAATGGGATGTTATAAAAAAA
This sequence comes from Hyperopisus bebe, assembly GCA_026777045.1. Taxonomy (NCBI): domain Eukaryota; kingdom Metazoa; phylum Chordata; class Actinopteri; order Osteoglossiformes; family Mormyridae; genus Hyperopisus; species Hyperopisus bebe. The sequence goes on along the minus strand of JAODJW010000035.1, from coordinate 14,572,733 downwards.
TTATTGTAGGTATAATTGCCAGGTGCCTCAGTACTGTTG
>JAODJW010000035.1:14562479-14572594 GCA_026777045.1 Hyperopisus bebe | reverse complement strand
GCTAATTGGGGATACTAAATTGCCTGTAGATGCCTGTGTGAGTGACTGGTGTGTGAGTGTGCCCTGCGATGGGCTGGTCCCCTGTCCAGGGTTGTTCCCTGCCTTGTGCCCATTGCTTCTGGGATAGGCTCTGGACCCACTGTGACCCAATAGGATAAAGCAGGTTGGAAAATGGATGGATGGATTCCCTTGAAACCATAAAATATTTCTAAATTGATTTTTGGTAAAAGTTGTATAGGTCTTGAGTTGAGTTTTCCAACAAAAAAATAGTCAAAGGAAGTTTCCACAGAATGTTGTACTTTTTTCCTCAAAAAACATGCCTGTCTAGGCCTCTGAAATGGTTGTGAAGTCTTTAAAAACAGAAGGACCAAAGGCTCCATGTGAGTGGTGCCATTCTTCTAGTTATAAAATGTAACTCAGTGTTTTCCAATCTGGTCCTTGGGGATCCACAGGCAGTCCTACCAGGAGCTGGGAGGGAACAAAAATGTGGACCGGCTGTGGGTCCCCAATGACCGGATTGGGTATAATACAACCTATAATCTAAGGCAGTGTTTCCCCACCCAGTCCTCAGGGACCCACAGTCGGTCCATATCTTTGCTCCACCCCTGTTCAATACCAGTTAGGTTAGGGCAGGGGTCGGCAACCTTTTTAAAGCAAAGAGCCATTTTTCCTAAATGTCTGACCCACTATTTACAAAGAGCCGCAATGGGCAGAGACAGGGGTTTGAGATGCAATTTTTTAATTTTGTGATATGGGTATATATACATTAACCACAAAAAAGTACTTACAAAAAATAAAGAAAACCAATTTCAGTCGGACATGTAACGGCGCAAAGGTGACTAATATTACAACACATTTCAGTTCTGTAGCGATAGTCTTCACTCTCATCCCTTCTTTCGTTGGGCTCTGCAATCGCCAGACCTTCACTCTCCACTTCACTACTGCTGTGCTGACGAGCAGCACAAATGTAGTCACAACTCAGCTGGCTGTAATATGTAAATCGGAGAAAATATAAGATTTTTTACGAAAACATGGGAAGGCGTGGTGACGATTTACTGCAAAAAGTATTTGGAAGAATTATGAATCCCAATAATTGTTGAAACGTACATCCAGCCTCAGGTACTGAAGAAAACCGAAAGCACACCATTTAACCGGAGACGTAATCTCGTCGTAGAGAATGACTTTGAGGAAGATGTAAATTATACAGTTAAGACATCACAGAAGCACGTGACGGACCACCTCATTTACATAAAGCTAAAGAAATATCTAAATGAAAAATAATAATATTAACCCATAAATAAATCATTTATATTTACGAAAGCATTTTCATAATATGTTAAGACATGAAAATGTGAACGTGCTTATCGTTCTGAGAAGAGCCGCAGTCACATGGTCAAAGAGCTGCATGTGGCGAGCCACAGGTCGCGACCTCTGACTTAGGGTTACTGGGAGCTGGGAGCGAGCAGAAACGTGGACTGTCTGAGAGTCCCCAAGAACCAGACTGGAAATTAATCTAAGGGCATGGGTTTCAAACTCTGAAGGTCCATGTACTGAGGCAGAATCAAAGTATGAGCCATCAAGGATTACAATTTGCTGTTGATTTGTATAATTGTCTGTTTACATGTCTAAGTTTAGCCATATGGAACATTCTGATTTAATGTGTCTATGTCACCTCACCTTGGCGGTAGGCTCTAGATGTGCATCTATCTATTTTTCACAACTCCTTATTCCATAACCTTATGCCACAAACAGGCTGTGCAGCCCCTCTGAGGAAGCACAGGACACGCGCTGGATGGGACGCCATTCTCTGTCATGAAACACAATCACACACGATGGGAATTTCAAAGACACAGTCATCTAACTGCACGCTTCTGCACTGCAGGAATAAACCAGGCTACACTTCTTGGAGAAAATGCAGCCAAGAACAGGAGTCAAACCCACAAGCTTGTGAGGTCACTAAGCCACTCCCTATTTGCCATGATTCTTGTCTGAAAAAGATAAACTTTATATATCAGTTAGCAGGCATGTGACCCAGAGGTAGATCACCCTGATCTTGGAATGCAAGTATCCAGCAAGTTTTCTATCCTACCTGATGAGTTACTCTCTGCCTAAAATCAGGTTTGGTTCATCACAGACCATGTAGGATGGGAAACCTGCTGGATATTGACACTTCAGGATCAGGGTGGTCTACCTCTGTGTTTCAGGCTCAGGATCGGGGTGGTCTACCTCTGTGTTACAGGCTCAGGATCGGGGTGGTCTACCTCTGTGTTACAGGCTCAGGATCGGGGTGGTCTACCTCTGTGTTACAGGCTCAGGATCAGGGTGGTCTACCTCTGTGTTACAGGCTCAGGATCAGGGTGGTCTACACCGGACATAAGCAAATTGTTAGTCCTGTAGACAATGGGTTTCCAAACTCTGGTCACAGCTAGTATTCTAATTTTAAAAATCCAGTATTGCCATACCTCTCATACATAATGGGATGATTTCATTTTCAGACAAAATCTCATATTGATTTTGATTTGATTGTTGTTTTCCAACAAAATCTATCACTGGGACCCCCCCCCAAATTCTGCAAATATTAGGGAACCAATTCAACGGTTTTGTTTAGACTAATCCCAGCCCCCTCAGCAGTTTATGAAATTTTTGTACAACATAAATCCAAGAACATCAAAAGTTTGAGAATCCCTGCCGTAGACAGTAGTACCATTCCAGAGAACAACACTCTATACTGCAGCTTTTGCAGGTTCAAAGGTGAGACGTTTCAAAAATTGAAACATCAGCACTCGTGTGCTTGTGGGTGCATATGTTTGAGCTCGAGTTCCGTGAATCTGAAGGTAGCCAGACTCCCAGCATCTCCTGCCATTCTCACAAATCTGGAAGGCACACCTTTTCAAAGCTTTACTGCAAGCCTGCCAGCCATGTGATCACCTGTCACAGGGAAGAAGTGCAAAGCAAGGACTACACTGTAGATCAAGGAGGCTGCTGTGTTCAGCCTTCACCCTGGTCACTTCAGAGAGATGCCTCTCCTTGGTCTTCACACAAGTCAGCACTGCAAGAAGGGGATTGTGAAGATTGCACAAGAGGGGAGAGTTAACTCTGGATATCTGTGAGCTGTAGCTAAGTCTGAATAAAACAGAATTTTTCATCCTCAGGTTACGATGGAAGATAAAGTCCCATCCAGCCTGCCAACTGGGCAAAGTAGATCTCTTATACAGGTTATTATGCCTTTCTGCAAAATGTAGGGTGTAGGAAGTGAAGCAGAGGGTGCAATTGGAAGGTGAACAATGAATGTTTGATGGGGTTTTTCAGAGACAAACAACAATGATACCATGTGCAGCATAGCAGCCTTTCACCTTAGAGACACAGCCCCAGCTACAGCTCTGGTATAATATTCTTTATGCAATATGGCAGGTGTAGAGCATAGACATGGTCATTTAGCAAGTACCCGAGAGGAATGATCGGTGCATCTGCACCAAGAGCAAATGCAATAGGAACGTTCAGCACATTGGGAATGAAGGTGCATGCTGCTGTTCTGAGAGGTGTCATATGCAAAGGCTGGGCTTCATCCTCACACAATGCTGTCTCTGCTTCAGTCGCAAGTATAACTGGAAAGATCCCTTAGCTTATGAGCAAGGGCACAGATTCGGGTATAGACGGTAGGGATATGTCCGTACCTATATCTTGGCGTGTGTGTTTAGGGGAGTGGGGGGTTTGGGGCTGATTTGGTCCCTAACGATGTTGAAACCAAACCTATGCCCTTGGTTGTGAACATAGAGACATCAGGTACCGCTAACCCTCCTTCACAGAAACCCCTGTCATTCTGTGGGCAGTCATGATGGCACTGATTCAGCTATCATACACATGCTTTTGCTCTAACTTATGCAGTCCTTATAGTAATCACAAGCTGACAGCATCTGAGAGCAAAGCTGTCTTCTGTGTTTTTTTCTCTCTTCACCCCGTGCCCTAAAAAATAATGACTGACTATGTAAAAGCTAAGCTTGACAGGCTCATGAAAGCCTTAGATGCATTTATGCAGTCCTTTGGCTAACCATTGAATCAGTTTATGCAGCCCGTTAAATGAACACTACGTTTAATAATTCACAAGGGCTGCTTTTTTCCCACTTCAGGAATTAACTTGTCTGAACATGAACACGAAGTGCATCTATTTGACAGTCCAGGAAACTCGTGCGATTAACCAGTCCTGCCACTAATTTGAAATCAAATGAAAGGTCACAGCTTCCTGAGGCCTTTATCTCTCCCGTCACTTTGGAATCGCTCTCCATAGCACCGGTGCAGCTTATTTGTTTGCCGTCACCAATTCATGAAGATGTGAAAGCTCGGTCATTCCCTCCCGTCAGACGTCACTTGGCTCTACCATTTTCGCTTCATGCGGACACCACTTATCGAAAAGCCAACCCTTTAAGTAACAGAAATGTGGAAACAAGCAGACCCTTTATGGAGAGGTATTACCCACTGGGGCCTGTGGCTCTTATGTGGGGCTTTTAATTTCTCTAAAATGCTTGTCAAACGTCTTTTCAATGTGGCAGTCTTTCCTGGAAAGAATCACTCCCGATTCTCTTAGTTTCACTCATGACACTGCAGCCAAATTGATTTTGATGGAGAAGATTTTGCAGCACATTTTTATATCCGTCATGAAGCTGCTAGTGTTATTGTAACTTCCTGGCTGTCCCACGCACACTTTAGAAGGGCTAACGCTAAAATCCCCTGATGGCATAACCTACATCCGAGAGCCATTCTCCTCTGCATCTACATTAAATTACTGGTAATGCTTACCGTGAAGTTACGCATGAGACATGCAACAGCTACTGCTTTCTGTGCTGACAGTCTGACTGAGACTGACCTCTGGCACTGGTTCAGCTCTAGTGCACGTGGTACATGGACCTGATCATATAGGTTACATGCATATACATATCTCACTGCGAATTAGGCTCACGTCGGAATGTTCTCATGAAAGTCTTTTTCACAATTTGACACCATCTCTATGCTGTGTGCAATGGGACAGAACATATCCGCAATCATTTCACTGGGGTCAAATTATCGCTGCATAGAGGAGTAATTGGACTATATAAATCCTCCAGTTTGTTAAAACCGAGAAAAATAAGGCAAATTGTTGCAATAAAAATATCTTAAAATTATAAAGCCATTAAACATCCACAATTAAACTAGCAATAAACTGCTAGCTACTGATATATAGGCTACCACGTTCGAAATGGCTCCATATTAAGTTATGTTGAACATAAAAGAGAAGCAAAATGTTACAGTGCTTTAGAACAGCATGAGAAATGTTTTCAAATCATCTCAAATCACTGATAATCAAGTTAGATGAAAAATAGGAACATATGGCTTATTGTCATAAAACATTGAACATTGTAGACTAATCCATAAAAAGCAACCACAGACCCATTAGCTGGTATTGTAGATGTAACGTGTTTCACGTTACAGCACAAGCACGTTTTTGAGGCTAAACCGATATATCCTTGCCTTTGTCGGTCCCAGGAATCAATTTACTGCAATTCCTTTTCAGTAATGCAGAGCCCAGCCAAAATTTACTTCACACGGCATTTCAATCCATTTTATTGGGTAGAAAATGCATAACATGCAACACTAATAAATACCTAATAGAATGTTTCTCTGTGTGGGATTTTTATTATTTATACACTTATCACATACAATGTTTATACGTTGTTGTTTCTTTAATAAAGATGTTAGAATCACAGACTGCCTTGAGGGTACAGTGCTAAATTGGTGCAGCTTTTGGATGTGACTCGGAGTATCTGAAAATGCATGAGAGCTCCTCCGGTGGTGTGATGCTGCTACTGCTTGCATGGGGCTGAGCTGAAAGACGTCCCCAAGAGCCTACGATCTTCTGCTGGGGTTTGACTTTCTTGCTCACATGGCACAAATTAGACTTCCCAGTGCATTTGTTTTAGCTGGTTTATTTGATGTATGTGTTCCCCTTTTTGGCGCCCCCATTGTCATACCTTGTATATCACTGCTCCTACATTTTTTCAGCTCACTAGCAAGAAATCTATTCTGTACCCTGCACATGAGGAGGAGGACTTGGGCACCTGGTTGAAGCTCCTGAGGCTGCCTCCATTGAGGTTACTCCATGCATTGCTTCACGGAGAACAGCCTGAATTCAACTTCGTACCTTAATAAAATGTTCGGTAAGGCTGCAGAGACTTAGGCTCGCTTTCCCAGTTTGGATACAGAAGGACAATGGAAGCCCAAGCACCATAAAAATGGTTAGCTGAGCTGGTGCTGATACACCAAGCATGACGTTCCATCTGACGAAGGCGGACTCTGGTTAGATTTTGTCAGATTGATCAAACAATAAAACAATCAAATTAGAAATGATGGTCTTTATCTGTAAAGAGAGACACCACACCACTCTGAACACTGGTTATGAGATATAAAGTAATGAGAAGAGATAAATAATAAGATGTTTATTGGTAGCCACCCAGAAATGATCATGTTTTATAGTTTTTTTGTTACTTGTCAAGACAGTGAAAATATAGGTCCATCTTAAGCAGGGTTGCCAACTTCAGTCAGCTGGCTGGCGTGAGATTTTCAATTCGAGACGAGTCTGCACACACATGCACATGTATGTAACAGTTTCATTACCTTGAAAATACCTATGGGGTATTTTCTGCCCTACCACTATGGATGTCGCTAATTTTAGTTTTAATATGGAATAAAATAGGTTTACCGTAAGATCATGCCAGACACACTGCACTGCTCAAGTCAGTTGTTGGAAAGATATTAATATATTGCTTGATGCTTGATCTCTGAGTTACCAGAAGACAGTATTTACTTTCATTCTTTGTACACATGAAGGCAGGTTGACTGGTGTTGTTTAGGGTTTAAATACAGATGGAGTGCAGCAGAGTCCAGCTCCACCTCCTTGTGTCCAAATTGCACCTTGCCAGACTCCCTTCAATGTTAACCTTTTTTTCATTAGTTGCTCTGACCATACAATTTTTCCAATGGATGAGATATTCCTATACGACATTTCAGTGTTGTTTTTGATTTAGACTTATTACAGCTGCCAAAACTTCATTTACTAGCTAGACATTGCTAGAGTATTACACAGGTAAGAACTCATCGATGAATAACTTGATATTGTATGCATAAATTTTAGAACATTACCAATGAATAAGCAAGAATATTACTTCTAGTGATATGCCATTTTGATGCATTTTTAAGTTTCATTTACATTTTATGTCTCAAAAATTTCAAGTACCATTTTACATGCAATATGTAGAATAACCCTATCAAATACAAATACTTTTTGATCACATTTTTAGTTTACATTGTATTGCTTTAGAGTGGCAACTCAACATAACAAATTAACATACTCCATCTGTAAAATTGTAATCATAAAAACATTTATTAATAAGTAAACTAATGTGCAGTGGCTTATTCAGGAGCCCCTTGTGTGTCCTTGCATATCAATCTGACAATTGCGAGACTTACTTTGCAGGCATCAGCAGTCACTGATATTTTTTGATTTTAGCTGAAGAAACACTCTCAGCTGAAGCTACACTCTCAGTAGCCACATCAACTTGGACACTGTGTTGGTTCTAAGGACATGTCTGCACTATTGCTAGATGCATGAGAATCGGTGTCCTTATTCTGTCATTGCCTGCTTCAAATTGAACATTTTTTTGCCTAGCAAATTCCTCAGCCTTGACCCCAAACACGACCTTTGTTTGTCACACACAGACTCAAATTTCAGAAAGTCTGATTCTCATTAAAAAGTTAAACTTCGAAAATTGAGTCTGTCCACCGGGTCTGATATGCTTTGTGGACCTCGTAGTTGAGTCATGAGTCCAGATGATCACCTGATCCCGCAATCCCCTAACTCATATTCAGTAATCTCTTCAAACCTGTACAAGAAGACAAAGGATCTTGTGCTGTCATGGAAAGCTACAGTAGGTGCCTTCAGGGAAAGTATTGATTCAGGCACCAAGCCCAATGACACCAGTTACCTCTGAGACCATGGCTTGGATGTGCACTGGTAGCTATTTCCAGCATCTAAACCCAACCCTTCAACAGATCTGGCTGTGTGAATAAAAAGCAGAGACTGAAACTTGGAAAACGCAGGTTAGTCTCAGGTATCTCACCTCAGTCACAGCCTAATGGTTTTCCTGCCTGAATTCCACACTGAACTTAGGAGGCCTAGTAGGATGAGAGGCTGGGGAGACAGGAAAGACACAGGAAGGTTCCGTGAAATTCCAGCCATCTTAATGTAGACAGAAAACACGCAAAAAGTAAAAGCGACCGTCGCTGCAACTCCAGGAATTACAGTTTCCAGCAGGCTTTAGTAAACGTTACCAAACAGCCCCCCCCTTGTTCTCTCCCCTCACAGAGCGTCTCCTGTGCTCAGTTGTGCCGTTTCCACCCCTTGTTGGTAATTAGCCGATCAAGTGCAGAGGCCCGTGTTCAGGACGGCGCCATGTGCCGAGCCCTCGCCCAGCGCTGACGCTGCCCTCCGCAGCTCTCCTCTGCCTCCAACGCTGCTGTTGCTGCTGTCGTTGCTTCTCCCCCTGCAACTCTCAGTAGAATAAGATTCAGGGCCCCTAAGCATAAATTCAATACTGTTGTGCCTCCTGACAAATTTATGATGTTCTTTTTACTGTAGTGGGTCTGTGTTTGCTCAGCTGATGGTCTCTGAGGTGTTTGCATTCTGTCAAAGGCCCGTTATATTCCACGTCTGCCCTGCGTGTCTGCCCTGCGCGTCTGCTCTGCGCGGCTGCCCGGCGCGTCTGCCTGGCGGGTCTGCCCGGCACAGCTGCCCTGCGCATATTATGCTTGCTGACCTCGGCTGCTTGTGAGCCGCTGACCTCCAGGTCCCCTAGGACCCGCTGCTCCCCCACCCCCCTGCCTGGCATCATGCGATCGTCAGGTGAAGAAAGGGACTGACTTAGCACAGAGCTGCTTTGCAGGTCTGTTGACGAGGGAAACACTAAGCAAGCAAGGCTATTCTGCAATGTCAGAAAACAACATAAAATTATATACATAAATACATACTATACCGATGTACTATACCAAAGCTCTTCATTCATCTTTCATAAACTCTAAATCTAAAGCCGACACTTAGCTACTGGTGGAAACACAGGAGGGACATGCAGAATCCGAACACTTGCAGCTGGCTGTGGGTCTGAAATACCCAACCATGGGGGCAAGAGGCCACAGGGCTGCCCATTAAGCCAGCATGCCACCCAACCAGATTAATACACATAAAAACTACACCGAACCTGAGGCATTGATTTGCATATGACCACAGGCCTCTGAGTTTTTTAAAATATCCATATTAACTAGATCTCTTTCGTGCTGAAACCAGTTGTCATGCTGAGCATTGATGGAAGGGAATACCAGCGGGAATTTTTACCACCCAGGGGAAGGCAGTTGACCCCCATGCCAATAAGAAGTCCTTACATATCCTTGCAGACCAGCAACCTGCTGAGAAAAAAAAAAAAACTTCTACCCAATTATTTACAGCTAGTTCCTGTCTCCTTAACAACGTAACAATGTCACAAGATCTGTATGGGCCAGACTTGGCAGTTAGACGCAGAGGATGTGATTTCATTCTGGCAAATACCGTAGAAGCTGCGCTTTTTCCCTTTCTTACACCTTGGTATGGGGTCCCCCTTACTCTTTTACTAAATACGGAACCATTTTTCCTTCCTGCGTCACGTTTTCCAAATCGGTGGTTCTTTTTTCCCTCTTCTTGTTTACTCTCCAGCTTAAACGCTCAACAATGTAGGAAAATAATCTTTCTAAGATCTTGAGAAATATGTTTTTAATCCATGGCTGACCTTCAAAACCACACTGCATGTCCGGAGAACGATATATACGGCATCTGCTTCACCTGCTTTCTTCACTCAATGAATTTTGCTTTGTAAAGTCCAGTTGTATTCAGAGATCATCGTCCAAGAGCAACAGTCGTTCACCAGAGCTTTATTTGTGACTTTTGTCAAATGGTATAATTCAGGGGTTTTCAACTCCAGTCCAGGAGAGCTACCGTCCAGTAGGTTTTCTATCCTACCTGACTTCTGATGAGCCACACCTGTTCTCAGGTAAATACCAGG
>JAODJW010000035.1:14514764-14528015 GCA_026777045.1 Hyperopisus bebe | reverse complement strand
AGAATTAAGGCAGTTCTGAAGGCGAAAGGGGGTCAAACACCGTATTAGTATGGTGTCCCTAATAATCCTTTAGGTGAATGTATTTTGACCTTTTCTTTATTTCTAGCAAGGAAGGAAATATTTTTTTTCAATAATGGTACTGCATTAATGTGCAATTCTCTGGCAATAGATGTTTACAAATTATTTCATAGCCATATCGGCATTTTCATCCGTAATTGTGATTGATTCTTCTACAGTGTGAAAGTGTTTACAAAAATATCTTTGAGTGAGTCATAGAAAAGTTCATACCGATGTCTGAGAGGAGTCGTATGCTCTTGAATGCCGAAAAGGAAAATTTCCAACTGTGCCTTGTATAGTTAAAATGACTTAGTGAGGAGGTCCTAATTAATTGTGCCTGGTCATTACACTGGATTCAGAAAAGCTTCTCAAGGGACGCTGCTATATCTGTGAGCACCTTTGATCTTGCTGTGACTTCACACCATTTGGGTTGTGGGTTTGACACCCTTCCTCAGCTCTCTGTGTGGAGCATGCCTCACCTCCCTTCATCTCCATGCCCATCCTGTGTGCACTCTTGCTTCCTCCCATGGTCCAAAGATATAGGCAATTTAAGTGACTTAGCGTCTCTGATCTGGCTTTAGTGTGTGTGTTTGAGTGTATCCTCTGATGAATTGACATCCTACACAGGTTGTTGTGTCCTGTGGGCTTCCTGAGATAGTCTTCAGGCTCACCGTGGCCATGTATTGCATAAATAGTTTTGAAAGGTAGGTGGAAGACTGATTAAAGGAGATTTTAAAAATCACTGGATCACAACATTACATCTTGTAAATTAACTGGATAACAGATACGATGCGGCAAACAAATATCCCTTTTGTATGTTATGTGTCAGGGTTATGGGAGAAACAAATCCTATTTTTTTTTTGTCACCATGCTTGATTTATAGCAGAAGGAAAAGATACATGAGATACTTTCATCTTAAATATGGGCCAACTTCTGAGTAACTAGCAAATGATCTTCACTCAACCTACTGACACAGTGGGATCAGATTCATAACTGCTATAAACAGTGCAATAACATTGATTATGGAAAATTACCATATTTTGTGATTTATTTGATTTAATTTGTAATAAATAAGGAGTCATTCTTTACAAAATGTAATTTACAGCCACATTTAATGAAAATTGACACCTGTATAATTCAATAAGTGCAACTTCTGTGCCTGTCATGACATTGATTGAGTGTCCTCTGCAAATCTTGTCAATAGTAGGAAGAACACATACAAAAACATGGAAGACTATTGCTTTTAATTAATTAATCTTATTTTTTCACATTAGTAAAAAAATTGCAAAAATTTAGCAATCAAATTTGCAGCCAGGCAGTGTTATGGTCTTATTATTTTCCTGTCAAATATCATCTGAAAAATCAGCCTCAACAAAACACAAATAATTTTGAGCAGTGAATCCTGGATAGCCTCTGAAGATATACCGTTGTTCTGAATGCCATCGCATGTTGTCAACACTCATTATAATATCAATTGAGTGTAGCCTGACTGTGTATCTACTAAAGATCAGAATTGCCAAGGAAACCAGTCAGAAATAAGAAGCACAGTAACTGCAGAGCTGAACGAACACTGCAGAATTATGCTTATATTTATTGCAGGCAAATTTGGCAGCATGTTGTTTAAGAAGAGCAGAATCAAAACCTGCTGTTTCAAACCATTAAAGAATCAAATGATATTCCATGGCATATTATCAGCAGCTTAACTACAGAGGTTCAAATGCATGTGTTTTATTTTACGCACAATATCTATGCTGCATTAAGCAGCATCTGTGCTGCTTTCTCTTTATTCTTGTGCTATGTTATTATTTTAAAATATTCTGCTAGTGTGGTTTTGGAAGTATATTCTGCATGAATTAATTTGGTTTAAACCTCACCTATGTAGTATATCCCTTCAGTCATGGATTGCCACTGTGCTGCTGGAATCAGGTCCCACAGATGTGACAGAATAATTAAACTCAGCCCAGCCGAGTGACATCTGTACTCTCAGTGGCTCTTCTGGCGCTAAAGGGTGTTACAGTGAACACTGTGTCGGATGGAAAGTGGTTTTAATCAAAGACAACAGGATAGTATAATTACAGAATTACTGTTCCACGTTTGTACTTCCTGATTAGCTAAGTTCAGCAGCTACCTTCCAGTGAGTGACCATTTACATAAAGCAGGTAGGGTCCTGAAAAAAGATCTGTTCTGTTTTATAAAAATATATTTTCGTAACGCAATGCATTGTCCACCTTTCTGCAATACACATAGCAATGATTTTTTTAGGAAGTAATAAAATTAATAACACTGTGGTTTAAAATATTAATATTTACCACTACCCCTCACCTGGAGAAATGATGATGGTATTCATATTTGTAACACCAAGCAAGGCATTTCCTTTATATCTTTATTCTAACATTGTATAATTTGATTCCGTAATGATTATTAAATTCAATAATAATCTGAAAAAAATATTTATTGTGTCATCGTCTGTGCCATCTGAAATCCATATGAACGGATTAAATAATTATTGAGGACTATAGAGTATGGTAATTTATCTCGTTAATGGTAATTTATCTCGTTAAGCTGTTTACCTGAGATCAGCCGGGTGCAACATGAAGTTGGGGGATGAGATAAATTTAGAGGTTAAATTTCATTGTGTTCTAGTTGTTTTGAATGATTATTCTGAGATTCTAGGACATATCCCTAGGTTCCCAATTCAGTATTCTTTTTATAATACATTGCATTTGTTTAGCAGGTTATTTGACCAAAAATGGCATTTAGAGTCCACCCTTCCTTACAATAACGTGGAACTGAAGCAATTAGGGTTAAAGAAACCTTGTTCATAGAATAACAGCAAGAGGGCCTGCTGGGATTCCAATGGTGCAGTTTGCTACGGACTTAATATCTTTTTCCCATGGAAGCATCCAGATATTTCCTATTAGCCTTCTGTGTAATAATGTGCCTTCAGTCAGCATTGATATCAACCCCACCCAACCAGACTACATCCTGCGTCTCCTCAATACTGCAGACACCTACTGTACAGCACATCCCTTGTTAGGGAAATATTAGAGATGCCGCACAACTGAAGTACCAGAGTCTCTCTTAGGCACTGAAGGTGGTTCATGTTCGGCGCTTAACTGTGACTGAGTCTTTGTCTTGATGATTGCTGGAACTCTGCAGATAGATCTCTGACCTCAGCCACTGCATGTAGATTATTGAAAGCTGGCTCAGAGTTGGTTATGACTTCTCAGCAAAAACCAATTCCCTGAAGGGAGAGAGAGGGATTTTTTTTTTTTTCATTGAAGGAGTCTCTATACCTTACTGAAGCTAAGCAGGTCAATGGGCAAATTAATTCACTTTATCTGTGGTTTATCACCAGTCTTACAATATTTTAAGAATTATAACATTTTAAAAATGTTACAAAGGCAACAATATGTATCTCAAAATCTCGTAAATTCCTTTTTCATTTTAAAATACCAAATGGAACTTATTTTTTGCATGTCCCCTCAAGATTCAAGAGGTTTATTTGTCACGTACACAGTTGTACACATACAACATGTAGTGGGATGTCACCTTGGTCATTCCAAGCAGCTGTGCATGATAAGAGAGTAACAAAATATATAATAAATAAGAAAAATTATAAGATAAAAAATATATGAAATGTTCAGTTGTACATAATCTATACATAAGTGATAGGTAAGAGGTATTTTTGCTGTGCAATATAAGTGTAATGTGCAAGAGGCCTGAGGTGTGTGCCAACGATTTGGACAGTATGAAGCAGTACCTCAACAGACATACTGTTTTTTACTCATCATCTTTAATTTAGCTTCTATGTACTTCTTTGGATATTGAATTTGCTTGCCTAGTGTTTTACGTAACAATCAGCCACGAATTAAAATGTTTTATATACCCAGCGTGACTTTGTACCTTGAGCGACAAGATTAGGCACCTCTAGTCTAAACACTTCAATATTAAGAAGATGTTGTACCACATGGGACAATATTTAATCTAAATGTGCAAAGCTCTCACTAAATACATTTCTTTCCTTGTCACACAATGTTATACGTGAGATCATATGTTTCGATATATTTTAAATATGTTGGTAAAATGTGTAGCTGCAGAGAAAGAATCTCATGTTTTCATTCATTGAACTGCAATTTCAGTAAAATTACATTTATTTAGCTTGCGATATTAGCAATGTTTGCAGAATACATGGCAAATATTTGGTATATTGAGAGATACAAATTAAAAGAATTCATCTGATGTTGTCTTTCTGATGTTTATGGAAACATATTCCAACATTTCCCTTCTGCGGTTCAATACTGTCTGGACGCTATTCCAAGCAGCACAGGTAAGGATACACTCTGGACAGGATGCCAGTTTTAAAAAACACTATGTCTCCTTAAACATTGAGCACTTTCATATATCATCAAACATAGATCAATCATAACAGAGCTACAGCCTTTCAGGCAAAAGTCCAAAGTCATAACTGATTTAGCCAAAATCATAAATGGTATGGACTTTAATTATTATCGTATAAGTTGTGATGAATAGGCCAATGATTCCATCATTATTCAAATATCAGTTAAAAGCAAGGATCTTACATTTAACATTTATTATATTTAAGTTATATCGTATTTTACACAATGAGTAACGTATTTCACATATCTAGCAAAACAAAGTGTGTCTTGCTTCTCTTGGTGAAGGTCACATGTAGCTACCGACTCCCACAACATTTAAGCAGCACATACTGCAAGACATGAAAACAGGCAGCATCAGTAGAAACCCTCTGCAATGCAGGAAGGACAAACACGGCAGCAGTGTGATGAAAACCCTGGAACCGTGAGGCAAAAGTACTACATAAAATATTTTTAATCAAGGGTAACAGTAATGTATTCTTATATTTCCCCATTTTCAGTTTTAATAAGAATATTTGTAAATGAAATGTTATTAAAACTGTACTGCACACACCAGCAATAATAACCTGGAAAAAATCTGAAATGCAAGTAAAAAGGGCAAAGCTTCTTAGCAAAAAATTTTTGATTTGATTTTATGGAGGGAAGCTCAGGCCACTTTGACTTGGACTGTCAGTCCTCACAACACATTAGCAATGAGAGGAAATCAGGTCCCGTTGACTCTGTTTTATCTGCTGATAAAATATCTCAGTTCAGCTGTTCACAGTTTTTAGGAAAACACTATTCAATTCAATTTATATTGATGTAGCGCCTTTCACGACAGAGGTGCCCCAAGGTGCTTTACATGGGTGTGCTGTGATACATTACAGCATCATTAAGACAGAATAATACAAAAACAGGGAAAAGGGAAGACAAAGAAAAAAAGAAAGAAAGAAAGCCAGAGTGGAACCAGAAACTCCCAAGTATTGAGGAAAAAACATGTCTGAGGGTCCGAGATCACCTGGTTCTCCAAATCCCTTCTGCATGCTAATGTTATTGAGAAAAGGAAAGAGTGGGCTTGCTTGCTAAAAGCAAGGTGTAATCATTTACCTCCCTACTACACATATGTGTGGACAAGTCAAAAAAATTTGATGCCCCTTTTCTCAATTTAAATGTCGGTATAGTGGCTGTGCTTTGGGCAAATTGATTGGTATGGTCACCTGTGCACTGTCAATGGCTGATTGGGCAACCCTGAGAGGAATCAATAACGTTACCAATAAAATGTAGCTTAACATGTACAATAGTAACATCTGCAAGCTGCTTAAACCACCCTGAGCTAATAAGGCAACTGAACAGAGCCAGACTTTTTCAAAGCAATTCAGCACTGTTTTTAAAGAAGGATTTCAATGCAAACAACTCACCACTGATTATTATACATTTATCAGTAAGAGTATTGTCTTAATAATTAGCCTGCAGCCTTTTGTCTAATTTGTTATATGCGTTTGATTAATATCTCTGACAAGAGCGACACTAAATAAAATAACAAGCCAATCAGAAGGGGGAGAGGTGCTAAGCATATTGTAATAAGCACTGCTGGAAACATTAAAGGCAGCCCCTTGTATCTTTCACACAAAGCAGCGTCACCAAGCAGTGTGACTTTATTCAGAGGCGGCGTGTGTGATTGTGTGATATGCTGAGTTGCCATGAGAGACGGTGAGTCACACGCCGCACTGTGTGTGGGCAGCATGCAGAACCCAGCTCTTATGACTGCTAGCAAAGACTTAGGCACCGGGTAGTAAGCAGGCAAAAGTGAAAAGGATGCTTCTTTTTGTTGTTTTTCTATCCTGTCGTTGTTGTTATTGTCGTTATGGTTATCATTATTATTATTGCTTTTGATGTTATCCTGAAGGAACACTACAGACGCAGCAGAGATGTTAAATTTAAGAGCTTAGTTGACACTGCTAATTTTTCTGCCTAAATATTTCATTAAATCCCTGATCTTTGCGATTCGCACTCTCCCATCTCATTAAGCCTGTGTGTCGGTGATATTCTTTCTAACCTTAAAAACTAAGTTTGTTTTTTTTTGTTGCTTTGTTTTATGTTCTGTGTAGAAAGCTCTGCGTTAGAGACCACACACGGTGTGAGGGAACACAAGGTTTAAAGTGCCTTTTATTTCAGCACCTGGTGTTCAAACGACTATCAATTACAAGCATGAGGAACAGAAAGTACGGTTATTCAGAGGGTACCCATGGGATGGCGTTATGAAAGTGCCGATTACACAGTCTAACATGTACCCTGAATACTAGAAATGTAATTACTCACGCTGTCATTTCTTCATAATTATACACCCCCAGACAGGAGAGCACTCGCTGAAGACCAAGGTGCCTCGAAAGAACTACATGCTCCAAAGCGCTTGACTTTTTTTTGTTTCCTCCTGTCGTTGCATGGTTGCATTACAGAGGACGCTCACTAGTTAACACCTAAACAGCATTCCAGCAAGTATCAGGCATGTCAACGTGCTACATTTCAAATCAGGTGGTAAACCTCAGAAAGTGAAATATTGGGGAAAATATATGCTAATGTTGAATCGTCTTTATCAATATGTTTCTATACCTTTTTTTCTCAATTAAATTTTGATTAGTTTTAAAGTAATTCAAAGGCACAACCCCTGGGTGGATCTTCTTGACCTTGGTGGGTGGCTTTGCATGCCTTAATGATCCACAGAGCTATTCTCTCTGGAGTTTGAATTCCCAGTAGGGCCTCCCTTGGTGAATAAGTCTGTGGGGAGAAGTCAGACAGACTACAATCCAACAAAATGAAAGGTGCGGAGAATAACTAGTGTATCATGCCTAGAACAGAGTTACCAGGACGCACCCCTGGAGCCAGACCTGGGGGGCGGAGTTCACTGACGAGTGCCTGGTGGGTTTAAATAGAGCGACCATGTAAATCCATGTCAGGACGCTTTTAGAGCTGCTTAAGGTTTTACAAATCACTTTAAAACTGAAAGGCTCCTGCGCTTGGCTAAATAGTTCAGTTCTTGTGCTTTGTTTCATTTGTTTAGTTGATTGACAGACTCATCCAGCTGTTTCATGTTAACATTAGTGACACATGTATGATTAGAATAGACTGACCAATCAGCACACAGCAAGGAATGTAATGCTTTACTGAAACCCAGGGCCTTTTCATTGAAATGGTAGTTAACAAATCCTATCTTACAGTAGCTCAAAGTGTCCTCCCTGACATAGATTATCTGGTCGCCCTAAAGCGGTTCGAAGATGCCATCTAGTCAGCTTCCAAAGGAGCTGTTCCAGTCTCATTTCCCACTAGGTAGAGGAAGACCTAGGACATCCGGGAAGGATTATATCTCCCAGCTGGCTTGGGAACATCTAGGAATCCCCTATAATGAGCTATGGTCTGTAGCCTGGTGTGAGCATCTCAGCATGATGCCATTCCAACCCCCTGCAAAGGGAATCACTTTGGAGATGAGCAAGGCATATTAATTCATTAGATATGTGAGACATAAACAGAAGACGGACTAAGGATTTCATTGATATTTGAATTATGATGGGATTATGTTTACTAAAAATGAAATCATTGCTTTATTTAGGGAAGCTTTTATGATGTAATTAAAGTTCATTCCATTTATGGTTTTTGGCTAAATGTCTTAGTTGATGGTAAATGTTGCACTGAAAGACTGTAGCTCAGTTATGATCAAATTATATAAGTGTAAGAACGTGGTTAATGTAATAAGAGATGTAGCGTCACACTTTCTGATGCTTTTTAACCCGGCATCCTGTCTATCAATCCTGAGCCTCACCCTTGTGCCAGTCTCCCACCCCTCCCACCACCCCCACCCCTNNNCCCATACCCTGACCACGACGTCCATTTGGAAGATTTTATTTTAAGCAGTACTTGCAAATCTGGAGGATTTGTGCTTAGAAACATTTGATCTTCAGCTCTTACCATTGATCTCCATGACTTGAGAAACAGAACCATGTATCATGTCAGTGTGTCCCCTTCATTATTGAATTGTGTTTGCAGAGATGGGAAATCCTTCCTGATGCATGACAATACTATCAGCTGGTGGTTTGAAGAGCTCAGAGCTGACAGAGAGAGAGAGATTTGAGCCAGTGCGCATGTTTGTGTGTGTGTGTGTGTGTGTGTGTGTGTGTGTGTGCGTGCGTGTGCGTGTGTGCGTGGGTGTGTGTGTGCGCGCGCCTATGTGTGTGAGAGAGAGAAGGAGAGAGGGGGAGGGATTTATAATAACTGACACAGGATGCTGTCATGATCATGATTTATCATTGAACAGAAGTGATATGTATAATATTACCCAGTTAATTGAGATGGAAAATCCAATGCATTACACTACACAAAAGGATCTGCTATTAATGTAACCCACTGCAATAAATGTAATTATTATAGTAACCATCCTTTGTTTTTTGAAACTATAGTGTCAAAGTAGTGTTCACTGTTTGAGTTATGTAAATAATTTGATTTATGCCTCTTCCTGTCGGTTACGGTATTCATTTTATACATACTGAAGTGTTTATTTCTTCTTCTTCTTCTTCTTCTTCTTCTTCTTCTTCTTCTTATTATTATTATTATTATTATTATTATTATTATTATTATTGTTGTTGTTGTTTTGTTCAGGTTGCTGCTTTTCTTGTTATTTTCTGATAGTTATAAGTGTAAGTAATTTTTTTCATAGACTTTTGCCATTGCGGTGGTTTTAACGAATACTTTCATTGTAATTCACCGTATATCTTAGCATAATAGTTAAGAGGAAAAATCAGGGTATGACTATCAATAGAGCTTTTTTATTTTTTTTTATTGGATTACATGGTGGGGGTGGCTTTGTGGGGCAGTGGTTATCCTCTGGGACCCGGGTTCGAGTCTCCGCCTGGGTTACATGTGTGTGGAGTTTGCATGTTCTCCCCGTGTCGTCATGGGGTTTCCTCTGGGTACTCCGGTTTCCCCCCACAGTCCAAAGACATGCTGAGGCTGATTGGAGTTCCTAAATTGCCCATAGGTGTGCATGTGTGAGTGAATGGTGTGTGAGTGTGCCCTGCGATGGGCTGGCCCCCCATCCTGGGTTGTTCCCTGCCTCGTGCCCGTTGCTTCCGGGATAGGCTCCGGACCCCCCGCGACACTGTAGGATAAGCAGGTTGGAAAATGCATGGATGGATTATGGATGGCAGAACTTTTTTTTCTTAAAGGAGCATCTGGTTAAAAATAATCCATATTTGCATTGCAGAACCCTTTCTGCAGAGCCTGCAGAGGTCATAAACAATGGCACTGCACTTCTCAGCATCTATTTGGCAAACAGTTGAAAACAGCAGTACTGATAAACTCTTCGGATTGTTCCCACTCCTCATCAGCTCGAACCCTAGCCAATATTTCTGATTTCTGCTTTGGACTTTCTGACCTCTACCAACTGTCACCTTCCCCTCTGCCATCTCTCTTGATGCCCATGCTGGATCCATGCTAGCGTTGCTTCCCTGGAGGCCAAGAGCTTCATCCTGCCCAGAACGTTGTCCTTGGTCTACGTTCTATTTCATTTTCCGCATTAATGTTTGAGTTGGTTCTGCTAGTTGTGTACTTTTGTATCTTTATTTTAGTCATTTTAACAAAAGATAGCTTCCAGTCATCTAAACGTTATCCTCCGGCAAAAAATTATGCACAATGAGATGAAATGTTTAAAATGTTCTTTGAGAAAATGAGCTTTAAGTTTGAGTGATTTTGCTCAGATATTTCTAAGGATGCTTAATGAACATCCAGGCTGAACGTCAGCTTCGGAGAAGAAACTGGAGCTGCAGACTCTCGCCACCATAAACCTTCATCTTTATTTTTGGATCTAAAAGCCATTATGAGTGGTAAGTCTTGAGATGTGAGTAAAATTAGCTGGTGCCAAAAGGCCCGGGGAGAATTAAACTTGACAGCAAGGGTGAATATTTGCTACAAGCTGTAAGGGTCAGATAATCGGTTGTGGCACCAAACAAATCACAAAAGGGTGGTCTCCCAGTGGCTCAACATTAAAAAAAACTAATAAAAAAATTCCCACAATGCATCACTGAGAAAAAAAAACTGATGAAATATGAATTTGAGACAGTAATTTAGTCTCAAACACATCATGGAAAATAATCAGGCAAGGTGTTTATGATGTGTTTTCCAATTACTATCAATTACATGTAGTCATTCTTCTGTAACAGCTAAACTATGGAAACCCAGTTCTAAACAGGAGAATTTCATAGCATAATATATCGACCATATGAGACAATATATCTGAATGAAAACAATATATCTGCTTAGTCTTTAATGAGATTACTTTCAGGCTACCTTACTGGAGCTGTAGATACAGTCTACAGTGATCTATAATGTGTTAGTAATATTTGTCACAAACCTAAATTAGAATTATAAACTAAATGAAATGACGAAGTGCCTGCAAACAATTTTAGTTGCTTCTTGCAGAATTACACAGCAGCTCTATACAGTTTTTGGACATACATTATAGATACCAGATCAGTTCATTTGTTTAGATCTAATGTATTTTTATGGAGTAATGTAATCGTTTGTTTTCTGGTTACAATTCCACAGAGGATGATTTTGGCTGAAAGGTCATAAATATTATCACTATAAAATGAATCCATATCATTAAAATGTGTTAGGATATTAGATACATGGACAGGACAAATTATTTAGTCAATGGGTCTTCTTCTTACATTTTATTTGAAATTAGAAATTCATGTTATGGTATCTTGGACAAATACGACATATTGTACAAGCCATAATGTGGAGTGATTATGAATTGAATAGTTAAAATATAATTAAGATTTATTCGAAGAATAAAGTAAACAAGTCTGTGTAAGGTTTTCCATATTCTGCATACAGTTATTACAGCGTAATGGTATGACCAGAGTAACTCCCCAAACTGGAAACTGATTTTTGGTTTATTCCTGCGTTGTTCTTTACTGGGTAAAAGAAGAATGAGCTCCAGAGAGACCTTTTAGCTATCATTGTTTATTGTTTGAGTTATCAGAATTTGTTTGAAATGTTTATAAATGCAAAATGTTTAAGAAGTCTCTCAAATAAACTAGATTAAAGTATGAACAAAAGATAATTACAGAAAAATAACAACTAATGTTTCCTGACGTCTTGCCGATGTCTTGCTGAAGAAACTGCAATATTAATCATTTTTTGTTTTTCATTTTTAATTTGTATTCTAACTGTTTCTTACAGTGCTATGAGTATTTGATATAATTGAAATTATACATTGTATTTTATAAAAATTATATATGCAATTAAATTATATAGATACAAATGCAGGAGAGAGCAAGACTGGGCGTTGCAGCGTGGGGTCAGCCAATGTCCAACACCCCTGGAGCAATTGGGGTTAAGGGCCTTCCTCAGGGGTCCAACGGTGACATCATTCAGGGTCTAACGGTGACATCATTCTGCCCGTCCTGGGGTTCAAACTGGCCGCAACCTTTTTATCACAGGCACAACCTACAGAGTCAGTATAATAGCATTAGTACATTAACAGGTGATTCTATCGTTTTACCTACATTTATTAAAGCTCCATTTTATAACTACTTTTAAAAATAACACATTAAAGGGTGATTAAACATTACTTGTCATTCAATAATCAGTTCCTACAAAGTTGAGGGCTCATATTATCATAATCATAGTACTATTTTGCCTGTCTTTCAGTTCCCACTTCCAAGCAAATGTAATTATTTAATGAGTCTCCCTGTAATCATTATCCTCATCCTTAACAAAGTTCCAATGAATTGAAGTAATTGATGAGTTAAAAGTATTGAAGGGAGTTTTATGCCATTTAAGTATTATCTTCTGTTTTTCCATATCTTGATT
The DNA here is from genome assembly GCA_026777045.1 of Hyperopisus bebe. NCBI lineage: Eukaryota > Metazoa > Chordata > Actinopteri > Osteoglossiformes > Mormyridae > Hyperopisus > Hyperopisus bebe. The sequence continues at coordinate 14,515,716 of JAODJW010000035.1, read as the reverse complement.
CGAAAGAGGCAGCAGATTTTGTCAAGTTTTCCTGAATGTAAACTTTTGCAGTATCAGGTTTGCTGCTAGTAGGTTCTGTGTTTTTCAGGCTCCTACATTTCTCCAGTATGACAGGCTTTTCAAAGCATGTGTGCCTGTGAGTTAACATGATTTCTACCGTTGCATTTCGAGCGTTCTTCCTTCACACTCCCTACCCTACAAAGAAACACACAATGCAAATGTTCTCCTGCGTGTAAGCATCTGTCACACAGTCATATTAATTACGCCCTGAATTCATTTATGCAAATATACATTGACAAAGAAATGAATAATTAGCAGCCATCTAAAATCATTGCCTTGAAGTATATTATGCTGTAACAGTTATAGGCTGAGCGTTGCTGCTTGAACCCAGGGCAAAGCAAATTTGTGGGAAGGGCCCCATTTCACAACCACACACAAGACATAAAAATACACATATACAAGAATTAATGTCCTTGAAACTTTATGAAACTATTACACAAACACTCCTGACTTTAAAGACCAAGATCTGTTACAATGATTAGGTGATTAATCGAATTGGTGGATAAGCAAGAAGCTGCCGCTACTGATATTTCGAGCTCACTGTATTAGTAGTAGGTTTGTGCCAACCATCTGTAGATATTGTTTGTGCCATTTATAACATTTTGTATATTTACAAATGATGTGAGATGAGATGCTTGGCACTGAGATGCCCTGCTGCCATTTCCATGACCAGCGTACAATGCCAACTGGTTGGAGAGCTGGTTGTATGCCCCAGCGGCCGTTAAACAGATAGGTCATTAAGTGAGGAGTATCTGCACATCCAAACATGTCCAGCAAATGAAAACCACAGAGGCATATGTCTGTAGGACAACAACTCACTTGCCTTCTTATATTTGCAGTAGCACGCGTATTTGATTAGCAATTGTACACAGCTAGCTAACCTTGCTTACTG
>JAODJW010000035.1:14491239-14503707 GCA_026777045.1 Hyperopisus bebe | reverse complement strand
CCACCAACATTTAGACACACCCACTAAATTTGACACACCCACTAAGCTTCTGACACACCCACCAACATTTAGACACATCCACTAAGCTTCTGACACACCCACTAACATTTAGACACACCCACTAAGCTTCTGACACACCCACTAAATTTGACACACCCACTAAGGTTCTGACACACCCACCAACATTTAGACACACCCACTATGCTTCTGAAACACCCACTAAGTTTCTGACACACCCACCAACATTTAGACACAACTACCAACATTTAGACACACCCACTAAGTTTCTGACATACCCACCAACATTTAGACACACCCACTAAATTTGACACACCCACTAAGCTTCTGACACACCCACCAACATTTAGACACACCCACTAAGCTTCTGACACACCCACTAAGCTTCTGACATGTCCGTCAAGCCTTGGACACACCCACTGCTCCATCCTGCAGAGACTCACGTCATACCACTGGTATTTCTAGGTTTCATCTGCCTGTTCTTGCAGGCTACATGGCCAGTATTCCATCGAAGGTCCAATCCTTATTTAACGTGCTCCTGAAATATTCACAAACATCCCACTTCCTTAGCAAAATGTTGATGAAGCATTTGTCGGTTCTTGATCTTTCACAGTATAGCACCTGCTTAACATGGTATTTGCAACGAATAACGGCATACCATGCTGAAGATTTCCACATAAAGTCGAATGTTACTGACATCATTATATTCACCTCAACCACTGAAGGAAAACATAATTGTTTTTATGTGGATAGATGTATCTGTAGCTGGATTTAATTATGCGGTGTCATTCCATTGAACTGCCACAAAAAAATTCAGCAGCGTCGATGTCACTCAATATCACTCGTGTCTCTCATTCAGCTATGGCTGCCTAGACTATTAACGGCTCTTCCTCTCATCATTTTTCCAGGCGACCGTTCTTTAAATGCATTGAGGACATAGTATCTAAAGTCATTATCTTATCCATCATAATACTGTAAAATCTCATATGTATTTTCATTATCGATGCACTCGATCTGATATGTGTTCCCTTATTTAACGTTTTGGGTGGGGCCATTGGGCCCATTTGGTTCTATTGTAAATAAATGCAGTTAGTAGAGAATTTAATTGCTTTTAATGATTAAGCACTGGAGTGTTTATCTGGTTTAATGGGATATGTAGCCCGGAGTATAGCCTGCTTAATTGTCAGGGTTGTTTGCCTACTTCAGGTGTACTGATCATATCTGCTGTGTGTGGTATGTGATTTCGGACAGAGATATACCCTGTAAAAAAAAAAAAAAAAAAAAAAAATTAGAAATGATTAAAATACTTATGCTGGGTCATGTGCCCAGCTTGGTAATATTCTAATATAATATATGATAATAATATAATACTGTATTATATTCCTGAGAATTCATTGGAAGCTCACTTACGACTATGACAGAGGGCATGTACATATATAATGAACTATTTCCCTCTTTTGAACGCTGCTTTGGACAAAAGCATCTGCAAAATAAATGTAAATGCAAATGTATCTGTTTCTTACATTTTGATATGGACCAGATGGATTTGAATCTTGAATGTATTGAGTCTGCGGATAATAGTAATTAAAATTATTTAGGAGGGTGAGTCTGTTGCTTGATGCTGTCAGCTGGGCCACACAAAGACCAGGCTGGGCCTGAAAAAAACTACTGACTGCTATATCGTCCCAATGTGATAAAAACCTGTTATTTTTACATTGTAGGGACCACCTTTTCGGTTACCACAAGGGGAAGTTCAATTTTATAAAAGTGTGTGACTGCAATGAGAAAGCTTAAAATGCAAAAACAGTTGAATTTTGCTTACTTATGGTTATGGGTAGGGCTGGGTAGGGGTTACGGTTGTCATAGTTAGCGTTAGCATTTTTCTCGTAGAAATGAATGAGCAGTCCCCATAAAGATATGTTTACCCGAATGTCTGTATGCCCTGCGATCGACTAGCATCCTTGCCAAGGTACACGCCACGCTGCCCTGTATGGCCTATGATAGGGTCCAATCCTCCCTGACCAGAATATGTGGTTAGAAGATGAATGAGGAAATTATTTCGGAGGAAAGAAGCATCACTTAGCTTTTAAGGATCTTTCTTATTAACAGAGTGGGTCATTAGCTGATTGTCCCCACAGGAAACTTCTAGCCAAACAATGACTTTTGTTTTTGGGACATTGAATACCTAGTGACCAAAGCTCCTGAATACTCACTGCAACCACCTGTCCTAAGTCCGTGGCCTGTTTGTAAGGCTGTTTCATATAATTTTTTAGCTGGTTATCTTTTTCATAAATAACGACAGCGAAGAGATTCACAGGACAACAGACGAAAGGAAGATGAACAGATGAAGAGTGACTCACTGCACACGGCCATGTTGCATGGTCAGAGAAAAGGGCCGTTAGACAAGTTAGACTGCAGCTCATGTGCACTACAGCTCCACAGAAGAACTGTTACTGTTATTGTTGTCACTGCTGACGCCATTGCTGTGGTTGTTTTCGCTATATTGTTAATGTTGTTGTTGTCGCTATTATTCTCATTGTTGTCATTATAATAGGTAGCAGTAGTAGTGTGAGGAACATAACTAGAAGCACTGGGACCCCTGAATCTGCCAGGACATCCATGTCCCACCAATGCCCACAGCAGTAGCAGTAGTATTAATACTAGTATAGCTTTCGACTGTTCATTTTTTGAATGAATCATTCTGATGGGTAATTTCCCGAATGATTTATACATCACAAACCAAACAAGTGCACGCTTTAGCTTGTCTTTCTCCCACTCCCCAGTTTGTCTCCATTGAGTCCGCTAACGAGGACACTGTAACTGGAGCGCCGTCATTCCGGGCTCTCTCCGCCTGAGCGAGCGTCCTCCATCAGGCACGGTGGGGTGTTATTATCAGCTCTGTACCCCCGCCACCCCCCCCCACCGGTTCCACACGCTCCCGTTCCCGTTTATCCTCATGCAGGCGGAGGACCGCGGGCGGGATACGCACCCGCTGACTCCGACAAAAGTCTTGATGGACTCTCGTCGGAGCCGCCGCTGTTCATCTGCATGGCTGATCAATGTGCTCTTTGTGGATCTGCCTGCTGATCTGTCCCGGCCGAACCGTCCTGATATGAGCAACTGTAAACAAAGCAAGACAAGAGGCAGATGCAAAGCAGAACAGTATGTTTTTATGTATACTTCAATATGTGATATATAATGAAATGTGCATTTTTGTAATTAATAAAAGTGACAGACACGTTTCTGACTCCACAGGCCATAAACAAAGCTTTTCCATATATCTTTGCATTGCTGGTATTTTATATTGGAAGGACACCAAGCATTACAAGAGCAATCTTCATGTTCATCTTCATTTCAGTCATTATTTCATGTTAATCTTATCATTGTAAAGGTTTGTGTTGTATTGCACATTTTCTGTATTTCTGCAATGACTTTGACTAGCTTGGACAGACCAGCCATTTCCAATTAACCAAAGCCAAAGTTGTGATCCAATATATTTCAATCCACAGCAGATGGCAGTAAAAGGGGTTTGGCACGGATGTGGGGGAAAAAAACAGAAAACTTCTTGGTTGCTGAAGAGGCAGAGTCACTATTGCTGAGTACTTTGTGAACGTCGGGCTGGACTGGATGGATGGTATCGCCGTACCACGGAGAAAGCTGCTCATGGGAGAGAAAGATTTTCAGTTCCAGAACCAGGAGGGGTCGAGCTTTTATCCAAGGTTTTATACGGTACCGCTGTGCTGGTTCTGTTTGTTTGTCTCACAAATGTTTTGGACGGTGGAGTTTGTGTGTCTCCGCAGGTTTCTCTGCAGTGAACATTCTCCTATGGTTGGCATCTCACTACACTGAAGTATGAAGTTCTCCTTTTTTAACCTGAACGACAAAATGGCTGGTGCCTATAGCAGGAAACATGCTGCATATTTCAGAATAAACCCCTAATTGAATATCTGGCAGCAGGCAGAGTAGTGTTTATGGGTATTACCATCTAACTGAAGAACCACCTGTTCAAATCCTGCATGGACATTGCTGTTGTGCCCTTGTGAATCTGTATAACCAGAGTTATTTCACTAACCTGCAAAATGTATTAAGTTGTCAGCTATATTGTTTTGAGAAAAACAAAACAAAAGCTAAAATAAATCTGGATGGATCTCTGGGGCTAGCCATTGTAAAAGTATGTGATTCTGTTAATCTCTGTACAGCTGTATGCTATACACAGAACAAATCATGCCATAAAGACCAATACAATAACATGACAAAACAAAACACAAGTTTCACATATTATGTTGCTTATCTTTCATTCAGCATTTATACCACATTGTAACAGGTTAAGAGAAAAAAACTTTTGTGTTTCAATAGAACTAGCAATATTGAAACGAGTAATTTGTGTTTGGTGATTTCAATTCTCAAGACGTGCTCTCCTCCTGACTGCCAGATGGTAATGCTACTGGAACAGCTGAGATGAGGATCTCAGAAGGGAACAGAAAGACAACATAGGGATGCAGCAGCATTTTGCTCTTTACTCATGTATACTGATGATATATTATACAGTCATAATGTTCTTTCAAAATGTTCATGCCATTTTAATGTTTCAGTTTTTGCCTAAATTTTAAAGTGGGTCATTGAGTTTGACTCATGGGAGTTTTGCTTGCACAAAAATGTTCTGATAGCATAACAAAAAATATTACTTCAGGGAGATAACCAATCAGATTGTAGAGGAGGTGGGTTCAAGCAACCAATCAGATGTCTTGTCCTGCCTCCTCTTCTTGCATGGACCCACCTCCTCTACAATCTGACTGGTTATCTCTTTGAAAAAATTGTTTTTTTTTTTTGTTCAGTCCTCAGAACATTTTTGTGTAAGTTAAACTCCCACAAGCTTGAACTTGCTAGAATTCTATTTGCTTGGTCAACATTGCACAAAGCTATAAACAAGAGAGGTTGTTAAATTGTACTCAAAATTAAATGCCACAAACTGTTGTTTTGAACATTTTTTTTTTTTTCATTTTTTGCAGATTTTCCATTTTGCATGTCAGATTTTGATCACTCATCTTCTACTTCGAGAGTACAAACATCTGTTGTTGTCCAGTATTATTTTTAACTAACTGCATTCTGACATAAGATAAAATAAATTTCATGCATGCGACAAATCAGATGACGCATGAAAGCACCACTTGCGGTAAAACCTCGTTGTGATGCTGAGACGGAACTAATTGCGTCCATGTGTACCCTTCACGGCCGTGTACTTGCTAAGCGTGGCTCCAGGTAAAACGTCAGCTTCCATGAGCTCGAGAACAAGGCAGAGTGGGTCCTATCATGTGCCAACCCTCCCCCCACCCACCGAGGGCAGGAACAACAAGGGTACAACAGCGAGAGATTTCCCTGCCGCTTGCCTTTGCCAAGGAGACATGTCTGAATTCCAGAATATCAGTTTGAATTCCTTCTCCCTAAAAATACTAAGGCCTTAAGAGGACATGAGTCAAGCAGTTGAACCTTTCCACCAGCAGTTGCCTCTCGTTTCCTATGGAAGGCCACCTTCTTTCCTGGTGGCGGCTAGTTGTGAAGCTGTTTTCTATGCCTTTTCGATGGACGAGTTTTGGCTTGCCATATTTGCCAATTGTCATCGTTCCTGTTTAAAATGAAAAAGCCAGCTGGCCAGTAAAACAGGTATATCTCTCCCAGGTCACTGTGTCTCCTAGGCTCCACCTACACAAGGGCACCTTCCTTCATGCCCATGGAATGTGTGGCCCTCAACCATCAATGATCATTCTTACTATTATTAGCTGTAGTATGTGGGGAAAAAAATGCTTTAATTCATTGTGAAATATCAGATCTGTGGAGGGGTGCAATCTGATACAATAAAAACAAAAATTTAAATTCAAAAAAGCTTTTAAATATTGTTTGTATTATGTCTTCGTGCAATTAATGGATTAATGCAACTTAAATTTTACCAGGGGAAAAATATGAGATTTTTTTATACATTGTTAATTATTTTTCCCAGAGCAGTCTAATTAACTCAACAAGGCCTAGTTGTGTTAGCCTGAAGCTGTGTTAGCCTGAAGCTGGCCAAAAATCGTCCGGCCCTCAGGTGCACCTGGGCTTCACAGTAACATTTACGGAAATCTGTCTCCTGCTCAGCCCAGCTTTCAGTTCAGCAAAGCCCTGCTTACAGAGCAACAGTGGAAAGGCGAGTCTGACAGCATCGATATTAGCAGAATCATGCAGCTGTTGCAAAAGTTTGGGAGGTGAAGATGGGTGGAAAGCTTATTTTTAGCCTCACTGCTATTCCACTTTATAGGGAATCTGCTAAGAACTTTTATGCTGAAAAGGATGTGTACTGTATCTGTTCATTCGCCACTTCCCTGCCTGAAGGAGGACGGATCTCAAAAGGTGATTATGCAAGTCACGCCGGCATATTAGCTCACGAGCTGCATATTCTGTGTTCAACATTAATGGCAAGTAGAAGCTGCCCCACCTGCAGCTACTGAAAATGTGCTGCTGAACTGCATAGAGTCACTTTACCAAACAGCAGATGATGGCTGCAGAATCCTTGAGGGTTTTACAGATACTGTCTATAGTTCCGGAGGTCAATGTCGGTCTATGGTTTATTCATCGGGAAAAATGTATGTTTACTTTTCACACCTAAACAGCTACCATTCATGGGGATCCTTGTTGTTGCCAAGGAGATGAAAGCATCTGATTCGATCATCTGTATTCTTGATTAGAAAATTAGCCTCTGTCTTTGTTTTAAGATAATCTTTTTCTGGTCTGAAAGAGTTTCCATTTTAAAAAACTCAGATTAGTTTATATGAGTTTGTTCTGTAGCCTCTTCTCAAGTGCCCTCCTGTTAAAAAAGTATTTAAAAAATAGGACTTATTTTTGGCTTGAAAATATGGCCTGTTTACCAATTTTATACCCAGCGTACGCACAAAAGTTATCATTTGTTTTACATATAATAGACATGTTGTCAATACACGGCGTATTGGATTGAGATAATCATCAGTTTAAATGCCATCATTAAAAATAATTTACCCAACTCTGTGCAGGAAAGCAAAGCGTTGATTGTCAGCAGTCCATTCATTAAAATGTCACGTTTACCCCAGGATTGTGTAACAGAACGCGTAAGCTGTGCAAACCTTCCCTCAGAAGGGGGCCTTTCTTCTCCTCAATATCCCTTCATCAAAATGCGAGTCACATGGCCCCATTTCCAGAAGCTGCCCCCTTGTCTGAGTCACACAGTCCTATAGTAATCAAATGCTGCCATTCAGACCCCAGGCTCCTGTGAGCTTCCACTCCTTACAAGAAGCGCAGCAAGAAATTATCACTTTAATTCTAATGAGTGCCCTGGATTTTGGCTGTATATTCAAAGCCTGGGTCAGAACCAGTTAAACCCGAAGGTGTGTATTATGCCTAAACGCTTAGCTGCGAAAACTTTAGAGGGCAAGTAATTCGGAGTGGCACGATAAATAGCTAGTCAGTTAATCTTTTAGCTACAATAAACATATCTCTTGTATGTGTTCATATAGGGCAAATTATCTGTCGTGCAACTTTTTTTGATAGTGTAAATCACAGCCACAAGATTTTTAACAAAATATAAATGTAAATCTGTTATAGGCCTGGTAGGCCTATTTACAACTCAAATGTGGTGTTTTTGTTTTGTTGAAAATGCGTTAAAGCGGTTAAAATTGATCTATATTCAGTTCTGCACGCAACAATTCTTGCTCCCATTCGTATTTTACACCATCTCTACTGCATTTAAACACAATTCATCTCTGTGTGCATGCATAGGGAATACGAACATAAGCCGGAGTTATTTAATAAGTAATTTAAATGTTTAATAAAGATGAACACTTCTTAATGAACTGGGGGTAGAGTAAGCGTAGTGAGATGCCTTGATTTTCCTGTTATACGGCCAGTGATTATGGAATGAGAACATGCGATATGAAGTATCCCAGGAGCGATCAGCCTTAGTTCGCGTCTGTAAATATAACGCTGAGTGTGGAACAAACTCCCAGGCTCTCGATAAACGGCAAAACCACGAAAGGGGCTGAGCACCGGGGAAATGGTCCCATCTTTCTGATATGCAAATTGCTGCAGCATGAAATAGGAGGAGAGGCGCAACGAGATTAAGCAATGGCGTGATATTAAATCAGCTTCCTTTTTGGCGGTGAATAGGTGAGAGGTGGGATTTTTCCAGTCCCTGGTTCAATAATAAACAGAAACACAAAATTCACGCACATACACAATCGGCGTTATAGCAATATTTTGTACGTTTGACACGGAGGTAGCCCTTTAAGACCATAATTCGCAGCTGTGGATTGTTTCTGGTATTTCCATTGGGCGGCGGTAAATGTATATTTAAGCGAGATCCGCGCTGCCTGCCGGGGCTCATAGACTCGCTGATGATGCAGCTGGTGTCTTTGGAAACAGGCTAATAACTTTTTTTTGTATCCTGGACGCAGTATGCATTTCTTGCGATGTGTTTATGCTTTATTCTGGGGGAGTAAACGCTTTTAAGCTTTAAGGTACATTTTCCTTTTCTCCCCCAGCAAGCATAATGCAGGTTTAACGCGCCGTTGAAAGCCGCTCCATTAACTTCCTGCGGGCTTTAGGACCACGTAGAGAAATTCATAAGGAGCCAGTGTTGTGTGCTTTTCACATAGCGGCACTCTGAAGGAAACCCCCCATCGGACCTGCTATTACAGGATACTCATGAAATGTACAGAGATCTGGCTCCTTCCGCGCTGCAGCCCTGCCTGCGACCGCACATGTGCATGTGGGGATGCTGAGCGGCGACGGTACGTTTGGAGGATCCTTGATCAACAGCTCCTGCCATAGAGGAGGCGGACTTCTTTGATGTTTAATCTCGCCCTTCAGTCTCTCTCCGTTTAATCTTTCTCTCTCATTTTGTATTTTGTCTTTAATAGTTATATTTTTCGCATTTCTGGATCACGTTTATTTGAAGGAAGCTTGGCAGTTTGTCTGGCACCTCACATCGGAGAAAATCTAAACAATTTTATTGGATTAAACTCACTTTTGGACAACTTGGTTGTTGCTTGAATGGGATACCTGGATGAAATATCATTTACACCCCACATACTTAAATCAGACGGAACCGTTCTTTGTGCTGATCCGGCGTTTTGATGACCGTATGTTTTCTTATTGACTGACACCCAATCGGACAGTATAGAAAGCTCATTATAGGTAAGCAGAATCTTTCCATCTTTTGAAGTGGCTTCCTTCAGCAGTCGTTTGTTAAAGTTGTTGTTTTTTTAAAAAAATAATCTTTTCCGTTATGAGATTGGTGATTGCGGCGATGCAGCGATCCGTTGAATTTGGAAATAATGACCGTTATTAATAAGGTTATAGCAATAAAAAACCTTTTTTCTTATTGTGACATTTTATATTTAAAACTTTAGAGTCTAGTTAAATTACAGACCATCGGGCTTGCCTGCAATGGCTTTCAAGTTCACCACTTGGCAGCAATTCAGGTGAGATGGACATAATCCAATCTATCTGTATCTCTATAGCCATCTGCGGTGCCTGCATGATCTCCCACATAGTTGAAACCAGAATTAGCCGGCAGATTTTTTCTTCTATTTTGCGTTATGTGTTGACCAATCTAATAAAATTCTGGTGCGTTTGAAATGATTTATTATTAGAAATCACCCACTGCGGTTATGTCTGGACGTATATTCTAGCAACCGCGTTGCAGAAACCTACATCCACTTACCTAACTTTTGTTTCTCCCGTGTGTCGCGTTTTGTTTAAGTGTTGTTTAAGTCACACAGAAATACTCCTTCGTTTTAACATGAAATTCCGTCCCATCCATTTCGTTCGGGCGATTAAAACCAACTTATTAAAGCTGTGTATTAATGGAAAACTTAGTAGCTGCAATATAGCAGTACAAAAGCAAAAGATGAATTTTACAGTCATACATATTAACGATATTATGATGAAGATTGGCTCTTTTTCGTGTATGGTTGCATGCATGTATCTATACAGTGTTTGCTTGTCTGCATGAAAGGAGCAGTAAAAAAATCAAACGACATTTTCTGGTCTCGGAGGCTGCTTATTTCAGCCTTATTCGAATATGGTTGCATGGCTTTAAGTTGGTTTATTTTCGACGCGTTTAATTATGGCACGACATGCGTTTTTGTTGGTCTGCCAAGTTCCCGGTGGTGCCCGGAGGATCGGCGCATTTTCCCTGCTTCACGCAACAGTATGAGCGACTGTCTAAAGCCCAGAAATCGGTGCTTGTCAATTGTATCTCAAGCCATGCAGCATCGTCTCGAACGCTTTCCTACGGCTCTAGTCTATTTTGTTAGATATGATGTAGCCTAGCATTTCCCGTTTAATGCTGGGAATAAGGTTACAGATAATTACTTATGTAACGTTTTCAAATCCAGTGATCTTCGAAATTACAGCCAATTTAATTATTGTAAAATGTAGGTTATTACACGGCGTCCGACAAATAAATAGATAGGCTGAGAATATAAAAGAAAAAAACTGTACCAATGAACAATTTTCACTGATCACGTCGCAATCAATAATCTTTTGGAAGATTAAGGAAGAAACACTGTCGCAACGCAACCTGTGTTTAACACAATTGATTTAATCTGTGATATATTGGAGACACTTTCCATACTTACCTGTAGTTTTCGGAATTATGAGTAGAACTAGTTCAATATAGGCTACTGTAAATTGAATGGATGCCATGGAATTTTCAGAAAAGACAGCGCTGGAAAACTGACACGGAGTTGCTATAGGTCGTTTTATAGTGGCCGCCACAATTTAGGCTCAAGATTTAAGAGTATACCAGTCTACTTCAGATATTACAAAATACCAAAAAGCTGACAAATCAAATTAAATTTAAATGCAGTTGATCGATACAACCGGCACACCGCATGCTTCAAGCTGAAATCAATATTTTGCTGTCGACTTACGGAAAGGCTTATTTTGTTGGCATAATGTTTTATACTGGAGACTCGCATTTTCAGGCACCGCATTATGCAGTGAAAATACCATCGACTTGTAACGAAGACAGAGCTTCAATACCGGGTTTCTTAACGCTGCTCCCGGGGATCCCAGGGGAATTCTGGATTTTGTTCCAATCAACTTCTTAATTAATTAGGTTTGATTGAGCTGTTTGGAAACGAAGACATGTATGTCACATATAAGGCCAAAAGCGACACATCCTTTCGGATAATATAAATATAAATAATATATTTTATGAACTTTATTTGACGCAATTATTACATTCGAATATAGCCGTAAAATTAGTTATCAGTCTGTCTTTAACAAATTAATTGGCGATTAATTCTTACTATTAGGGGAATCTATATTTTTTTCAACCAGGCAATTGATATAAAATTAATTCATATTGAGAGATTTATCATAATGTTAAATGTTAATTAATTAAAGTGTTGCTGTTGGTATCATCATATTCGGGACTGGCCTTAATTACAATTAAAGTTCGGACTTTACAGCTCAAGATTGATCAGTTAATAACCAGTAGCTCAGCTGAAATACCAGATTAGTTGAATTCTTGGCGTATATCAAGATAAATAAAACTTATCCCGCCCCCCAAGCACCAAAGTAATGTTACTACATTCCTTATTCTTTTGATGTGTTTTTCTCTTATCTATCTATCTATCTATCTATCTATCTATCTATCTATCTATCTATCTATCTATCTATCTATCTTTGGTAAGTCTCTCTCTGGAGGCAGGTTGCTGAGGTCTGGAATCCTTTTATATGTATAACTTGGTCGAAACCGCAATACCACATTTGTTCACATGTGATTTTGGTTTCTTGCCTTCACAATGTATTCTGTGCACACACATACAAAACATGTCATTATGCCAAAGATGGGCTGTGTACATTTCACCTTCTGGTTCTGCTACATGAATCGGGATGACATCTCTTCACTTCTGACTCGATAGAGCCTGCAGTCATTTAGATAACTCTCCACCCCCATCAACCTCTGTTTGCACATTACAATGCATGTTAGGTAAACGCCTTGATGGCTGAACACTTTATCAGGCATACTCCATGCTGATTTACACATCTTTCCCAATGGGTGCATTAACTTTCAATTGTTTAATATTGCTTCTGATGCTGTGTGGATTATGTGCTGTTTAAAAGCCATTATGTAGCCATGATGGAGTAATTCTTGTGTAAATATCCTGGGAATACGTTGTTGCTCCTATACACCAAGGGTGGAATGCCAACCATTAGTATCTTCACTTAGAGGGATACGGCATTTCGACTTTGCTACTTTATTATCAAGAATACATCATTACTCCCCCATGGTTATATAAATCACACAAGGACTCTCGTTCCCTGGCTAAGACTGGTTCGGGAATTCCGGTTTGAACAAGAAGTTTGCCATTAATCATGTAATGTGTTTATACAGGTAATGGCTGCACTGAAGTTCATATGGAAAGATCCCCC
>JAODJW010000035.1:14426214-14444213 GCA_026777045.1 Hyperopisus bebe | reverse complement strand
ATAATAATAATTACTGTTACTGTCTATCATTGTCTAAATGTATTTTTACTGTCTAAATATATGTATTCAGCTAGTGCAGGGGTGCCCAATCTTATCCGCAAAGGGCCGGTGTGTACGCGGGTTTTCGCTGCAACTCCCTAATTAGATTACTAATTAGAGGACTGATTGGATGAAGAGTCCTCACACTTGGGTTTGAACAGCTGACCTACATGTTACCCCAAAAACCTGCATACACACCGGCCCTTTGCGGGTAAGATTAGCTAGTGTAAACATGCACGATGCTAACACAGCTAATGCCAGGCTCAGACTGAAGCGTTACCCTTTGTTTCCGCTGAGAGACGTGCCGCGTGACTCATTTCCCTGCGCTAACAAGTTATCTTAGGTCGGCGTTCACAGTTTGATTTTTTTTTCTCCAAACTGGTTGGTTTGACTTTTAAGAAATTCTAATGAGCTTGAGAACTGAGGTACCACTGTAATTGTATTTTTGTTTCAATTCAATGTAACTGTATAGGTTACATTATTAAGATTCAATAAATACAATGTTTCTGTGGTTGAATAATTGTGGGAAATAATCGTAATCTCCATATATTAGTCAGAATAATTGTGACTGATTTTTGCCATAATCGAGCAGCCCTACTGCACACCCAACTTCATCTGACATATTTTGCATATTTTACCAAACAAGAGCAGGTGCAACAGATTTAAGTAACAAAACAAATGTCAGTTACTTTTATCAGTTTCCAGTTTAAATTCACCAGATAACACGACATTGACCTTCTCCTCTTTTTTTTACTCGTCTTATAGCCCATAGGTTATAAACCTCTAAATGAAACTTAAGTGTACTATTCTCTTCCAAATAATAAGAGGTGCAGGGTAGGAGTGTAACGATATACTCAGCCTGCGAGACGAGACACGATAATGGGTTCACGAGTACGAGACAAGACGATATTTTAACAATATTTTACGGAAAACTTCAAAAAGGAAATATATTACTAGGAAGCAGCCTTTTATTTCCATTCATTTGAAAGACAAAAAAATGCTTCGGTTGTAATGTGTTGAGGAGTCGCTGAAACCCCGGATTTTCTACTACAGAAAATGGTTTCATGTCAGGTGCAATGAAAATGCCGATATCCTTTGTTATTGAAGTGGCTCTAGCTCTTGACTGTGAAAGCTGGGGTGCAAACACATTTGTAAGCGTTTTCTGGCCTTTTAATGTTTTCTTCACTGGTGCAGTGGATTTAAGTAAAGAGCGATGAGGGTGCTGCAAATGGCTTTGCGTAGTAGTAGCTTTAGCCGCTATGTGCGGCATTATTTTCCTACAGTGCTTACAGATGGTTCACCTTCGCGAGACCGCTTCTGACCTTGACGAGAAATTTCGTCATGTTATAATGTCGCGAGATCTCTTTACACCCCTAGTGCGGGGTATTATTATTAATACTAACATCACATGTTATGCACATATAATTTTTACATCCCTAGTAAGTTAGATTAATATCAGTTTTTTTATACCTATATACTGTACGGACATTATGGTGCTGGAGGTTAAAGTTTTACTAAAGCATTTTTACTCTGTCATGGAAAAAAACCTTAGCTAGCTAATTTACAATTTTAATGATTATTCCTTTTCAAGATTATCTAGTACGTATCTAATAATCAGTTTATTCAGTTTAACGTTTACCTTCGATGTTTGCTGCCACCCAGATAGTCCATATTCTTGCTGCCTCCCAGCTCCTGGTAAAATGTGGACTGTCTGCAGGTCCCCGATGATCACATTGGGAAACACTGCTCTAAAGTGGAAATGCAGGTTGAGATTGGGTGAGGGCAAATGGCATAAGTTGATGATGCAAGACTCCATTATGTGGGACTTGATGCTCTTGACCCAAATTTGTTTGGTTGCTTGCGGACGATTGCAAAACGTCCTGCCTGAAATATAAACCTAAATCACTATATGGTTTTTTTAATCACCAAGAGATTTTGTCCATAGCCAAATGTGATTATTGCAGTAGTGTAATGAGAGATTTAATATTCCTGCATCATCATATTGTGTTTGTTCTCCAATTTAAATGGCAGGTCAAAGGTAAACCGATTATGTTTTTTCCCCCAGATCTCATTATCACCTGCCTGTGTTTGTCATGTTAAACATGTGACGCCTGTATTTCATGATTCCATGATGTCCCCTTAACCTCAGGGTTACAGTCTTCATGTTCCATAAATCACTGGTGGTGTGAAAATTGAAAAATAACCACAATCTCCAGCTATAAAAATATCCGCCATACTAACAAATTAATATTTGGCTCAGATTTCTACCAAAGAAAACATATAAATTAGGAATGAACTACTTGAATTTTGGCGGATTTTTCAAACAATGAATGACAGCTAAGGTTCAGTTCTGTGTGATTGCATACTGAACAGGGCTTGAAAGATCAAATAACAGCATAATTGAATTGAAATTTTCTATGTCCGTTGCCTTCCTAAGTTTTTAAGCTCAGAGGTGATTGGTATGTCTTTGCTTTCTTGGCCATGAGTAAGGAACATGTTTACATCTCTGGTTGTTTGGCTATAAAAGTGTTCTGCTTGGATGCCTTCCTACAAGGAGCAATCCGAATCTCGTTTCTCTATCCTACTGTTTCATTCTCTGTACCAAGGGAGAGAATGAGAGTGACTTTGAAAATGGTGATTAATGACGTGCAGGAGGACCAGCAGAATGGCCAGAGTTATTTTGATAAGAATCGTTGAACTCTTTGCACATCAGATATATCAAAGACAGGAAGGCGTCTGATATATCAGACACTGACTGCCTTTTTATTGAACAGTGCATTTCCACATCAAGGTAACACTTTGGAACCACCAAATGACAAAAGAAGAAATTAAATAACCCAGTGAGTTTACATTTACAAATCAAAGTAAATACAAATGTTGTTAATGGAAGTCAGTTGTCTATTTTTGTATAGTTCTTTGTTTGAGGTTGCAGTCAGGGGGTGACATGTTGGTTCATTAGGTTGTGCAGTTGCTTCACACCTTCTGGGTTGGAGGATTGAATCTCAGCTCTACTGTGTGTGTGTGTGTGTGCGTGTGGGGAGGGTTGGAATGTTCGCCCCCCCCATTGTATGGATTTCCACCTGCAGTCTAAAGACATGTGGTTAGGCTAATTGGCACCTATAAGCTACCCATAGTGCATACCAGTATGTATGTGTCCTGCAATGAACTGGCATCCCATCCAGGTTCTACCTGGTCCTTGTGTCCTGCGCTGTCCGGGACGAGCTCCAGATCCCCCTGACCTACCCCTGACTAAGTGGGTGGAAGGTGGATGAATGGATATGCTAGTCATTATTTTATGCCACAGGCTTTAAATGATTTGAAAATACCAAAAGAATAAGGTGACATGGGAGGAAAGAGTGATTAGCAAGTGTTGGTGGTGCGACAAATACTATCAGTAGTCTATTATAAAGATAATTATGTGTGTTACTATAACTCCACCATAAAGAGGATCTAGGCATTTGGAAGCACATTAAAGGAATACACAGGTCTAATACATAACACTCTGTGATATTCAGAATCTTTACAAAAAGGTGAATAAAATATAAAGTATATCTAATAGTGTAAATGGTAGGCAAAGTCTGCTTTTCCAGAAACCATTGCCGTCCTGCAAGCATCCGTTAAGAGCACGCCTGGGGACTAACACCACGAGGAGATTGAGGTGTTTGCGTCAGAGGAGCGTGCGAGCTGGATCTCTCAGGCCTGTGAAGCTCCCACGCCCCCTTAAGTGGATCCAAGCTGACGCGCTACATAAATACTCTGCAATTCGGCTCCCTGCGACTCGCTGCCGGCAGCGAGGCGGCGCACAGCTGTGTCGCCGTTCCCCCTGCCGACACGGAGGCCATACATCATCCAGGGGACTGGGAGGGGGGTGGCGAGGAAGTCGTCAGCTCAGTATGTGACTGCAGGTGCTCCAGCAAGTGTAAAGGAAGGAAAAAACATACATATAAAAACCATTTCATAAGGATTTATCTGGCGCTGTGCTTGTGCAATTAAATTGAAGTATAAAACATTTATTTACACATAAGCTTGGGCATCATCAAGCTTTTCACGCCATCATACCTTCTAGATGTTATGGGGTATGAAGAGTTTTGATGGCATTTGAAAAGTAAGGCTTTTCTTGTATTTTGAAGTTTTGACGATAAAATATTGCTAGGGGCCGATGGTAAATTTCACCCAGCCGTAGGGGATGAGGGATTTATCGTGGTAAAGCCAAACATACCACGATATTTCATAATACCTAAATACTTAATACCACCTAAGGCTATTTACACAGCGTGATGTAACTCATGAGATATTTAAGTCATCGGCAACACGCCTTATAAGGCAGCAGTTAGTGTGGTCTTTTTTCCGTAGTCATAACATTTTTTACAATAACGTGTAATGTCTGTAGCTCAATCCACAGCATAATCTGAATGAACAGAGTTCATAGTTACTGGGGAGAATTTCTTTCTTGTCACTATGAAAGATGGACTCAACAATAATGCACATTTTTTGCCAGAATACTTAGCTGAAAAGCCTGAGTATGTCCTGTCAGAACAAAGCAGGTTCCTAGTTGGATGGTGGATATAAGAAGAGAAACCCTGTTACAGTGGGTAAATAATAGGGGCACACATTTATTAAAATCGGAACCATAATGCAGCATGTATTCCTAAATTCATTGTGTAATTCTTTTATGCATATGAGTCACAGTGATTTTACGTTACTTTAGATATGATGTTTACCAGTAAATACGTTTTTTAACACCCAGTCATTGTCTATGACGTTTTTTCTTGATGATGAGGGATTGTACAGCAGTCTTCAAATAAATATTTTTGAACCTTGATGGACTCAGCTCAGGACAGGTCTGCATTTTTGACAGGGTAAGTACGCTGTCCCACAGTGGATGCCTTATAATTACTTGGCCCAGCCTGGGATAATCATGCAGAGATTGATAAAGATGACTTTCGGCTGACCTCCACTGGCTGGCGAGAGTTTAGGGTTCCAAGCGTGAAGCCCCACCTCTGCCTACCCTATCAGTCTTCATTTGCTATCGTTTACTCGGACCAGTGCGCGCAGTTGGCAACCATTACCCAGAAGGAGATGATGGGAAGCAGTTGTCCGAGGATGATGCACTGGTTATACTGGCGGCTGCCTCTTTGGAGGAGATGTGGAGTCCCAGTATATCCCAGTATATCCCAGTATATCCGGCAGTCAGCGGACACTGCGGGGGCACTGAGTGTGCTTCACTGACTGGCTCGTTTGTTGGGACTCAGTTCAGCTTAATCATCTTGTACCTCCAAAGGATTTTTGGGAAACACGGCAGTGGTAGGGCCTCTGGACCATGCAAGAACATTCAGAGGCAGGGCATTGGGACCTGGGCTAGAGGCAATGCTCGCATCACAGGATGGATGGGGGTTCCATGTCACTGGTGGACTAATCTGCATTGGTAATAGCTCAAAGTGAATCCTGCAAATAGCACAAAGGTAATCTGTTTTGGACAAGTGCAGTCCATATATTCCCCTTGTGGAATCAGCTGTTTCTGGTCTTGGTCTCGAGTCCGGTCTCGAGACCACTTTTACGTGGTCTTGGTCTTGTCACAGTCTCGACGGTCTTTGGTCTTGGTCGTCTCTTGGTCTCGGATCCCTCGGTCTTGTCTTGGTCTCACTGTCTTGGTCTTGTTGTCGTAGATCAACATAGTGGTCGGGAGATTTGGAGCGAAAAGTATCCATGACACACAATGTAGCGTTCGATAATACAACCAATCAATGACATACATGCATTTTGCTGTGATTCAGACATTGGCGCTCATCCAATCAAAATACATGTTATACGAGCAAAATAAGTGTAGCTCTAGTTAAACGTTAGTTAAATGTGTAATCACATGCCACTGCAGACATCAAGATGTCAGAATCTTTTAAGCACCTGTCCTTATTCTTATTAATGTACAATTTGATGTGCAGTTTGCATTGGTATGTAGTTTGTAGTTTGCATTTCATTCATGTGACGTGTGCGCATGTCTTTGTATTGTTTGATTACAGTATTTTACTTAAAATGGTGTTGTTTGACTAAATGTGACCATTGACTTTTAAATAACATCTGCATACCATGTTGTGTTGACTTAACAGGCCTAATCCATTTCAGAGAAGTTGATATCATACAGTGTCATTTAGCTAGTACTACTACAATGGGACATGATGCAATTTCAAGTTTATAATTGTGTATCTTCAATTTGATGTTACAATTTCATCTACAAATTAAGTATAATTGAAATTAGTTACATATTTCCCATTCTTTAGACAGTTGTTGGAGGTGTTAGCTGTTTTGTCAGATGACTTTGGGACCAGTCAGTACCCGTCATGTCAGTCCTCAACAGCACACAAAAGTTAAGGGAGTCTTTTTTTTTCAGTCTCAGTCTTGGTCTCATCTCGCCTTTGTCTTGATCTTGACCCGGTCTGTCTTAGTTTTAGTCTTGGTCTTGTCATGGTCTCGATACCCTCTGGTCTTGGTAGTGTCTTGGTCTTGGTTTAGGCGATCTTGACTACAAGTCTACTGTATATACATTTTTTTGCTCTCGTGTGATTTCCTAGGCCTCTATTCCTTACATATATCTGCAGTGGGTCCACTGCCCTGATTTCTGAGAAGCAGATCAGATACAGGTATGATTGAGGATCAAGATAAGACTTGGAGAAGGTATGCAGAGTCCACTCTGTAAATTAAAACAGGGTGAGAAGATAGGAAGAGAGATTGGTGGAGTGGGAGATGGCAGAGAGATTAATGCTAGATAAAAAAGGAGAAGAAATTTAAAAAGTCAATCTTTCCCTAGAGCACATCCTAGCATTTAAAGGATGCATTCCATCCAGTGTTATGATACTTAAGATGGTGTATTTAAAGCAAATGGTAATGCTACCCTTGCTAAACCTTCAGAGCAGGGGGTGCTTGTGCCTTCTTGGTGGGAGATGTTACTGGACTTTGATTGGCAGCTGGTAGAAGAGTGGTAAAGGGGATGAATAGTAAGCTGGTGACTTGCAGGTCTCTGGTGTGGTCTTGCTGTATTGTTCTTGAGTAAGGCACTTCACCTACTTTCATAAAATTCTTTGAACCAAAGTTTCCCCAAAGTTGGAAATGGGGGTCTCGATGCAAGATTGATCCACGTTTCTGATTAATGAATGCATGTTAATTTAGGCTCCAAATTGAGGACCAACTAATATGGAAACAAACACACATTTCTTCAGCTGCCTGGTTTTTGAGTGATTATAAGTGTTGGAACGTCCACCTGGAGATGCATCTCATACATTCTGAGGTGTATCCATAACTCCCTGGGGTTTCATTTCTGTGGCTCAAATCACAATGCACAATTTATCATGTAAGTCCATGGCTCTCAGTTTTTAATATACCATTAAACCTGAGATGAATAATTTTTATAATGAAGGTTGTGCCTTGTGGTAATTGCTCAGCTCAGATGTTATAATGGGTGTCTTCCTTAACCAGACAGAACATGGTGGGTCTTTAGGGGTCTTGGATTGGTTTTGAAACTAATGAGAATGCTAATGAGATTTGTACACCGGTAAGCGCTGTAGGGCTGTGATGAACTCCACATGTCATCTCCAACCCCAGTGCCGGATGTTTCTCTGTTTTTTTAATGGAAGCTGTTCCATCTGCAAAATGCTGTCTGAGGTGTTACCACGCCTATAAATGTCCTGGTGGCTGATCTCCAGGTCAAAGTTCCACCTCAGCTCATTTGTAAGCAGTTTTACGGCTAAGGAAATCCTTCAGGTCTGTACTTTTTTGCTTTCAGACACATCACTTATACCTAATGTAGGGGACTATTTAAGACCGACAGAACCATAACTTCATATGCAAATTAGCTGTTTCGTGTTAGGTCATCTGACTATAGCCGACATTTTTTTTCCTCTTGAACAAGCCAGAAAAAAACTCTTTAAGGTATCACTGTATTCTGTCAGGAGCTAAACGGGAGGATTAATTATTTAGTTTGCTGAAGTCAGAACTAGTTTTTTTTTTTCTTTTAGAGAAGCTGGGTGTTCCATGAAGCAGAAACAAATTGTAAAACATTTTCATCACCCTTCTATCTGCTTTATTAGTCGTACAGTAAATGCTCAGGGGGGCCTTGCTCTCAAGTGCCAACGAACATGATGGCAGTCCTTTGGATAATGAAGCCATTCACTTTCCGCTCCGTTTCTGGCTGTCCCGGTGATCGCGGAAGCTTCTCCCATAATGCATTCCACTTAAGCAGAATGAAAATGTCAGGGGATTAAGTCAGGTGTTCCACAAAGAATCCTTCGTCTCTCATTGGACAGAAATAGATCTCCAATGTAGGTGCAGTGTGGATGTCACAGCTTCCCATGCATGTGACGTGCAGGTCTCCCCTCTCTAAATAGGGCAGAATAACGGCATGGGTCACCTTAATGATACGACTGAAAACTAAATTTACTGGGAAGGAACAAAAAAAATAGGAAACTCCCTGCACACTTGAAGAGTTACAGTGTATGGCAAAAAAAAAACTTATGTGAAACTTTATTTTAGACAACAGTAATGGGTTTTGCCACTGTGCCCATAGTTGGAAGGTTGCCGGTTCAAGTCTTGGCAGAATAGTTACATCTCCGTTGGGCCCTTACGCCCCCAAAATGATCCAGAGGAACTGGATAAATCGCTGAACCTGCATTCAAACCCCCAGCTTTGCTCTCAATCGTGTCTCAACGAAGAGCAAGATATGCGAAGAGAAACATTTCAAATGTCCTTGTGCAAATAAAGCATTGTTTCATTACTTTCTTAAGTATGGATTATGTTGTGAAGGTCAGTTGTGATCTCAGTTATGGTTTTCCATGTATGCTGTAGAGTTTTAAGGGGATTAGGAATACTTTGAATTCTAATAATATTCCATTTAAAATGCTTAGAATTATTATGTTAATAGAAATAACTGTTGAAATTAAATGTGACCAAATTTTCGATATGCTACTCACATTTTTAATGAAATAATTTAAGCATTTAAAACTAATGATATGGAATTAGTGTTATAATATTTTTGCATAATATTTATTTACGGAATCTGAACTTTCACAGGTTTCTTGTTTGAGATCAGTGGCACAGGTTTGGTTGAACCTGTAAAGGAGACAATTCTTATGTCTGTATTCTGAACCTATTTAAGTTCACTGTGTCCTGTCTAACTGTGTCACTGCAGTGTTATTGTTTTACTGAATCTGTTTTCCGAAAGCAGTCGTGTGAGAAAAGTCATCATATAGCAGTCACCATACAGCAGGTATTTCACAGTAAAATTAGCATGCTGCAGAATCAGAGTCATTTACAAACCACTCAGCTTGTAACAGCAAGATGCACCTGGCTTTTCATTCCAGCTGTTATATTACAAATGTGATATATCCATTATAAATTTATTAGCTGTTATGGGAGGTCAGGAACAATGAGGCTTGAACATAAATTCAGTCACTATATGACAATTACAGGGTTGATGCTGTTACCATCCAAAATGTTCTGCAGTGATGAGTGTTACCAATACATGTAATCTCTAAAATATCCGACTTACTGTCATTCTGAGCTGTGATTATATGGCAGCATGAAGCTGCCAGTTATTTTGTAATACACCCAGGTTTGCCCTTGCCTTTGGGGGGTGGTCTGTGTATTCCGGATCCTCATGTACCTTGATGTGCCATTAGCCCCCCCCCAGACGGACGGAGCACAAAGGGAATCGGTAGCTAGCAGCCATCGTGCCTGAGACCCACTAAGATGCAGAGAATCCCGGTGGAGTGACTCAAACATGGGAGCCAGAGCCGCTTTCTGTGAAAAATCACTTCCCTGACTCTTCTGACCTGGGGAGGGAGACCTCATGGCGTTTGCCTCCCCCCACCCCCCGCCAGACTCTGATCACTCTCTCAAACACACTTAACCACCCTTTCAACAAAACACTGAAAGATTCACTGTTTTTACACTCACATGCTGTAAGGTGTGTTACCTCCATGTTTAGAGAAGTGTCCCTCGCTTTAATCATTACTCTAGCAGCTGTAGAAATGAAAATGGCAGCACTGGAAGTTAAAATGTTCCCTTTTTTTGTTTTTTGTTTGAAGCCTTCAGATTGGCTTTGGCCCCAGGGCTCAGTGAGTCGATCTCAGCTATACAGCTGCAGTCCTCAGCCGCTGTGAGACAGGGGCATATATGGAGTTAGGGAGCCTCTGGTTCAGTCCCTTCCCGTCTGAAGAGGTGATGCCTTTGCGACTGACGTTTCCAAAGCATCCAAGCCTCTCTTCTTCTTTTTTTAATGTATACTTCTATCATAGGAGAAGCCACTGAAGTTTTGCGGCAAATTACTGTTTCCTCATCATCAGAGAGATGCGAAATGGTGACATTTCCGTGCCAGTGCTCTGGATGGGATCCTGGGAAGAGTTTGGCTGTTATCTCTGCTAAAATACAGAATTTTAGGGGTCTTGCCTTTTTCTTCCCCTGCCATCGTGCCAGATGGCAGGAATTTTTTGTTAAAACAGAGCCCTTTGTCCCATACTTGGAAACACGAAGATGGATGACGGCAGGGATTTTTCCGAGCGGTTCGTCGCATACTTTTGGAGCCATGTCAGAGGTAGCACGCAGCCCCGGACGACCCCTTCGCAGCTGCACTGGGGCCTGCCAGCCGCCTGTCTGCACTGGCACAGAAGCGCATTTGTCTGTGCCGCTTCGAGTTGCACGCGCTCACTTTCTCTTGCACGCACAAACACACGCTTTCACCAGCGCGGGGCGTGTGCCCATCCCGAGACATCCACTTAATCTCAGGCTCCTAAACCATCCCAACACGCTCCATGCCGGGTTAATGCACTTCCGGGTCTCTTGGCACCCATGGTTGTATCACTGCATCAGCTGGCGGTGCCACCCAGGGCTGGGGAGCAGAATCGCCGGGCCTTCAGTTCACCCCCAAGACACGCAGCCACGGCAGGATTAAGTAACTGTGGGATGCGGCAGTAAAGCTGGCTGAACTGGGCCCTCTTTCGGGCCCCACCCTGGGACCGGGGTTAGAGGGCTGGGCACCACAACATTATGCATTTTATCTGACACAATTACAAAATCAAGTGACTTACAGTAGAGAGAAGGATTGCAATTTCTCAGTGTGCTTCCTGGGTTTTGAACCCATGACCTTTGCATTGTTAGCCACTATTAACGCCCTGTGACATGCCTGCCCAGAATATGCAGGGCTTGGGGTTCCCCTAACCATCTGCCTTGCACTGAGTACTGAGCATGGGATGCATCCCACTGCAGCCCCCCTGAACGCCTCCCCGCCGCTTCTCGGCGTTAATAACGGAGATGCTCTCCTTGCGCCTGGGTTACAAAGGGAGCAGATAAGCCAATCGGTCACCTCCTGCTGTACGGCCGTCTGATAGCAGCGACACAGTGCTGCCTGGCCCCTGAGCCTCTGCTCATTGGACCGTTTCTTTATCCGCCACGTGGGGAATGACGCTGCAGTTTTTTGGGGTGATTGTACAGATCACAGCCCTATTTTTATGAACGGAGAGGACGAGCCCTTTGTGCAGCCGCTCCCACAGACCCCAGGGTCCGGCCGCAGAGGATAGCCGGCCTTTTTTTTTTCTTCTTTTTTCTCTCTCTTTCTTTCGGAGCATAGGGGTTGCTGAGAGCTCAGCGTACAATGGAGAGGCAGTCGTGCCTGAAGCAGCCTGCGATCCACAGGTGGTGAGTGTCTCTCAGCCCACGGATTAACCTTGAGAAGTCCTGCATTACGGGATCTCCGGCGTAAATAGCGTGTCTTTTTTCCTGTGGGATACTGGAGGATTTGGGTTTGGGGGAGTGAGTGGTGGTGTAGGTGGGGTGGGGGATTCCCAATACTGCAGTACAGTGCAATAACAAAACGTACAAGGTACAAAAAAAACAGAAAAAGCTCATAGCACTGGTGCCTCCAGTGTGTAACCAGGCACAACACAAACACACAGCTCAGCAGGGGCTGGGCATCCAGTGCTAGATTATCGCACCGTGTGACAGGGCGTAATCCACTGTGCCGCATGTGACAGGGCGTAATCCACTGTGCCGCGCCTTATTTTTCACTCGCCCTCGCTTGTCATGCCTGTGTGAGCCACTGAGCTGGATATTTTTCACCCCAGATCTCCCTCCTCATCCCCTCCAGATCTCCCTCCTCATTCCCTCCAGAGCTCCCTCCTCATTCCCTCCAGATCTTGCTCCTCATCCCCTCCAGATCTCCCTCCTCATCCCCTCCAACTTGCTCCCTGACTGCCACTGGCTCTACGCTGCTCTGCTGCGCTCTGCTTTGCGGGGACCTCAGTACGCCATCTGGCCGCCTCGCCTTCCCCATGCGCTGTGATATTAAGCGTAATCCTTGGCACTCACAAGGCTTTCGGCGACCTCATGGTGACTGGGGGCGTTTTCTACTTCTCAGTGTTTCCGATTTGCTAGGGCAAAACTGCTGAAGCTGTTTCAGCTGTTTACTCTCGTTTTTTTTTTAGTAAATGACTTTACTTGAAACAGATACTCTGCCGTTTAAGTCTACTTAAACCCCTATTCTTTAATTTCCTTGTCACAGCTTAACAAAGTATGTCAAAGAGAGCTGAGTGGATATTGATCTTTTCATTCTTCTCGAGTCCAATACTATGAAATGAGAAAGTGGATATGATATTCTTTGGAATTTGTCAATCTATGTATAAGAATATTTATACGAATATACAGTTATCGTGAATACAAGTATACACGTAAATGTGTGCTCTGCTGCAATCTTATGCACAATAGGTGGTAAGAGAATAGATGGATGGATGGATGGATGGATGGATAGATCGATAGATCCGTCGATAGATGGATGGATAAGTGGATGTGGAGCATGGATGGATAGGGCTGTGGCTCAGTGGGAAACACTTCACATTATCAGCGTCCCTGATTTTCTGTATATGGGGTTTATATCTTCTCACTTTCCTCTGGTTTCCTTACTACAGTGTGTTTTAGGTAAATTGGAGGCTCTAAACTGTGTGTGTGACTGTGTGCTCTGAACTGGCATTTCTATCTATCTATCTTATTCATTTTGGGCATATTTCATGAAAATGTCATTAATTTCTATATACATTTATTTTAATATATGGAGTGAGATTTTTATATGAAATATGTGAAATCTTTCAAATCTTATTTTATAAATGTGGTACAAAAACGTCAGGCATTTAATTCCCAAAAATGAATAAATAATCAAATATTCTGTTTAAATGTTTATAATCACCTTAAATATATAACACAAGGATACATTTAAGGTTGGTGGTGGTGGTCTTACCATCAGGTATCCATATTGTCATCTGCTAAAAACAGCACGTGTTATATTGATGATCGCTGAAAACAAAAAGGGTGTGCTTAGGTCAGCTGACCATGTCACAAGCGTGACCCTGGGGCTTGAAGTGAGGTCACACTCATCATCCGGCCAATCACGTGCAAGACAGACATTCCCAAGCAGCGGCACAGCAAATGGAAGGCAAAAGCATTTACTATTTATACGCCGCTGACCTCATGTCATTCCATGAATTTTTCCCGTTCATGGTGGCACACATCGTTTAGTGGAAATAATTAACCTTCGCGGCCCTTCCTAAAATTACACGAGAAATGACTAAAATAGAACATTTGGAGGGAAAACATAAGGTTTTGACAGCTAGAGAGGGATATGCAGACTTACTGCGCATTTGTTTCATGTTCTCTGTGGCTTTAATGCCATTAAGGAAAGACAGTGTGGTTATTTCTGTACCTGTCTTTGTTCCCTTGGGATATTTTGCAGTCTCCCTATACTCTTGGCATTTTTCTTTGCATATGAATTCTCATTCTTTCAGCACTGTATAGTGGGGTTAGGGTGAAAAAGATGTGATAGAGGTAGCTGGATGTGCCGTGGCGTATATTGCATTTGTGCAAATGAACAGAATCAGATAAATTCTCGCAAAGAACCTTGAGGAAGGTAAGTCTGAGTGGACACGTATGCTGTTGAAAGAGGTTGTTTAGCATATTGACAGGAGCATGCATTAGGGGCCTAAGAGGCTTGCCTTTGCAAGAGGAACGCAAGAGTTTGTGATAACACTAGGGGGGACATATGGACACCCCGTGGGCACACATACGAGCCCAAGCCTCTGTGAGGGGAGATAGCTTCGCCAAAATGCTGGACTTCCGGCACAGTTTGGAACAGAGGACGGGAAGACATCCAAGTTTCAGATCAGGTAAAAATCTGCAATGAAAGAGAGATCATAAGAGACACTCTCAATAACTCATATAACTGTAGCTGAACAGCCTCTGAAAGATATGCAAAGCAGATGCCTGTAAGGGATTTAATACAGTCCTCAAGTTCCTACAGTCCTTTGTCCTGCTGCTGGCCTTGTGCTTCAAATGAGACAAATGGAACTGATCAAACACGATCAAGAGCGAAAGGAAGTAAATGCTAACTGAGTCGACTGCATGGTGACCCCCCCCCACTCCACCCCCAGTGTGCCTGTTACAGTCACAGCTCCTTCCTGGAGGGTCTTGATTCAAGACATGATCATGACATGGGTCACACGCTTGAGTATTCCTACATTGGATCCTCATATCAAATCTTCACTGGTCAGCTTCAAAAGCCAGAAGCCTCTGCTGTGAAATAAAGCCACACAATCAAAGAAACATGCAGTTAGTTTTTTTTTTTCTTTTCACTACATGAAACGGGTAGTTATTTTGGTAAATTGGAAGGGTAGTGGAGCAGATAGGACAGAGAATGGGAGACTGGGAGCACAGACTTCCTGTTTGTCTTCCTCATGTAAAGCAAGCAGCTTCACACTGGAGTATGACCTACTTTGTGTTACGTGTAGATTCACAGGTTGAAAATGCCATAGCGAGAAATTGTAAGCGGTCTTTGGCAGCTTGAGTCGGGACTCTGGAGAGCCGCAGGGACTTGGGTCTGGGGACAGGCCACTGCGCATGGACATGCTAACTCATCTGCATGGCACTGGAATGAAGTGAATGATGTCTCAGGGAACGCACATACCAAACAGCAATGCTGGGAAGTGTAGATTTGCCCAAGGAGAAGACTCTTCACTTTGTTGGTTTCCGGTCATTATACTAGTCAATTACTTGGACAGTGGAGGGTGAGAGAATGATGGACTTTATCAGTGCCATTGAGTATTACAGCTGTTCAAGAGGCAAGAAATTGTTCTTGCAGATTAACTGCTATACTCAAAGCTGACAAGGCTCCGTGTTACTTAGTGTAAGTGATGGATCATTTTTCTGTAGATGTCAGCAAAAGCAGTGTCTTTCACATTTCATACCATTCCAGATAATTCCTGTCTAAAGTGGCACAAAGGAGAAGCTGTTCCTTAGTGACATCAAGGGGATGGAGAGTCAACATTGGTGTTGTTGTGTATCCTAAGAAGCACTGTGGAGGAGGTCATCATCGCAGCAAGAGGTTTAGATCAATCTGCAGTCAGCCGTTGGTTTCCTTTTCTTGTCTGAGGCTTATAAATAGCACTTGTTAGTAACGAGGACTATAAACAGGGTTCTTATGAACTTGAGGAAACATTCCTACATGAATAATCATGGGATCTTTCTGGAATGTCCTCTGTATACAACAAAACCACTTCTTCGTGCACTGTTTGATTAACGCTCTGTGCAATACTTTGGAAAGGAATGTAGAGGCCTATTTTATTATTATTATTATTATTATTATTATTATTATTATTGTTATTTTCCCTTTGGGGTTTCTTCTTAAATAAAATGCCAACCCAAAGCTAAAACATTTTGCTTTTCAAAAGGACCACAGACCTTCACCAGATACACGTCAGAGTGACAGTCAGTTCATTTCTGCAGTGTGGCTGAAGTCTTCCTTCAGTACTATCTTTCTTTTAATGGTCTTCCTTCTTCTGACATTGTTCATACTGCTGAGCGAATAGCTTGCTAAACAGATAAAGAGACACAAAATTAATTCGCTGTCAGCTGGGATAATCTCTGGCTCCAAACACTGAGTTAAGCAGAGCAGTGTTTCTTGGCGTCAGGGTGATAGGGGCTGCCCCAGGGAGATGGCAGGGTCTGATCCACTCTGTGCATGATGACCTCTCACAGCTCCGTTTCCCCAGTTGCAGCGTGGGAGTCATGTCAACAGAACGGTGAAGGGCTACTTAAGTCTCATCCAAGCTACAAATCGATTACGTCACCAATGCCTGAGGGAAAAACAGAATACAGGGCCCAACAGACTATGATTACAAAATTATTAATATTTAATATCTCACTGATTATTTCCAGGCAAACATTTTCCACATTTAACATCAAATGCATTATCTTCTTAGTGGAAAATTGCTTTTTTGGCCACATAAATTTTTCCTTTAAACTAAACTGACCATTAAAATGGTCCTAATGCAAAAAAAAAAAGAATATTGGCAGAGTGCTTGCAGAAACAAAAGTGGGAGGACACGCACAGCTGCCTCTTGTTTCTCTCGTCCGATCCTGTAAATACTGGAGCTGCTGCCTGCAAAGTGCAGCTTTAATCTAGTTTTGTCTAGAACTTCTTTATTTTTTGTATAGGTCTATATGCTGTTTGATGTACAAAGAGAAGAAAAGAGAGGGAACGGGGCAACAATTACTGAACGTTGCAGTTGTAGAGAGAGCACGTACCACCTCATGCATGGGAGTTCAAAGGCAATTCTGAGGCAGAGATTTTGTTTAGGGCTGTGGTTCTTGCAAACCACAATGCAGATCAGCGCTTTGCGGTAACAGAGCAGTGGCTAAAATTGCCTCAGAGGCCTACTCATGCGCCTTATTCTCTCAGCCATGGTTTCTTATTTAAAGCGTGTTTTTGTGACAACTCTTCTTGCCTGCAAAACGAACATGTGATGTGTGAATTTTTTATAACGTTATATAAGAGACGGCACCCTGGAGACGTGTGGCCTCATTATTAAATTACTTTTAAAAGGAAGGAGAGGAGAGGAGAGGAGAGGAGAGGAGAGGAGAGGAAAGGATGAAATGGGGGAGATCTTCCCCTTGGAAGGAAGAAGGCTCTCCTACCTGCATTGTGCATTGTGATGCCCAGTATGGACACTTTCAGATCAGCGCAATACGAACAGGTCACTAGTAAGCGATACAGACAAGGGTGAATGGGAGGTATTGTAATACCGGCTGTGAGAGACAGGGCTGAGTGTGAGGTTCTTATACTCTAAAATGAAATACATGGAATTTCACTTATTTTCAACCATTTTGTATCTCTTTTGAAGGCTTACATCAGCTTGCAGGGATGTTAACACTAATTAGCCTATTCATATTGAACCAATTATTAAGTAGTCATTAACAATCACCCATCCCTCCATTCATCCATCCATCCTTACATCCATCTTCAATGATTGCTTATCCAGTAGAGCAGCATTTCCCAGTCCAGTCCTCAGGGACCCACAGACAGTCCAAGTTTTTGCAGGAGCTGGGAGGGAGCAAAAATGTGGACTGTCTGTGGGTCCCCAAGGATCGGATTGAGAAACACTGCAGTAGAGAGTCACTGTGAGTTGGAGTCTATCCCAGGAAACACAGTGGGCTTGGAGCCCATCCCAGATAGCACAGGGCACAAAGCAGGGAACACCCTGGGTGGCATGACAGTTACTAACAATTATATATTATTAGACACTTGAAAGACCACCCTGCAACTTAATATGAAATATGACATTAAATATGAAATATTTAATTAAATTACAACCCATCTTCAGAAGCTTATCCTTGACAGGGTCATAGAGGAGCTTGGAGTCTGTTCCAGGCAATGCAAGGCAGGGGAACCAGTCCATCCGTGGGCAGAATGTCACACACGCTTTGGGCAATTAAGAGACACCAATTCACCAAACTGCATGTCTTTGGACAATGGAAGGTCCAGTAATCTACTGATTAAGCTGATGATTCATCAGGTAATCGTTTATAATATAATATAATATAATATAATATAATATAATATAATATAATATAATATAATATAATATAATATAATATAA
>JAODJW010000035.1:14406658-14420892 GCA_026777045.1 Hyperopisus bebe | reverse complement strand
AGCTGACAGCGCCCTCCTACGTCGTGTAGACGTCATGGGGGTGATGTGGCATGGGAGCTGACAGCGCCCTCCTACGTTGTGTAGACGTCATGCACATATGACGACTGAAAGTTAAATGTAAAACAATTCAAATCTTTAACTCACATGTGGACGACTGCATGGCACCATGTGTGTGTATCCCATTAAACTCCACACGGAGTACTGTGATCACAATTAAGGCGTTTGTCCAGTATGTGAAATCTGGAGTTTTGTGTTATATCACCGCTTGAACTCTCAGTGTGTCACAGCTGAAATAACTGCACAGACTTTCCACAAACCTGCATTATAATATAGTACATGAACATTCACTTGTTGTTACTTTAACCATGTCCATCTTGTGAATGATTGGTGATTGATATTATTCTGTCATTTTATGAAAGAATGGTGCTAATATCACGCAGCCCTGCTGTCGCTTCCACAGTTCCACTAACGAGCAGGCGGTTTGAAAAGCACAGGCTGATTATCTGCTAGAGGGAGCCCTAAGCCATGTTTGCTAGAACGGGAGTAGAAGTTCCTGCAGCAGCTTACGCTTCTCACATTCGCATCTCCAGGAGCCACTGGACAGAACAGCTGGTAACAGCAGTATAAACGGCGGCACGCTCTTCCGTGCAGTCTGGGAATTCTCTGTTGCAAGAGATTCCACTGCTTGAAGCTCGGAATTTGGTCATTCCACCCTAGAAACCTGCTATTTACGGTCTCAAATTGTGGCCATGATTAATGGTTGTCATTTTAAGTGTCCTTATAATTAATTGTCAAACCATCAGTGCAGCGAGTTACACTTCTCCATATGAGACTTTGAATGTATTTTAAATCCAGAGATTCCAGAACATTCTGGTAAATTAACATATTGATTTCTTTTTAGAAATTCAGTTCCCTTTAGAAAAGGAGGTTTCCGGTGCATTTGTTCCGCAATGCAATGCATTAAAACGTGAAATAAGCATTCCTAACAATCTCACGGATACAGTGAAAGTGTCTATCTTACTTGTACCAAAAAAGCACAATTTTCTAAATGTTATAGTTACATGTATTGTATCTCTTTATAAAGATGAAATACTCCTTTATTCCTGATTCTGTTTTGCCCTCAAAATAAGATGGTGGATTCTGAGTAGCTGCAAAGGGACTGCGGATGTGACCTGGTTGCTGGTCTGGGTCCCTGTCCTAGTCCTATTGTCTCGGGGAATGAGTGAATAGCTGCAGGTAGATTAACTGTCAGGTTAAAAAAATAAAACCTCACATGAATGAATTTTCTCTCCACTACTGTCTGAAAGGTTCTTCGTAGTTCTTACATAACCACGACACACTGCTGTTTTTCTTGGACATGCATTATCCAGATAAAGACAGGTTTGGGTCCATTTTCTCTCAGATGCTGAAGAGCTCAGAGGTATTCTATGTAAAATTTTAATCTTCTTTTTTATCCCTGAGCTGTAATTTCCATAGCCGTGAGCTCTCCGTTGCATGAAGTGTAGCCGCCTTTAATTGCTCTGATGTGGGCGGCACGTGAAAATAGCCCCCGTTCCCCTTCTCTAGACATGTGGGGAAATAAGGGGTTGCCAGGCCGAGTGACATTGTTTGGGGCGGTGGGAGGGACAGAACACCCCCCATTGCTGAGGAGGGGAGGGGAACCGATGATACAGGGGGAGCAGGATATCATCATGAAGAGATGGAGCTGGTTCTGCAGCTGTTCTAAATGCATCACTTACAGAGGGGCGGATGGCCGTTCCCAGCATGGTGCCAGCAGAGAGCAGGACCAAAATCTGGAATGAGAGGATCACCATGCAGAGAAGTCCGCTAACATTTGTCAAAATTTGTTTAGTGGCTCAATAAGTAACAAAATAAATGCCTCCGGATCATTTTCCTGCGTTAGTTATTAGTTGTTTGTAGATCATATTTAATCCCCCTGAGGGCTGATGTGTGTCTCTGTGGGTTAGAACTCTGTGTCTGTGACTGGAAAGTCCCCGGTTCAGATCCTGTCCTGAATAAAAGAGTCACGGCTTTTGGCCCCCTGTACTGTATAAATGGCCTGACCCTGTCCTTGGACCTTCAGCTTCATTCTCTTGTGTGTAGCAGCATTCTTGTGTACTTTTGCTTGTGCAAATTGCAAGTAAAGTAACATTCGTTTAAACGAGGCTACGCTAACTACTGTGAGACACTCCTTAAAGATGGCGGTGTTCAGTAGTGTTCAGTTACTGGTCTTGGCCTGTCCAGATACCCTTCTGCCACTGGAAACTTTTTTTAATCTAAAATTGTGCTGCTTCCTGCAGGATCAGTCGGCCTATTTAAAAAGACAAACACACGACAGGTCTTGGAGGAGTGCTGTATATCTTGTCTATTTGTGGTACCCTCGGTCAGACCTTGTCCTGAACTAATGGCACCGGAGAGACACTGGGACTGTGCACGGTGCTGGTAGCTATGATGCGAAAGTGTGCGTCTGCAACTGGACTGCTTTAAGATTGGGGCACATGGCTCACGACCATCTGTTCCTGCCAGGAGACTTCCGACAAGGCTCTACGCGTGTTAATTATTCTAACCTGCACTCTCTGATGAGCCAAAGCTGTTAGCGCTAATGTAGCACTCTTGCCGCCCTAAAAAGTCCATTAACGGCACAGCTTGTTTAAGAGGAAAGCATTGCTCGCTAACAATCAGCACTTTACCTCAGACTGAAGTGCCCATATGTTTTTTTTGCCCGTTTTTAATGATAAATGGGTGCCATTCTTGCATTGTGGGATATGGGATTTGTAGATCCACAAGTCATGCTATGCTGCCCCCAAATGCTGCATCAGTATTGCTTCATCTGGACATGGACATCCCGATTCTGGTAGAGTGCCATTGTAGATGGAATTGATTTTCAGAAGTTCTGCTTCAATCATGGCCACCTCTGCCCTATGGCTTCCTCTGCATTCTACCCATTTGCACCCTTCACATGAGCTTAAATCCTCCCCAGTCCTCCACGATGGAGATACTGTCCCCTTACTGTCCCCCTATGGTGATTATGATGGTAGGTGTACATGAGAGACATTTGCTTCTTACCCGTAGATCCCTTCCACTCAGCATATGACACACTTTGGTTTACTGGAGTTCTCCTTCCTTCATGAGGGCCAAGCTAAACGAAGGATGGGGGGGGGGGGTGTTGTGATTCAGTTCACCTTTTCAGGGTTGGAGGGCAAGGAATGAATGGTAGGAATGTTGTGATTCCATTTATCTTTTCCTCCTCTACAGACTCTCAACATCCATCCATCCATCCATCCATTATCTATACCGCTTTAACCATCTGGGTAAACATGGTAAACATGCCCCCACAAATCCTTTTCCGTTCCAGGTCTGTCTCCTTATAACATGAATATTTCGCCGATGGACAAATCCATCCATCCATCTTCTAACCATTTATCCTGGTCAAGGTCACTGTTGGGCCTGGAGCCAGTCCCAGGCCGCATAGGGCTAAGCTTCTTTATTTTTGGTTATTTTTGTTGTTTCCCCTTGTGTCTTGTGTTGACCCCACTCCTGCCTCGTCCCTGTAACCCTGAAAAGGGGAGCCTGGTCCCTGATGTGTGACCTAGTTTATACCCATTACTGACCAGGACTTTCCCATGATGCCCTTAACCAGGATCACCGCTAGCGTCCCTGGGATCTTTGCACCTTATTCACCTCAATGAGCACCAGCTGCTCACACAACCCTTTTTTGTGATTCTGGTTTTCCATGGTTTCTGAAACTGAATAGATGAAGTACAACAGCTCATTAGAACCTAAGATTAAACAGTGTCGATGCAGCTGTAAAAACTGAACTTTTTTCCTTCAAAAATCTGCTGTGCTGCATTAGTAAGTCTAAGCATTTGAAGAATGGGAGTGATAATGACTTGTCAAATCGGAGGACATTGATTCTGCCGAGTATATAAACATGCATAGGAATAGAAAGATAACGTTTCAGGGACTGTAATTCCATTGAG
Source organism: Hyperopisus bebe (assembly GCA_026777045.1). Lineage (NCBI taxonomy): Eukaryota > Metazoa > Chordata > Actinopteri > Osteoglossiformes > Mormyridae > Hyperopisus > Hyperopisus bebe. The sequence goes on along the minus strand of JAODJW010000035.1, from coordinate 14,416,912 downwards.
GAAGATTAAGGATGTGACAGTTTTTTTAATTTTTTATTTAAAAAAACAAAACATCGAACACCACAGCAACACTGCATGCCTTTGCGCAGAAACAAAGCTGCATTAAATGCTGACAATGGAAGGTCTTGGTTTTTTGCAGTTGAACACTTGTGCTGTGTCACTTTGCGTATCTATATAAACGTACTGTAGTTATGACCTGTGTCAGGCTCTGTAACACACAGAATTGCACATTGGACCACCTCTGTTATCACGGTTATTCAAAGTAATAATTAGCACTCTGAACTAGTTATTATGAAGAAGCATTCTCTGAAGGGGTTGGTGCTTTTACCACAATGCCCTGATGCTCTTATAAAGAGCTGTGGAAGTAACAATGAGATTCCCCAACGTCTCATAATTCAGGCTTATTGTGATATATTGGGAGAAAACAAACAACTAACAAACAACAGCTACAAATAACTCTCCGTGGGTAAACCATAGTTTTTTTTTTTTTTCAATAATGTTCTTTTTGTTGCAGAACTAGAAAAAAAGCTAAATCAGAAGCTCATATCTGAATGACATTATTTCATGCACAGTAGGGAAATGTTCTTTCTATAACTAGTGTGCAGCTAATTTGAATTCAATTTGAAGTTATTAAAAAGATCCATTTTAAAAGTCCCAAATTTGGTCAAGGACATTGTCTGTAACCTTAGTTTCTGTGTGAGTATGAGGCATTCTTGAAAGAATATCCTTTAAAAAAACCCTGGTTACTTGTTATAGTATGGTTGTCAATATTTATCAATAATCATTTTAGATTCTAATTAGCATTATACAAAGCTGACTTTTACTATTTGTGCTGTGCATTGACTGGACAGTTGGGTAGGAGACAAAATCCAACCAGCACAGGCCAGATGCACAGCAGCTGAGAGAGTGGCTGTGGGCGGCCTCTTCTCCCTATCAGCTGTGCATTAATGGACCACCACAGAAGGATTGTTCTTATTTAGTGTCTGCAGGAGTTAAACCAGGGAAATTGAGAATGGCTAACACAGTCATTCATTTCTACTTAATCTAATTAAAGATTTTATAATGCACAATGTTTTCCCCATGTTCTATGTATATACAGTACATAGATCTAAACAAAAAATATACAAGTTATAATTAAGGGCAGCATTAGAGTTTACAAAGTTGCACCGATTCCTTTGGCAGTAATATGAATGCATTCCCTAATTTTTTTGTTTTTTTGCCTATATCGATCCAACCATCTAGGCAGTATGAAGCCAATGGAAAACCGGTGGATTACAGGTCACACAATACAGAGAAATTTGAGATACCAATTCATCCTTCTCCATGACTGTAGGACACACAAAATGGAGAGGGCTTCATCCACACTAACACAAAGCAAAGGCAGGATGCAAACTCCCAACTCTGAAGTTTGAGGCAATACAGTACCTGTCGTGATGTAGTGGGGCGCTCGGACCGAAAAAGCAAGAGAAGAACACGAAGGACTGGGGAACATGGGATTAAGGGGGAATTGGAGCAGGGACAAGGAATACTTCACCAGACTTCACAATCAGACTTCAATGGCAGATCTAGGGAAACATACTCTGACGTGGATTTAAATACACCGGACTTAATTGAAAATAACAAGAAACAGCTGATAAACGCGGGGGTTCCACACGAGGCTAATGAAGGGGCGTGGCATACAGGAGGATCGGACGAGCAGGGCATGACAATACCACTCTCTGCTATTTGTTGACATTATTTACAAAATAACAAGTAGCCATGTCACTGCTTAAACATAAGCTCAAACTCTCTCAGTAGAGCATGCAGTCTCATTGGAGTAATTGTCTCACTTGCAGTCGTTAAATGAGGACATTCTGTATTTCCAAAAACCTTCCGAAATAGATGGATCCATTTCCTCTCTGAGCTCCCAAGAATATCTCATTTATTACAAAATATTGAATCATTAAGTCTGAAACTGTGCCTTTCCCATTCCTTTGTAATGTATTTTTTTCCTTTTTTCTATTGTCAGTCGCCATGTAACCGAAGTAGCTTATTTCAGCTCCACAAAAAAACTTTAAAATGTTAATTTGTGCAGAACATGTTTTTTTTTTTCCTTTTCCATATAATATCATACATTTTTCCTGTGATATTTTCATATTGAGGATCATTAGGTGTCCAGATGAAGTCACTGTCTTCCTTGTCTAGCAGACAGATCCAATGTTTGTCCTACAAACCTTTGATAAATGACATGGCGAACATTTCACCTTCTGAAAGCAGACTTTCTTTCCTCCATATCTCCTACTGAAGCCAATCAAGGTATGCATAGATTTATTGTCTTGTATTGTGTGGAGATAAATCGAATTCAAATTATGCTGTAGTAAAAGCCTTGGACTGCAGGAATTCTTAATTCTACTTCATGTCCATTGACAAGGACACTAAGAACATGCCCATCCCTCTTACAAGAAATCTGTCAATTTTACTCCAGCAACATATTCTGGTATCTATAGGCTGACCGGTATTGTATTCCTGCTCTCAATTTGACCTGTGTAGTAAGTAGCAGAATATGAAGAATGTCTGCTTTAATGCTGATGGCTATTGCCAGGATGGCAATTTTAATTTTCATTCCTTTTTCTATGGTAGATTTATAAAAAACACAACACAAACAAAAAAGCCTTAATAGATTGAAGTCATGTTAATACACTATTTTTTTTTTTTAATTAAAACATATATTCCATACAGGCAGCATTGGGTAGCACTGTTTCTGCCAGAGTGGGAATCAGCAGTGACCGCCCTGATAGATATTATATCTATAAATGTTTGCTGATTCGATATGTATCTCAATTTTTAAGCAGATGTTGCTGAAGAGCGTTTCAGGTCTACATTTAAAGTAATGACAAGGACTGTAATGATACATATTCAATGTATGCCTTTCGGGGGCAGCAGTTTGAAACATGCAATGAAATTAATTAATACATGTCTTGATATGGGTGAAACCTAAATTTACGAATACATGTTCTAAATATTGTGGCTATTGTGGCTAATTGTGGCTTTTAGTTGGCTGTCGCAGTGCTACTAGTTGCTGTTAAAAATGTAAAATACTTTCAGATCATCGCGCTCTTATCTGATGTTTTTACGCTCCTCCTGCTGCAAAGCGTGTGCTCATGACATCACAGTAAGTGGATATCACTGCACTCACACCCACTGAGTGGCAGCGTTAGCGTTCAGCTTTAATGCTGCAAAAACATTACATAAAATGGGAAAAAGCTGTCTTGCGATTGATTGTACAAATTGATTTAACAAGAAATATAATCTAATCTAATCTTTTTTCAGACTGCAGAAATCTAAATAAAAAAATTATCAAATTTGGTTTCGGGCACGTATGGCCGATACCCGATCCATCAAATAGGTCTTGATTGGCGCCAATACTGATCTGAATATCAGATTGGTGCATCTCTCATTGTAGCTAGTGCTAGAGAGCTCGCAGACCCCCCCACATCACATAAATGAGTGGTTTGGGAACATTCTGGCTTCCCAATAAATTACGTCAACACCAGAGGGAGAAAGTGGTTAATAATATTAAGAACGTCTGATAACTCATTAGCTCATGTTAACTCATTCTAGACGATCTCATCTGAGTGTGTGCTTTTGCCAGGAAACTCTGACCGAGCTGAAAAAGAATAACTAAGTTCACACTACTCGATCTCAGCCCCAATTTTCCACTTGCCGAAAGCTTTTTGTGATCGACAACCAAAGCCCCAGATCGGAGGCAAATCAGGATGCGATCTGCACTAACAAATTGGTGCTCAATCACTATTAGTCCAAAGACACAATTGGACAGAGTTGCTTATGCATTGCAGATGCCCATCAGATATCTGGCTAAATAACAGCTGTCGATAACTCCAAATCCTGTAGTGTGAAAAGTGCCACAACTGGCGATGAGAATGGCAACTAGCTACAGCCAATGAGAGAGCAAGACACAGTGAGGTGAAACCCGAGGGAGGAGTTTAAAAAAGGTATAAATAGTTCAGATTGTTTAGAAACCATTCTTAATGTCCAGGGAAGAGGTATAGAGATATTTAATGAAAGTTTACATTTCACACACTTGCAGTTAGTTGTGGCTTTGAATTGAAATGACGCAGGAAAAGTCTGCACACGCTTGTTCATTTATGACAGCACTTTGCTGAACTCGTGCAAATCAGGCTGTGAGCAACTGGGCAAATATATTAGCAGTATCAAATGTGAAAATCATAACTTCATTAAAGCTAAAACATTTTTACTTTGTCATAGGAAAAAAAAACAAGCGAGTTTTAACCATTATTTGTTTTTCAAGATTATCTAGTATATGTTTAAAATCAGTTTAGAGTTTACCTCCACTGCTTCTGCATAAACGTTGCATGCATTCTCCAAGACATTCATAATCAAACACTCCTAGACGGGTTAGATGGCACAGTCGAGCTATACCCTTAGCTGTGTGTGTAAACATACTGATTGGTAGTGCTGATGTCAGTACCTAGTTTGTTAGAGCTAGCTGAGATCTCAGTGCATCTATCTAATTTCCAAAATCTGCATACAATACTGGGCTGGGTGGAGGCAGCCTAGGTCACAAGGGAGGGGCACATCCTGAACGTCTTGCCTTGCTCTGGGAAATTTAGAGACTGTGATGCACCCAAATTCACCCACCCGACTTCAGAATCCTGGTGGTAAACAAATGTAAAAACTGGACACACAGTGAGCCAAGACTGGGAGTAAGACCCCCACCGCACACGGCCAAAGCTACCATAACTGTCCCATCATCATAAGAACAATGCTCTCCCTCTGACAGCAAAACAGCTGTTAAAAAAAAAAAAACTTGCAAGTATAATTATACAGTAATGTATAGCAATACCGAGTCTTAGGCAGCCCATAGCATTTGAGAAGATGTGGTGCAGTGTCTGGGTCATAACTGTGGTGCTTTGTCTTTGTATACAGCTTGAGGGATCAGCTGTGATCATTACTTCATTGAGATTAAATGGGACCCAAAGTTGCATAGCTGAGCAGATGCTGTGATGGATTGATGAGTTTAGTGGCCCTACATGGTCACCACCACCAGCCCACCAATAGCCTATCTATCCTTATCCAGAAGATGCAATACCTCACTGACTGCACCTTCTTCTGTGGGGCACCTTTTATTGTCACTGTTGGGGCTGGATGCCCGTGAAAAAGGAGGATGTTTTAACAATTAATGTATTGATACATGCTTGTGAAGAGTAATGTGTACTGAGGGAGAAGTACAGTAAAATGACACACTTCATTTTTAGTATGTCAGAAAGTTTCTTAAAAAGCACTGAATCCCTTTTCTGGGCTGGGGAACAATCACATGATCAAATAGAGATGGATTAGGATGGCTATAATGGTGATGGCTTCAATTTACAGGTGGTTTGCCTGATCTGTGCATTGAATAGGAATTATTACTGTTTGACCCAGCTCAGTCTCCACCTGCAAAAATGAGGTTCCGTTCCAGTCCCTGCTGGTAAGGAGTTTGTGTTCTCTTCATGTTTAAATGGGCTTGCTGGGTTCTCTGCTTACTCATGGAGTCCAAAGACATGCTGTCTCTAAATTGCCCACAATTTGCCAGAATTCGTATGAGTGTTGCTCTGTGACAGACATGCACCCCACCCAGGGTGACCCCTGCCATAGCCCCCTGCTTCCTGGAATCAGCTTCAGGTTCACTGTATGGAACCTGTATGGAATATCTAGTCTGAATATGCATGTATAGATCTTGTACCATTGTTTGTTATTCTGTCAGATGATATTCAGTTGCTTCAATATTGATTCCAGATAGTCACCTAAAGGGTTAAATTCAACAGAGATGTTCACCTATAGCAACATCTTCACAATGATAGAAACGGTAGGTGTACATTAAAAGGCAACTTCCCATTATGGCATAGACCACAAAATGTGTTTCAGAGAGATATGTCTGCAAGACCTTAATGATCAAGGCGTATGTGTGTGTTATCAAAAAACATTGGATTTCCTGATTACTTTATCTGTAAAAAATGGCTTTATTTTTATGGGTTAATGAGTATATACCTAGTCCTGCTCTGTTTCAAAAAGACAACTAGAGCAACAGAGAGAGCCAAGTCAAAGAAAAATGTGTGTGTCTCAGTATACTACCTACCTCTGATCTTACATCCTGAAAGGTCAGCTCTGATCTTACAACTGAAAGGTCTTATAAATGTGAGTTTAATTAAATGAGTTTTTATTTCATTTTTGGGAATATAAGATATAACACTGTGCCCTCACATGCACAAATTGGCCACTGTGAATGTGTGTAGGTCATGTGTATATTACATTGTGGGGACCGTTTTTTCGGTCCCCACAAGGAGAAACTTAATTTTCTGAAAAAAGTTTGTAGAACGCAGAAAATCTTGTATTTTGTTTTGTTACTTATGGTTAAGGTTAGGGCTGGGTCGGGGTTTAGGTCGGCATTGTTAGGATTAGGGTTTTGCCCATAATAATAAATGGATGGTCCCCACAAAGGTGTGAATACAAACATGTGTATGTATTGTGTGCAGAGTTTACCCGCCCCGCCCCCTCAACAGCACCTCCTGCCTCCCCTTGAAGGTCAAGTCAATTTTATTTTATTTTCTATATAGCGCCAGATCACAACAGAAGTCATATAAGGTTACCATTCCTATAGAACAGGTCTGTACATTGTCCTTTTATTAAACAAACTAAATACCCTTCTGTTATTCATCTTATTTACACAACAGCTTGTTATTTTTGTCTCTACACAGCCGCGCATTTACAATTCTCCCCTGCTCTCTGTATCGCGCATAGTGGAGTTCCGCCCCGATGCGCGCGCACAGACACGTGCACGCACACACAGTAGAGCACACTCCCCCCAGCAGTCAGACAGCAGGCGTTTGGAAATATGTCGTGTCAACCACATAAAAAAGAGAAAAATATCTGCACTTTTTTGACTGCTGTCATTAAAAGAAACATCATGAATCCTGTCGGTGTCCGTCTGACCCCCCCCCCCCCAAAAAAAACTGTAAACCAAGGGGAAACACTGTGGTATATGCGTATATAGACTACACGGACAAAAAGTATGCATACCAAGTCATATTGAGCAATTTATGTTTCAGACTGTGGGAACGGTTTGAGGAAGGGGGCCCTTTTCTGTTCCAGCATGACTGTGTCACAGTGCACAAAGCAAGGTCCATAAAGACATGGGTGGGTGAGTTTGGTGTGGAAGAACTTGACTGGCCCACATAGAGCCCAGACCTTTGGGATGAACTAGAACGGAGATTGTGAGCCAGGCCTTCACATGCAACATCAGTGCCTGACCTCACAAATGCTCTTCTGGACGAATAGGCAGATATTCCCACAAACACACTCCAATATCTTGTGGAAAGCCTTCCCTGAAGTGGGGACCAACTCCATATTGATGCCTATGGATTTAGAATGTAATGTCATAAAGGTTCTTATTGGTGCAATGGTCAGGTGTCCCAGTACTTTTGTCCATGTAGTGTAGATAAACAGTTACAGAATATGGATAGGTTCCTATTTAAAATAAAAACTATATATAATATACAGTAATAATGACTGAGGAATGAGGATGCCTGAATTGAACCAATATTAAAAGATGTATTTTAGCTGAAGATCATTCCTAGTTATTCTGGTATACATGCTGTATTTATCCAGCGTCCTTGAGAAAGGCATCAAGCCCGTACTACTCTGATGGACTCCGGTAATCACTTTTCACTTTCAATAAAGTCACCATCCATATGAATGAACCGCAGGAAATACCTGGCGTCTGAACTTATACCTCCGTGCTGAGCTCCTGAGACCAGAAGCTGACTCAGAGTGTTTGTTGTTAAATTAGAATGTAGACTTTTGTCCTTTGCTCTGGCTCCATGGGGACAACGGGCTGGAAATCAGCTGGAATGTTTTTTTTTTATTTTTTTTTGGATGTACTTTTCAATAGTTCCCGTCCTTCCTTACATAGGAATTTGTTCAGAAACCTTGGATGCTGATGGTGTTTGTGCTAACGCTTTGTCCTCAGTGTTGTGTGTGTGTGTGTGTGTGTGTGTGTGTTCTTTCTCATCCGTCAGGCTACACATTTGTTTTCAGCCCCAACTGAGTCAAATTTTAGCAAAGAGACATAAATCAAACAACCTGTCAAATAGACGCTTGCTGTAGACATCAGAATCTCTGAAGTCAAAATTGGTCACAACAGAATTGAGTCTCGTGCAAAGAATATTGATATTTCACACGTATTTAGACCATTTCAATCTCAGGTAAATATGTCATCTTTGTCAAAGGCCTCTGAGATCATTTTTTTCTCATTGCTTTCAAAAAGAACTGAGTTTACAAACAACGTTTTGAGTCGTGCTAGAGGAACCATACATCTGTCTCCCAAAACTTTTTAAGCACAGCTGTGGGCGGCCTGGAGCCTTTCTGAGGAGACACAGGACAAGAGGAAAGGGACACGTTGGATGGGATGTCAGTCCATCAGAGGACATTAACTATGGGCAATTTAGGGACAATAGCCAGCCTTATGTTTTCGGAAATGGGAACTGGAGTCTTCAGCAGAAACCCTGAGATGATAATGCACACTGGACAAACACAGTGCCAGGGGCAAGACTCAAAGCCCCAAGACTGGAGCTGTGTGAACACGGCGTTACTCACACCAGAGATTAGTAATGTCATATAGCATGGAGGAAAGCTCCCAAAACAGCCATCAAGACAAGTCATGTGACCTTGCTTCTTACCAATACAAAACCCGGCTATGGTGCCGTCTTGGCCAAGAGAGGACGATATTTCCCTGCTAAAAATAAACTAACAGAGGCAGGCTCAACATCGCCGTGCTGTTTTAATATAAGAGGCTGTCATGTAGAAATGTAATCAGAATTATTTAATGGAAAGGGGGGAGCAGGTGAGCTAATTAATTTTGAGCTGTCAATTTTAATTTCCCAATAAAATGTGATGCACCATCACTAACTTCCACAATTAGGTTTGCTGCTAAGCTAGGGAGCTTTTCAATCACCAGCCATATAAGAATTTGGTGTTTGGTGTGTGTGTTTGGTGTGTGTGTGTGTACTGTATATATATATAAATAAACACTCACACCTATATGCATATGCACATATATACATACACATGGAATAAATTATGAGACCACAGTACAATTTTTTGTTTCACTCATTTCTCAATTTATGGGTGTGCATCTGTGAATAATCTATATCTATATATTTTTGCAAACCACAGCCTGTTTCTCATTAATTAATCTTGAATAAGTAGGCTTAAACCCATATTTAATCTAAAAGTAGTTCTTAATCTCAGAGGGTACAATTTTAAACTAGGACCCGAAATCATAATAATGAGTGCAAATGAGATTTTCCAACATTTATTGACAGCTGAAAGTAGTCAGCAGTGTACTATTATGTACCCAGTGGCATTTCACAACATACACATGATATAAAAATAAGAGGGGGTGCAAGACAGTGAAAAAGAGAATGATACTGTGAGGAAGTCAGCCAGAGATAGAGTGTGAGAGGAAGTCGACTACAGACAGAGCAGGCGAGAAAGTCAACTAGAGAGAAAGAGGCAAGAATGTCCTTTCATTTTCTTGTGTGGTTCTTAAATCAAGCAACTTTCAACTTGGGACAAGTTCCCAAGGGAAAACCATGGTATAAATTGATAATTTGTCTAATGTGGCTTGTTTTACCAGTAAATTAGTCAATTGTAAGAATTTCTGACTAACTGAGATATACAAGACTTATATGATTTATGATCAGTTTAAGAATACACCAAAATTAAAAGACAGAAACTAGTAAATACTTTTAAAAACAAGATAGTTAATGTTATATTTCCAGATTTCAGATTTTAAAACTTGGCAAACACAGAATGATTTGCATTGAGGGACTTAAGTCCTGCTTCTAGGAGCCTGATAAAACTGTCCTAGCAGTGAACTTCACAGCTGCACTTATTGGGCCTTTCACCAACCGTTCATACGAACAAATTTGTTCTTAAACCCAACGTACGCACTTTTTTACGAAGATCCTGACATTCACCAATGTTTTCTTATCTGAATTTGTTCTTAGCTAAGAACAGAATCTACGCACACTAAAGACCATTCGTACGCACATTTCAGTAATGATAGTTTGTTCAAAATAATCGGTTATGTTCATTCTACATTTCATAAAATGACAGTATTTGAATAATTTATAAAAGTAAAATATAAAAAATGATTTTAAAGTGTAAAAATTATTTTCATGGTAGTAACGGCGA
>JAODJW010000035.1:14393287-14406558 GCA_026777045.1 Hyperopisus bebe | reverse complement strand
ACTGGCACGCGCTTTCAGTTACGAAGACGTGGGATTCACCATTCTTAAGAACAAAGGTGCGAATAATTCTGCTACTTAAGAACACGTCATGAATCCGACGTAAGTTGTTCTTAACAAATTTCGTAGGAACCCAATTTAAGAGAATTCTTAAGAAAATATTGGTGAATGAGGTCCGATGTTCCCCATTCCTTTTGAAGGTCACTTGATATCATACTACAGCTCATGAGAATTTGTCGAATAAGTTAAGGGTCATCTCTGGCATTAGAAAATCGCTTCTTCCCTTTATATATATATATAAAGCCCTCAGCACAGAGATTCCAATGGGATTCCGATGTCACTCATAGCAGAGAGAGAGAGGATGTTACTGGTGGCATCGCCCATTGGAATCCCTATGCTGAGATATTGAGATCCCAGGTTAATTTCAGTTTGTTTTAATGCTGTGCACTAATGCTTTCCGGGTTAATGGTGATGTGGGTTATATGGATAAACAGTCAGCATTTTAATAGACATGTACGTTTGCCCTTACAGGGAATTTGAGATGTGTGCTCAGTCATACATGTTACACATAGCATGACAGGTGCAGCATGATGTGGCAGTAGCGCTAGCTGCCATCTTGGATTTATGGATGGTATTTGATCCATAGTTTGTCACACGGAGACAGTTATTGTCATGTTGTGTTCTGAGATTCACCTAAGAAAAACCTTTGTTATGATGGCGGATAGGAGTCATGGTGCTTGTGGAGTTATCTAGCTGTAGAAGAGTAAGATAGATTCACCCTCTGATTGACACGAATAAAGCCGCATGGTTGTGTGTGTGTGTGTGTGTGTGTGTCTGCATGTGTCTCTTGCCGGTGTGGCTGGGGGAAAACAGCCCTTCATAATGTGGCTCAATGGAGTCACCTCCCCTCTCTGTCTCCTTCCACCCTCTCCATCTCTCAATGTCTCTCCTGGTCTCTCCCTCTCTCAATCACTCTCTCCTTCCCTTTCACTCTGTTTTTCTCTTAATCTTGTCATCTTGCGTCACCTTGGGACCACACAACCAATATGTACATGACATCGGTGACATGAAAGCTTTTTTTTTTTTGATGGCAAAAATCAAGCATTTGTACTGGGGACTATGACCAAAGAGATGTATTTATAGTAAAATGTGCAGCGCAGAGAAGTTTAACAAGTAGCAATGTGTTCAATAAATAAAATCAGTTTCAGAAATAATTGAGCTTTGACTGCAGCACAAAAGGATTTTTCAGAACCTGTACTTTGATCAATTTCTTTGGTGGATTAAATGAGGTTTTGAAATTGAATAATGTGTACTGGATAAAGTACTTCCTCTTGAAATAAGCATTTCTCTCTCTCTCTCTCAAAAAAAAATAAAAAAATAATAAATCGGCATTTGCAGCAAAATGGATTTTCAATACGCTGACCGGGGAAGTTCTTTGACATTTATCATAACCAGTAACTGTAGTAACTGTGATTGTCTCCATCCACTGATAAGCTAATTGCATTTTGGTTGCTATGAAGCTGTGATGTTTTAGGATGCCTATTTTTTTTTTTTCTCCAGAGCTCTGTCCATGTATGTGCAACCTACCTCAGAGAATGTATACTGTATATGTGTGTATTCTTAGATCATAACACTGTTTAGTACATTAGAATATTTTATTTCGATTTATAGTTAAACCACAAAAATCATATCTGGCTCCCAACCAAATCTATGTATCAGAGGGGCCAACAGTATAGGAACAATACCTCCCATGAAATTGCCTGTGCAGATAATTGCGGGTTATAATTACACTGAGAGATCCCCCACGAGTGATAAGTTTAGTTACAGACTTCCACACATCTGTCAAGATATTACTGTACACAAAATGGGGCTTAATTAATCGATGCTTGATTAGCATGGTTAACCTTTCGTAACCATGGAAATGAGAGAGAAAAAGGAACTACTGTCTAGTATTTAGAAATGTCAATGTAATCGTAAGAAGTTTCTGCATTCAGTTTGTTCTCCTAGAGCCTGTAAAGTAATTAATTCATTGGGGGGCGCATTCGTTTAATTCATCTGTGTATTATTACCACTCACTAACATGCCGATTCCCAAGCCCTCAGCCTGCTGTAGCTGTTTTCAGAGTTTGATGCTGCTTGAGTTTCCCTTTCTATCTTCCGTATGCTGACACTGAAGCGATCATATTTGTGTTTGTTCCCCTGACACTTTGTGTCACGCCTCCTCCTATACTTTCTCAGCATTCCTCTTGCCAGTCATCCCTCCTGAGAGTAAATAAGCAGTGTGACAGTCTAACACCCGTATAATTATATACACCTCATTATAACTATTTATATGTATGTTCTGTATATAAGTAAAATCAGCTACAGCCGAACAACCAAGATACCATACTATTTAACTAAACTTACCAGGCATTATGACTTGGGAAGATCTTGCATCTTATCTTACCTTCGAGAAACTGGAAGTCTGAAAAAGTAGCTCCAGTGCTGTTACAGTGAAAGTGATGCAGTGAATCACAGTGAGAAGATGGATGCATGTCAGCAGTGTCCTATGACAGGCCACACACCAGGTATAGTAGGACTTGGAAGTATATCGATCACATGACAATGAAAACAGGTTTAGCAGCATATCAGACAGAGTGAAAACTGTCCACATTCAGTATACATGGCAAGAAGGAAGTAGGGGGTGTGGCTGAAAATGGCTGTTTAGGCAGCTTCCTATTTCTAATTTAATTGATCTTTTGACAGATCCATCAGAAATGTGGTACTTGACATAGCAGGAGTGTATGCATATTCATAACAACAGAAATGGGCACTTACTATGAGTGCATTTGCACCGCTACGACATTACTGTGCATCTTAACCTTTATACCGCAAATAAAATACGCATTAAGCATATAAAGATTAAAAAAAGGTTGCTGCATGTATTGCTTTATATAGCGTATCCCAAAATGACATAAAAAATACCCCCACGCACTCACAAAAAACCCTAATAAGTTCAGAAGCCCATCAGCTCCCCAGCCATTTCCAGGCCTCCTAAGCCTGCCTCCATCTTTATCCCACGCCACTTAATCTTCATTTATCCCAGCCGCTGCACACGTGTGCGTTACAGCCCAGCTGCACGGGATCTCATAGCGAAGTGCGGACACCAGCCGTACAGCCGATCTCATTCCCGCATTATTGTTCTGGGATCGGCGGCGCATGGCCATTCCCTCAGCATCCTTACCGCTCTCCTTATTTCCTGCAGCCAATCCCACAAAATCCACCGCTAAAAAAACGTGAGATTGCCTGGAGCCCCCCGTCTCTGTATTGGAATTTCCCTTCCAGCTTCTGTGACATGCCGGGAGGGGGACTCGCTTCCAGCGCTCCCAGACACCCCCTATCCTCCTGCCCCCCCTTGCAGGTTTTCTCCCCTATGTCCTCAAATCCTGCTGTAGAGCTTTCCGGCAGCAGCTGAGAAGAACAGAGTTCAGGCCGTGACATTACGGTTGGGTCTCTTTTCCTGGAAAGAGAAGGGGGGTTTGCGCCGTTGGGATACCAGCATGAGCCTGGGGGGCTTTTTCTCTTCTGCTTTCTAACATGCCCTGTGTTACGCAGCGCATTTCTGTAGTCCACACAGCCAGGGATGTTAATACAAATAGAATATTATTATGCTGTTGAATAATTCAGGCGTTTTCTGCATTTATGAGGTAATGGGAATCTGGCCTACCGGTGACAGCTCCCTTGATGGATGTGTGAAAGGGTGGAGAGAATCTGCATTGTGCTTCCCCTGCTAGCTGAACCTCATCCTTTGTGGGGGGGGGGGATGGGGATCCGTACAGAAAGCCAGCGATAATACACGATAAACGCTCCTTCGACTCTATTACCGAATGATCGTATGAGTGTGAATGTGCAAATGTAATAACATTTAAAGTGAGATGCCTGGTTGTCTTTCAGATATTTTTTAAGTAGAGCGCGCATCGCTGGAATGATACGGTATGGCAAATGATCCCGTAGAATGCAGTGTTTATCGTAGCCTTTTTGTGCGGCGAAGATGCGGCACGTTGAGAGGAGATTGTAGGGCCGCGGGGGTGTTTGTGTTGGGCTTGGCGTGTGTGTGCGGATGTGCGTCCCCCTCGCTCCCCAGCTGGGCTACTTAATGGAGCAGAGATACATCTCTGAGGACTGCAGCTCGCCCTCCTGCTCTAAGCCCCTTTTTCACGCAGATCTCTTGGTGAACCGTGCCGTGACCCGGTAACAGTGTCCTCCAGAACCCAAAGGCGTCTCTCCTGGACACAACCATGTGCTCGCTGGGTCACAGTTAGAGCAACGGCTCAGCTGGACTCATGCTTCGCCTTTTCGTTCTCAGCATGAAATCAATACACTTCTGCCATAATACAGGAAAGCAGGAAACTGCAGTATTTTATTCAAGGTATATTTCAACATTATAATGAATATTAATTATGATCGTGTTCTGCTTTGGGGTTATCTGTTATGGCCAATGAACATTACTATAATAAAACATCGACTGAACATTGATTTTTGTCATGGAGAATTCAATTATAAGGTATGATTTGGTTCTGCTTATGCATTAGATGTATTTTCAGTTGAGAGCTGAACAATGGATGCCAGCCTTGAGCTAAAAGTTGTGAAGCACCACAACAATTAAGCAGATTAATGTGTCTGACCTCAATATAGTCTCCATGCATTTTTTTAAAAGGACACCTTGAACGTGAAAGCGGTATGGCCTATTGATATACTCACAATGTGAAATGGCACTTGAAATACAGCAATTAAACACAACTTTCTAATCTTAGTAAACAAATACTAAGTACTAAAACATAATTTCACAGAAGAGCACAATTCTTCCTGATGTGTAAGGTAGGATGCTCAAAAACAGAAACTGAAATCTCAGCAGTGAAGTTTCTGCAGAACTTGTACTCACATATAATTCCGAGTCTTATGAAATATATATATTTTTTTTCATATTTCTAAATAAAAGTCTGGTATTAAAAGGGAATAACTAAAGAGATGTTGGTCTGTTTAGTCTCTCTCTCTTTCTCTCTCTCTATTCATGTATCTCAACTGTTTAAATATCGATTCAGTAGTGAGTCATGATTCAGGAAGTTAAGTTTTCTTCACAAAAGGTCTTCATGAGATGAAGAAGAAACTAAAAAGAAAGTAAAGTGTTGCATAATTTTCCGATATTACATCTGGCATAAAATGTGTGAAACCTCATTAACAACATCCTTTAAGTGTAAGTGCATAATGGTGTTTCTATGGTAACAAGGCTCCAACAAGAACTTTGAGGGTAATGCATGTTTTCTTTTCTGCCCCTCGTATTAGTGACAATGCAGCCCAAATGCTTGTACAGCAACAGATTTAGGCTACATACTGGAGCTTTTACAGATGTGCTGCAAAGCGTTTTAAGTGTTTAAGTGTTCTGATTCCCTTTGTTCTGTCTCTCTGTCATTTCAGTGGACGGCTGCACGGATTGGTCGGTCGACTACCTGAAGTACAAAGTGCTCCTCGGAGAGCCAGTGCGGATTAAGTGTGCCCTGTTTTACGGATACATCCGTGCAAACTACACACACGCCCAGAGCGCGGGACTCAGTCTGATGTGGTATAAAAGCACAGGCCACGGGGACTTTGAGGAACCCATCTCGTTCGATGGCCTGCGCATGAGTAAGGAGGAGGACGCCATATGGTTTCGACCCACGGAGTTACAGGATGTCGGACTTTATTCCTGTGTTCTACGGTAAGACGACCGGAACTGTGATTTCATCATGCTCCGTAGTGCGGTTTTTCAGCATAGCACGTGCATATCGCTGTGAGACAAGTCTTTTAAATGCGACGGCTATTCAGAGTTCTCACACTAATAGGGGCGTCATCGCTGTGAGGTAAGCCAGCTTTCCTGGAGGGCTGCTTATTCAGAGCCCGGTTGGCGGGCCTTCGGTGGAGTAGGCCTTCAGCTTCGTAAGGGGGGAGGTGCTATCGGCGGTGCCGGTATGTGTGTCAGTCACTCAGGCCCCTCCTCTGTTTCCCTGAGGTGTTCTGAGTATTACAAACACAGCCAACAGGACATTCAACAAATGTCCATGCCATGTTCTTGCACACGTACAAAATAAAATTTTAATTCCCATCCCCCAGGAGAACAATGAGGTTTTATGTGGTATTGGCAGAGCAATAAGTCAGTCTTCACATTACCAGTCTTTTGTACACACACACACACACACACCTAAACATACACAGGAGAAGCTCGTCTGGCTCCCCTATCTCCTTCTTCCAGGCAGCCACGGTATTTCCTGGAGATCCAAAGTTTCTGCCTCCATGACCGATGTTGAGAGACGGTCTCAATAGCACAAAGGTCACACGCACTCTGATGAATTTGGCTGTGATAAGCACTCTGTCCCTTTCACTTCCCTGTTGTGCTTTCCTTATTCTTGCCTCCTGGCCAGAAGATGGTGCCTTCTTTTTATTTCTGAGTAAATATTATTAATACCTCAAAGCTTGTAGCTTCTCTCTCTCTCTACACTGCACTTGCACACACACATACACACAGCCCTGGAAAAAATTAAGAAACCATGACAATATTTTATTTGACTCATTTCTCAATTTATGGGCGTGCATCTGTATCTAATATAATTATTTTGCAAATTGCGGTTTCTTCCCTGTTTCTTTCATGAAGAGCTTCTTCCTGGCTTTATGGGTCTTCAGTCCTGCTTCTAAGAGCCTGATATGAACTGTCCTATCAGTGCACCTCACAGCTGCACTTAATGTTTCCTGTTCCTTTTGAAGGTCACATGATGTCATCCTCCGATTCATGAGAAACTGTTGGATATGTCCCCCACAATGTAATAAAATCCTGTTCTCTTGACATTGTGGGGACCATTTTTCAGGTCCCCACAAAAATCAGTGAATGCAATCAAAATAGTAAAAATGTCAAAAGTCTCGTATTTTGTTTGGTTACTTATGGTTAAGGTTAGGGCTGGGTAGGGGTTAAGGCCGTCATGTTGGGATTAGAGTTTTCCCCATATAAATGAATAGAGAGTCCCCATAAATATATAATTACAAACCTGTGTGTGTGTGTGTGTGTGTGTGTGTGTGTGTATTGGGGGCGATTTTTCATTGACATAGGGATGATTTTGGTTCAGCTCAATTACACCCTTGCTTGTGTAAAAACCAACAGACAAAATAAAAAAAAAACATCTCATTGTTTTTGTTTTTCTTTTAGCAAACGGCCAAACTCCTGCTACCGCTCAACCTCTGACTCCAGTGCTTTCGAAGTCTGGGGAATTGGCCTTTTGCGATGGAAAAAGAGCTAGAGTCAGGGTTAAGCGTGTTATACATTCTTGCCGTCCGCGGTGTGGCTGCATCATGCCCTCTGCCACCACTGCTGGCCCAACAAAGGTAGACGTAAAAGGCATACATATTATTGATAAAAAATTGTATAAATAATGAATAATGTTGTGCTAGTAGGCTTGTACCCCCTTACGTGGTTTTCTGGGGGCGCTTCAAAACAGCTCATGGGAAACAATCAACTACTTATTCGTTTTTACAAGCCTTGAAACTTTAGCCAGGAAAAAAAACGAATACATCATGTAGTGAATATAATGGCTACAGAGACTCTCTCCACTGTATTCACACTGTCTTGCCGTAGGAACACAATCATTCAACACTGCATCATTGTGTAATCAGGCCTGAATCAGAGCGAAGACGTTTGATTTGGATGAGTGTGTTACTTTCCTGCGAGTCACAACTGTTTTGCCTAATTATGGGTAACATTTACTCAACTGCAATAAAAAGAAGTAATTCCACTTTGTTTGTGGTAGGGAAATCTTGAGCATTTGTGAAGAATGAGTGTTTTGTTGGTCCTTCAGTTACACTCTATGTAATGAGACACATTTTGTGCAAACTGTCAGACTTCCCAATTATTTGTCAGTGAGATTCTGAAATATTAACAGAACGATGACTATCATTAAGCAATTGAAAAGTATTCCTTGACCTGAAGACTATCCCCTCTTCCATGCAGTATCTTTCAGTACACGTATGATGAGTACATACAAGCAAACCATAACCTGATGATACCTTCACCTTAGCAACCTTCAGAAGAGAAGATATTGAAAGATATTTGCATAGAAGAGAATTTAAAGTTCTATAATGTAACAGTAAAAAGTAATAACAAAGGTAATAACAGTAATAGCATGGATAGAAATATAGATAGAAGACGTAATAGATAGAGGCAGACATACTGGACATTAATGGACAAGAAAGGGTAACATGGATTATTGGATGTTTAAAGAGTATTTGTCTAAGAGAAACATCATGAAAACATACAGTTTGCATTTGGAAAGTCAGGTGGTAGTGGTCTGTCTCACGTAAATTATGTTTGTACCTAACAGTTCCCAGCCACTCTAAAACCTGGCAATATAACGATGTAGGTTATGCATTTTATATAGGAAACACCGGTAAATACTCTGCAAAATTTAAAACTCAGCAGCTGTAAACGTTGCAGTAGGAACACGGGGTTAGTCAGAAGCCTGAGGTGTTCTTCTATTCCAGCAAGAGACGACATATATATATATATATATATATATATACATATATACATATATATATATATATATATACACACACACACACAGTACATTCAATTGAATGAGAAGGTGTGTCCAAACTTTTGGCCTGTACTATATATATACACAAACACAGTATACATATATATATATATATATATATATACACACACACACACATAGTACACACACACACACAGTGTGTATATCCATATATATATTTTTTTTCTTATAATTTTTTTCCCAATGCACTGATCAAATAATCTGTCGAAGTCTGTCTATAATTCAGCATTTTTTTTCTAAAGGATAATTCAGGGAATGAAATCCCCTCCCCCATGTAGAATCCAGGGAAAGTTAGTGTTGAGTTGGTGAACTTTACCTTTCTTGTCACACTTCAGGTATAGAAGCTGCAACAAGGAAATGTGATGAGGGGGAGGGGGGAACTCTTCAATGCAAGTTTCACTACAAAGGTGTTCTGCATAAATGTATGCTAATAACGTATTAACCTTTTACGTAAAGTGTCTTTTCATAAATGACTCATTAGTCTGCTTTTTTCAGACTGCTTTTAATGAGAATAAAAAAGCCTTTGCTCACACAGAAATTTCCTAAAGATTTAATTTTTTTTTGCCAACTGTGCTTTTATGTCTTACTGACGTGTTAGATCCATACATGAAATTTCTAAATTATAAAACCAAAGTGACATAATGTACGTTGATACGGCTTTCTAAATTTTGTGCATGTTTTTTTTTCTTTCTTTTCCTAATACATCACTTGTCAGGCACGTAACATTGGCCGGAGTAATTGTGTGAGTATATGTTGTGTTGCCATGGACGGATCGCCTACCTGTCCGTGACCCAAAACGGCACCCAGGTGATCGGCGTGAACGGCGGCGGGGGCGCATGGACTCGCACGGTTCCGTATTTCCAATCTCACCTGAAACAGCCGCTCATTTCGGGACAATGCCCGCTTTAGTGTGCCCCCTTCACGCACCGCTTTAGCCGATTCCTGAGATATGTGGCAATTTCCCCTAAAGCTAAATGACACGCATTTCGTTCTGAGAGGAACAGTTCGCCCCGACACACCGATATAAAAACCAATATTTGCGCTGTCCGTCAATCCCCAACTACAGCAGACGTACGATTCCGCTTATTCGTAAGGTCTGAAGGCTGTTTGCATTACTTTACAGTGTCCCATTGTGAATAACAAATGCTGCCGGAGATGCAGAAGGTGATTTTAATATTTTACATTTACAAGGCGAGCAAAAAAGCAGACAGTGGTTCAGAAATTCGGGGTCTGCCTTCATCGCCCCCATTTTATATAGGCGGGAGCCAGTGAAATCTTCTTGTCCTCGCTTTCTACCGGAGCCACGTAGCAGAAAACTCTTTTGTTTCTAGCTTTCATTTAAAATGTACAACGAAGTTGCATATGTTAACATATTGCGGTAGGATTATGCTGTCTGCACAATGGTGAGATAGATGAAGAAGGTATTAGATTCTACTGCAGGGTGTAGGATGAATCATTTCTTGTTTATTATGATACCCGACCTTTTAAAAAATAATAATAATACTTTTATTCCCAGGTCCATGGAAGTTAAGGAATATTATTTGATATAATTCATTTTTGCCAAATGCTAAACTTTACATTTATCATCAGTCTACTGCTGTGGCTAACTACCCATAGCCCCAATGTCTCAAAATGATTAATTTGCATGTTTTTCACGATCGTGAAGTGAAACGGCTCAGTGAACATGTAGTGTATGCTAATCCGTCCCCTGAACATCACAAACCCATCCCGCTGCATTGGTGCAGTTGTATAGTATTGAGCAGGCCAGCCTGTGCACAGCTGTGCCCAATGCAAGGATACTAGTTATTATACTAGTTATTATACTAGTTATTTTTATCATATGTGCTGATCCAAGCCAGTAGGTTATGGAATGCCAAAGGCTGAACATGTGACAGTATAAGAGCCATGACATTTTATAAAGTCCACATTTATTCGTTCCTTGTTCAGTAGCCACCTCTCTTGATCTCTCCCCATATCCTGCCCTTCCCTCACTTCTTTCTCTTTTCCCAGCCCATGCCTCCCCGCCCCCCCGCCCCCCCCTTCCTGCTGGGTCAGAATGGTAGGCCTTGCGTCTGTTCCTGCATCTGTTCCGTCACATTACAGAATGTCAAGGTGCACAGTGGTATGGGACCCACTGCTCAGTCGGTCAGATGTGTCCTTCGGTTGAGGGCACAGGAGAGCGAAGCTTGCAACAGTGGTGAACCTATCAGAGAGACAGGGCCTGAGCTAATCGACCTACCAAGGAGGCAGGGACTGTGTTGATCAACCTATCAGAGAAGCAGAGACTGAGATGATCACCCTATCAGAGAAGGAGAGAACTGAGCAATCTCCTGTCTTCATATATTCATTTATTCTGCCGGTGAAGCCCAGACACTCTGGCCCCAGGAACTACGTTTTGTCCAATTACAAAGACTTTCAGCTCTATCTGATGTCACTAAGGACCAGAAACCTGCTCTCACCTTATTCATGCCTAAGGGGAGAGACAGACACAAAATGCTGAAGAGGTTCTCTCTGTGATTTTTGTATTGTCTGTTATGCCTCACTTCTGTACTCCGTCAGAGTTTCGTTAAAGCTCAACTGCAGGGGCTGTTTGAGGAAATTAGTGGTAACAAAGGTGATGTCTCTGTACATTAAATCATGTTTAGAGTGATGTTTAGAGTTGAGCGATTAACTGTCCAATGTTCAAAATGAATATTTCTTTCCATACATATAATTTTTCAAATATATTTACTAGTTGAAAACTAAGAAAAACATAACTGAAAAGGACATCTATAAACATACACATCAGTAAGACCTTAAAAAAGCTGGATATCACAAAATTATATGTAGTATTTTTGATATTATGATAAATCTTTTGCAACAGCTTAGAAATAATTAACCACCCACAAGGGCATAGATCTGGTTTCAACATTTGTAGGGAATAAATCAGCTCCAAATCCCCCACCCCCCTAAAGACACATGCTACTCCCAGGATACTCGTAGGGACATGTCCCTATCATCCATACCCAAATCTACACCCTCCATGACTGACAATCCATACATTCAGCAGCCTTCCAACTGCTCATCTTGTCATGAAGAGCTTAGAACCTGTCCCAGGAGACACTGGGCTCAGCAAATAGGATTGAAATAGGAGTGAATTCACATCCATAACAGGACTTTTCTAGAAACAGCTTTCTAAAAAGTCCTTTCTTGACTTCTATACTACTCGGCTCTTTGAAAGCAGTGTTCTATGGCATAAATTACAGCTGGAAATGTAACTAATTATCTCCAGTATAATCAGATGCCCTGGCAGTTTTGCCTACAGTGCATCATTTAAAAATGCTAATTCACGTTTGACTTTCTATGGTTCTTTTAAAATTGTTCATATTTCGCTTCTTGAGCTTTCTCATCAATCCCATCGCTGAATCCCTGTGGTTCCCTCGGCATTACGCTTACCCTTCAAATGTCAAATTATCTATGGTTCTCTGATTTAATGGGAAAATAAGCCGCAAATCTTATGTCTGGACTCTCCAAACAGAGATGAAAACAAACATGGCTGCCAGCTGAATGTGGCTGAGCAATAGGGTGTTATGTGTGTGAGGCAGAGTTAGGGCAGCCGTAGCTGACACATCATGACAGGTGGCATAAGTCATTGTCACACTGAGCGTGACGTCCCACAAGGCATAAATTCATATGTCACTGCCACCATTTGTTTATTATTTTTTTAACTGTGCCCTGCCTTGTATCAGGTTATGATTTTTAATTTTTTTGTTTTTGACGTGGTTATGAAGACTTTATGACAGGGACATCTATTATAAAAATACTTTCCAGTAATTTCCAAAAAAAGAATGCGATTTTGAGATACCACTGGACCAGAGCTCGAGTGACCCAAGAGAAATGTGACACGTTGGGCTCAGCAGTCCTGCCATTTTTCACATCATCCTCAGGTTCCTGTCCATTGGAGGATTAGTCTCAAAAGCTGCATCAGCGTTTTTGTATAATATGGGGCATCTACCAAGCTGCTGAGCGCTTCTGGAGATGTTTACACCATAAACCCGAAAAGCGCTTTTACAACAATATCCATCCATCCATCCATCCATCCATTCTGCACTACTCATCCAGGTCTGGGTCGCAGGGGTCCAGACCTCCCTCCCACCAGACCTCCCTCTCCCCCTGACCCCCTAGCTTCCTATTATTTGGGGTCCAAGCACCAGTGCTGCTAGATCATTATTGGTTTTGTGCTTATTAATAATAAGGTTGTTCCCTGCCTCGTGCCCGTTGCTTCCGGGATAGGCTCCGTACCTCCCCAACCCAGTAGATTGGAAAATGGATGGATGGATATTAATTATTATTATTATTATTATTAACTGTTTTTACTGTTATTACTACATCCTATATTACATATAAAGCATGCGTGCACACATATTTAAATTAATATCTATTATTTCCTTCGCCTATGAGGAATCTATTAAAAAAACACAGAATGTATGAAGGAGTCACTATTAACATATCGAAGGGAGAAAAGTTACATAATGTTTGACTTCCCCAGCTGTACGAAGATCTTTCGGTGTGGAAATGTTTTTAGCTTCTGCCAGCACAGATTGTGTGGGTGTTTCTGTGGGCAGAGGCTGGCCGTCTGTAGGCGAGTAAAGGTCTCGGGGGTGGGTGGGGGGGGGGGTCA
>JAODJW010000035.1:14377849-14393051 GCA_026777045.1 Hyperopisus bebe | reverse complement strand
GGGGGGGGGGGGGTGGGGCACTTTGTTTAGAGCAGTGTTTCCCAATCTGGTCCTCAGGGACCAATATGGAGCAAAAATGTGGACTATTTGACTGTTTGGGCCCCGAGGACTGAATTGGGAAAGACTGGATTAGAGTGAATCTCAGATGCTGACCTGACATGGTGTACAGGTGGGTGATGCTGGGAGATGGAGGATGCTTGTTGGGAGAACTGTGTTCAGAAGCACAGTGAGATGTAAAAGCAGTCCAACTGAAGGTAATGCTGTGTGCGTGTGCGTATGTGTGTGTGTGTGTCTGCGTCTATGTGGGTGTGTGTGTGTATGTGTGTGTGTGTGTGTGCGTATGTGTCCGTGTGTGTCTGTGTGCGTATGTGTCCGTGTGTGTGCGTATGTGTGTGTGCACCCTGATGTCAAGGTTTATTTTTATCCGTTTGTTTATTTTTCTGTTTTTTGTTCCTGTGAAAAGTAATTTGCACTTGTAATTTGCCAATGATAGTTTTAACCTTGTATGTATTTGGCAAAAAAAGGCATTTTTCTTGAGGGAAATTGTCAGCTAAAAAAAAATATTTTTTGCAAGATTTTCAAACACAGGTACATACTTTCATATTACATACATAAGTGTAATATGACTGTGCTTTAAGCTCAAGCTCATTAAAGATTTTTTTTCAGCACCGCTGTAATAATGCAAGGACATTCCCTGTGTTGATCTCGAATATACCCGTATAGTAAATATTGATACAAAGTATGTACCAATGCAGTGTGGAATCTTCTGGTCTCTTTTGACATTTTTTTTTGACTGGTTTGATCTCTTTTGAACCTACTTTGCAGTTAGATCTATGATATGGGTGTTTTTCCCCCAGTATGTTCTGAACCTATATGAAATGTAAGTTTCTGTGATTTTTCTCAGGACTGATGGAGCAGTTTTTGGTAGGACAGTTGCACCTTCAGCTTAACGGCGAGTTGTGAGCATTTCGCTGCGTCAGTCACAGCTGTCCATTACCTTATACAACTATGCGTGAACTTGTCGAGTTTTTCAGTGATTTTATTGGCATACATCCTCCAAGGTGCAGGTCGTGGTGTTTTTGTCCTGGGCCACAGATCTGGAACATTCTGGTCATGTTATATGTGTATGAGAAGGGAGGAACCAGTCCAATGTTTGGCCTTGACCGTATTAATGGGGCTCCGCCTTCCAAATCGCGCTCTGGACTGGACTGGGCAGGTGAGTTTCCACACTCCAAAATGTTGCCTCCCCATCTATGGAGAGGATGAGGAGAGCTCCGTGAAGGTCACATTTTAATTATCTTGCCCCCCCCCCCCCCACACTGGTGAAATGTCAGATCCCCAGTAAAACTGATCATCTCCTCGTCATGTGTGACTATGGTGTATTAATTGTTTACCTACAGGTGTCAAGCTATTGACATCATAAGTCTGAGGTTTGTTTTCAAAATAAAAGCTTTGCTTTCAAAATAAATGTCAGTACACTTTGAAACAATTATAGATTTAGGATATGTGTGGGTATGCTAAAAAAAAAATCCATATTTTCAGCTTCCACGTTGATTTCCAACTGGATATAGCTGTTTATCGATATTTATTTAGTGTGAAGACACAAACAAATCTACCTGGGTTTTTGGAACATTCTTACCATGTAACCCAACTGAGACAGCAAGGTGTTTATCATATCTGGCTGCTTTTTGTAATGGAAGGACTTGTAGGAATACCTGGAGCAGTGATAGAGGTGAGATGATTTAGGGGGACCAAGGGTACCCAGAGTATCCCTAATACCTACCAGCTCTGTACATTTGTGATTTGTATCCTGTTTTTGTATTACTCATTTGAGAAGGTCATACAGCTTGGACAAGTTGATGGTAAATGAAAGATGATGACCAACAGGAATGTAGTCAGTTATCGCAACAATGAACATGTCGCTTTAAGACCTGTAGACATTCTGGAGAAATGTTGACTCTTACTTAAAGGCATCTAATATTAACAAAATGTAATACAGTTTAATGTCATTTAAATGCAACACTTCTATGCCATGAAGCTTGAAAAAAATAAAAGATCATGAGTTGATTAAAATGATAAAAAGCTTTCTTTCACTTGTTGGCACCACTCTCAGTCACTGAGGAGCAGAAATGAAGATATTGAGGACAAGTATTTGCAAATTTGTGAGTACAGTGAAAAAAAAAACAGACGTGGGAGTATAGCCAAGTGCATCTGACTTTCTGTACATTTCTACAGTTATGCTTTGACAGCACAACATTTAATGGAGTAAAGTGTTGGGGACGGAGTTTCTGTAAATGTGACGGGAAATATGAGACATCAAGGTGCTTTGCAGAAAGTTGCCACCTCTGGTTCTCTGGACGAGTTGCGTGCAATTTTGCTTCTTCCATATCAGCGGCATTTGTTACTGTGGCTGTAGGAGTGCTGAGGAGAGGTTATCCTGGGCAAATGACAGCCAAGAAGAGAAAGTCACTCACTCTGCATCCACCAAAGTCATAAAATAGGTCCAGGCCATTCCAGCAATCAGCTCCTAGACGGCAGAAGCTGAACTGCCCCTCGCAGCCTGTGTCTGACTTAATGCGAGTCCCACCCCTAACTCAAGTATGCGTGTGACCACCTGTGCCCCATCCTGACTGAGCAGGCTCATTATATATATATAATGTATAAAACACTGACCTTCTCCCCGCCTCTGCATGCGGGGGCTTATCGGCAGCATGAAAATGTCAAGTTGAAACTGTAAATTAACGTTGTCTTTCTCATGCCCTCCCTGCAGCTGGAGAAAACCCTGTATGATCTAATCACCTTTCATCAGCTGTCACTAGATGGAGGAAATGTTACATAACAAACAGTGCAGCCTTCTGAAGCAGAAAATGGAAGCTCTGAATCTTAAAACTACTTCCACAAGTTAAAAGTTAATGTGAAACACTTCAGCCAAACTTCCTCACAGCATCTCTTACTTTGCCCAAGAGGACAAAAAGTCCTTTTCACAAGTAACTCTTTAATGCTGGATCTAATCCACCATCCCCCACTTTATGCCATCAGGGGCGGTTCTGGGGGGGTGTCACTGTGTCAACATACATGACCCCCCTGTGGCCCCCCACTCAATACTGTACATATGCTACTTGGGTCTGAAATAAATGTATCGCTATTATTACTATTATGACTATTGTTACTATTTGCATTTATATATGTGGGCAAAAATTTTGTGTACTGGAAATACAAAACACAAACATAAGCCCATTTTTTTTTGCAGGGCACTTAATGTGGTTACACTGGGTGGTGAAGTCGTTTTAGTTGGTGAAAAGCAAAGTTAATGACAGAAAAACAAAATCAAGCTTGTGCAAAGCACTGTATGAATAACATTGGTTTTCAAAATTGTCTTTTGCTTCTTAATGCTGGCAAATGTAGTGTAACACTTGGAGGACATTAAGGTCAAATGCATCTGGCCCCAGTGCCCCCCCCGTTGAAATGGTCTAGAACCTCCACTGCATGTCATGTATTTCCTGACCCACCAACAAGACCTTCTATTGGTATTACTATTTATAGTGCAATTATGATGGATGAATGGATGGATGGATGGATGGATGCTGTCTTTTCCTGTCTCTCACATTTTAACTGAGTCAGAGATTGCTCTATTTGTTGTCCCATATGAATGCTTGATGAATATTTTTAGGTTATGCAAAACAGCAGACTGGGTATCAGTGGTCCTTTGGTATTGAAACACCAGAATGCCCCAGTGTGTTTGTGGTGAGGAATTCTGACAATACTGACAGCCTCACAAATGAATTATTAAAGCCCAGGGTCCCCTGTCATTAATTATGAAAGAAATGAGAGAATCAGAGTATGATTAATGTTATTGCTAAATGCTACGTGAGTCAGGCAGTCTCAAGTAAATTATGAGTGACAGTTTCTGATGGGTTGTGATGGATTGACATCTGCTTAGGAAATCTGCCTTGTGCTCTGCTCTTCCTGGGGCAGGTTCAACATGGCAAATGATTGGATGGGCAATTTGGAAATAATTGTTCAGGCTCCCTGACCAGGATAACTGATGGATGGTTGGATGGATGGTTGGATGGATGGAATGATGGATGGATGGATGGATGTTCTTATTACTGTACTTCGCAGAGCAAACCCGTAGCTTATTATTATTATGAATTTATGAATAACCCATACTATGTGTCCATGTTATGTTCATTTAATCAAAACAGGTACCACAAAATAAGTATGAATGAATAAATTGAATGTTCTTTGGTGTTGTAGAAATAAAACATCAGCAGTCAGTTTGTCCCCTGAGCTTTTGCTGTTAGGGTTGGAAAAATGAGCACCACTCCCACCCTACGTTCTCCCTGTTACTTATTACATGACCCCTGTGTTATGAAGGTGAAGTGTTCCAATGATGGCCAGTTTCCCTATGGAGTAAATCCTGTTTTAATTAATCCTTTTTGAATTGAAATTTGTACATAACTGGAGCTTCTCGTTTGCACTGTTAGATGGAGACAATCACTGCACAGCTGCCATCTTTACTAATTTAGGCAGCTAGATTGGAGATCAGACATCCTGAGAACATCTAGAGTGTTACAGATAGGAAAAGAGATATGAATATAATCTTAAACAAACTAAATTAGCATTTTTTGTTAATGTTCATGTTTTTCCATCTGTTGATCAACCAGCTAATTTCCTATTGAAGTTTTTTTTTTCTATTTTAAGAAGTGACTCACCATTTTGAGTGTGGGAGAAAATGTTTTAGCACATGGGGTTTCCATTAATTAATTAGATAAGGAAAGCACTGATGTTGTTTATCCCCACTGATGCTGCTAGGAGTGATGATCAGTGTGAAAACTAATCGTCTGACATAATCTATGGGTAGTTCAGTGTTTTACACTCAGTACAGTGGGCAGTGAAATCATTACTGCTGATCTCCGGACTGGACAGAGGAGGACATACGTTTGGGGATCATAGGTATAAACAGACAAGCATAGCGCATTAAACAATAAACAATAATCACAAATATCCATAATGTGCAATTTTCAGTAATGTGGCAGGTAGTGCAAAGAATCTAAGAATAAATAAGTATTTACATGTGTAATATGTACACTTGTCAGTTGAGTAGGTTGGAATGCTGATTGGACAGGTTCTAAACATGGTCCTCATTAAGGATCCAAGTTAGTTTGGGAAAGAACCTCTTGTTCAGCTTTCTGTGTTGGACTAAAGGCAGCAGTAGCGGTAGCTAGTGAGTAACAGTATGAATTTTTCACATACCTGTACTTTTCTTAATCTTTCACATATACTTTTCAAATATGCAGAGTACTGTAAGATTGGAGTGTTACTCTCATTTCAGTCATTTCAAGTACTGCATTTCATTTACTACATGTCATTTACTGCAGTTCAATTGAATCTCTTGTGTAGCACTTTTAAAACAATAACTACAGAGTAACAATAGAAAACATTGATTTAACAAACAGTAATAAAGGTAGTTAAAGTTGAATCATAGATTCAAATGCTTTCCATGCAACCTTAAAAATCTCAGTATTAGACTTAATTGCAGCTTCCCCGCTCCATGACCCGGTCCAGGATAACTGGTTGGATGAATAACTGAATCCTTTTCCTGAAAAAAAGTTGAGTGTATTGTGTTTTGTGTCTTACAGAGCAGAGATTTTTACTAATCTAGTTCTAATTTACAAGTTCAAGATTGAGTCTATAAAAATGTCACCAGGATATAAATCACTTAGTATTGTCTGCTGGTGTTGGTGAACAGTGGTCTTGACACAGTTGGGCCTTTGGAGTGTTAGCAGAAGGCTAAATAAGGGCACATTGCTTATTATTGATTTGTTTGTTTCTAGAAGCACGTAGAGTTTTAGGACAGCTGTAGGCTGTGCAGGGACTTTTCTGTTGGAAAATCCTTCTGTGTAGCTGAATCGGAGGTTTTCTGATGTCCTCTGACATCTTTTGTCACAGTCTGATGATACACTGGGACCACTTAGTGGCTTAACCGCGTAATCATGCATGTTTGCTTAATGTCGAATTCTCTATAATCTTCATGAAAATGCTGGCTAGATCATGGAAACACAGAATGACAGAATTTCACTATGTGGACGCTCCGTTTAAAATTCCCTGTGATCCACCTGGAATATAATCTTTCAAACAATATGCAGTGAATGGCAATATTAAGGTGTAACGAATCCAGCTGGTATAAATATGAAGCAGAGCATTGCTGGTTGATTTCACTGTGTTATTTACATATAAATATATTAAATAAACAGCAGTCCAAGAGCCATAGTGAAACTAGCAGGTTTGTTTATGTTACGAATAATTTAATTAATCTTGCTAATTCGTTTTAGGTAGGCTCACTTTTGTTTGAAAAGCCGGATTTAGGCATCAAAACAGCAATGCAATATGTTTAGTGTGATTTCTCACAATTTCACATACACTTTGGTTCACATCTTTTTTTATTATTTAAATGCCTTAGGTCAGCTGTAAACTTCAGTCTTTAATGGATTTTACACTCCAGGAATTTGTTTCCTTTTCAGAAAAAGTGTTGCTTTGTCAACATATAAATAACCCACTAGCCTTAACATTAGCCTTTGGAGATTGTGGGTCATGCAAAGCGGACTACAAAAGAGGCTGCGTTTGCTTTTTTTTCTGCCAGTGGGTGGAGCAGTAGCTGACAGGGTAATACTAAAATATTTATTATATTCTTCTGTGGCTGTGCTGCCTGCTCCATAACACGTTTCCCCTGTAATGTAACGCATCGCATTGCATATTCATAAACAGATGCAGACACACTTCAGCTTTATGTACCAATGTCTAGAGCTTTTTGTTGAAGGTTAAAAATCTGACAAGCTAGGAAAGCAGACAGGGACTCGTATGCCCTCTCTCTGATTGTCTATATCCAGCAGCCAGCATATAAAATGGGTGCAGAAAGGAGATTCAAACTTTTAAGAGGATTTAAGTGTGCAGCCTCTAAGTGGATGCATCACCAAAGGGCAGAATGATGCATTATGGGTATGAATACAAAAAATGTACAGTCTTCTTCTGCTAATGTGTTTATGCAGCAGTACAGTATCAGTATTCTGGGTGGTCAGAGCCTCATCTTTAATGGCCAAATTCACCTTTAGAATGTACTGGAGAATATCACACACACTGTTTATTTCCAGTTGAGAAAAACACATCTTCACAGCAACATTAATGTTTAATTTCTAGCTCCGTGAAGGTTCACGATGTGCTACTATGAATAAGTGAAAAGCAAGCTGTAAAATCAGGAAGTGGCTTTTAATCTGAAAGAATTAGAAAGTGCAAAACAAATACAGATCTGATGTATTAATAGGATGCAAAGCCGTAATCCTCATCAGTGTGGAATATGTTAACTCTGGATATGCTGAGATAAATTGTGTATTTTATGTCTTTGTACGAGGGGATCAAAAAAAATGTAGGGTTAGCTTTAGGTCATATGTCGGATATGTATATTATAGTGAAGGATCATTAACTCCAGAAAAAGACAGTCCATTGATTTCTTTTTTAAAAATCTCCTTGTTTTCTGGTCTTGTACCTCAGTGAAGTCCAGGACTGCTGAGTAATCCTGGGCTCCTAAAGAACTCGATAACACGCCATCGTAGCTGATGATGCTATTTGTTTTGGTCTGGGAGGAGAAAGTGGCAATTTGTCCCTGTCATATTTGTTACTTTGGTCCTTCTAAACTGACAAATTACACAAAGTTGCTCATCATTTGTGGAAAAAAAGGCAATATTAGATGTGCTAATAAAATCGATGTATTCTCTGTTACATCCCATTAATACATCAGTCAGTGTTGTTTAGTGACTTATAATGCATCCTAACAACCTATGGACTAAACGTCTTGTAAAATTTACTCAAATATTCAATATTGCACGAGTGTTCCGCTTAAACGATTTCCCCCTTGTTGTGCACCTGTACATCCATGATGTTGCACCTTAAAAACATCGGATATCCCTGCTATCTGTCATCCTCTTTAACGCAAAGAGTACGATCAATCTCCACCCGGGCTGACTTTGGTCGCCGTCCTCCTCTATTCCTTCCTGGAATATTTTCCCCTCCATCACGTTTCCTTTGTGCTAGATAATTGGTGATAGCTGGGCTCATCTTTTCCGCTCAGCTTATCCTCATTCGTACCTAAATGGGTGAGCAAACACAACACAGCTCTTTTATGCATTCTCAATGGAGCGGACAACAAGCAGCCCTCAGATAAGTGGATCGCCCGGGTGTAAAGACCGCATTGTTCGTGAAAAATCCCCCTTCCCTCTCGCTCATTGTCCCATTGTGTGGTGGTCAAGGTGGAGACTCCTTACCATTCCCTATTATTAATTTATTTGCCAGATGCTCTTATTAAGACAAATTTATAATCTAAATATGATGAGATTCTTGATAGTACTTCTGGTGGTGCAGTGAGGATCACTGATACTGTATGGGGAGATTTGAGAGAAGGTGCTATATCTATATCTCATCTTCTTCCCCAGGAGCTCCTTTGCATCCAGGACCAAAACTGCATTTTTTTCTATCAACAGTGACTCAGACATTTTTATTACTTTGTTGGGAATTGATGTTTGTCTTTTATTTGCATCTGGAAATATATTATCTGTTAAATTCAACATCAAGGGTCACAGTAATTGTGCCCTTGTTGCCATTAAACTGATGAGTGGCTTGTTTACGAGAGACTGAGAACAGCACTGTGAGTGTGTGTGTCTGTGTGTGTGTGTGTGTGTGTGTGTGTGTGTGTGTGCGTGCGTGCGTGTGTGTAAACACGGCAGTTTCGCCAGCAAATAAAGTGTTTAGTGAAACCAGAACGCATATACAAATAATAAAGAAGCGTGGGGTATGATGGGAGGTCTGACCTCGTCATCTCTGAGTAATAAAAAGGGGGAGAAAGTCTGTGTTGGATTATGGATGGTCAAACCTTTTCTAACTCAGTCTCAATTTGCTCAGTCCAATGCAATTTTATTTATTTATTTATTCGTTCCTCTCAGAAAAACTTCCAGCACAGGCTTACAGTGAGCTTGGAGTCTATCCCAGGAAAACAGGGGCACGACGCAGGGGCCACCCTGGGAGACACGCCAGTCCATCACGGGGTTTAAACACAGACTAAGGGCCATTTAGAGACACAGAGTCACGTAAAATGTTTTTGCACTGTGGGTGGAAGCAGGAGACCCTGAGCTAAATCCACTTGGACATGGGGAGAACATACAGACTCCACCGGCAGAAAGGGCAAGGGCCGAAATCAATCTCACTGCGCTAAAGGTGTGAGGCTGCAAAGCTGATACCCACTGAAGTACCAGGAGACAGGAGACAGGGATAATCAAGCCTAATCAAGCTTTATTACAGACACAGAAGATGTATGAATTGGTAATATATGATCTTCGAATACTTATCTTGCTAAACACGATCTACACATCGCGGAATGGGGACACTGGGACAAGATAAGCCTATTTAGTGTTTGACCCAAGAGCTGTCACTCCGCACTTGAGTGTATTCAAGCTTGACAGTCGTAGCTGAGTCTTTTTCATTCTTAATGCATACTCTGCAATTTCTCTCGTGTCATGTAATGCTGGCCCCTGCCCGGAACTAATTGTTACTCTTTTAGATGGTGGCGATGACTGTTCTATGGTCAGGCCTGATGCTGTTACTTGTATTGTCTGTTAAAGTAAAAAAAAACTGACCCATTCCATGTATCACATGACCCAGTTAACGTCACTGGACTGTTTCTCCCAGCTGTGTGCCTAGAGCACTGGCTTCTCAACGCATTATAAAGAAGAAAACTTCAAAACATAATATCACTGGAGCCATTCAAATTATTCAACAATAGAAGTGGAAAATAGGAGTTGTTTGATGTGACATACAATCTGTACGGCTAGTATATTGCTGTTGATAAGCAGCTTTTCCCAAAGAAACCTTCTGCATCTTGATCTCCAGTGACACAGCAGCCCCAGGGCAGTGAGCGCAGTGGCTGCAGCAGGCCAGCCAGCAGTGATAGCGGCGATGGGGACACAGCTACACATGGCTCTTTGGTCTCCATGACAAATGACTTAACAATGATCGCACTGTGTCCTCATCAGTGGCTCCAGACAGCTTCTTTTATTCCATAAGTATATTATGCAGTGTTTGGACATCCCATTTGTTGGATACTTACTGTGTTAACAATTAATTGAATCTCGACAATCTTGGCATTGGCTTAGAAATTGTGGATTTTTTTGTATTATATTTTTAACTTTGTTTTGTCAATGCTGGAAATGAATGTAATCTTCTGGCATTGGTATTGCCTTGCAAATTAAATTTTTGTTTGTTTTAATTCTCAGTGTTGGAAATTGGCATTAAAAACACAACCTTCAATGAAACTATGTGTTTTTTATTGTCTTCAGTATTGCTTTAAGTATGTTAGTGTCTTTTTTTGTACATTCCTTTATCATTAAACGACAGTCTTTCCTTCATAATTGTTACTTATTGTGGAAATTATTTTAAATCATGGGTCCACAGGCATATATGAACTCCGACTGAAACAAATTTGCTTATTTCCAACCTCATTAAAAGCAAGGTAGCGGGTGATATGGTTTTCCTCCACTAAATGCCACTAAATTGTAATGGAAGATATATTTATTTTGTTATTAATTTTAATTTTGTAGGGTGCCATTGTTGACATATTGCAAACGTAACCATGTTATGGCAATGGTTTGCCTTTGAAGAGTTGCTGATGCATTAGCGAATGTGTCACACAGAGGAAATTTAATTTCCATTCACTTCACTTCAGTTTATTTAATATAGGCTAGCATTTAAAAGCACTTACCATAGTTGCTTTCAAGTGATTAAGAGCAAAGTAACAGCACCGTTCAAACTAGGTAACCATACCAATAAACTAATAGCATATTGTATTTACATGTTAATTTATATCACTGTATTAAGTTTTCATATTGATGAATTTTTTTTTTTTACAGTTTTGCAATCGGTCTTCAACGTGTCTCTCTTGATCTGCAAGACCAACATGTAATTATTTAGTGAGTAATTAATTTGCTGAATCCTATCACTTTCATTCTTGCAGAAATTCCTCATACTGCATGAAGGTGTCGATGTCTCTGACCGTGGCAGAGAATGACTCAGACCACTGCTACAACTCCAAAATGAGGTACTTTGAGAAAGCTGAGTTAAGTAAAAGCAAAGAAATCTCCTGCCCTGACATTGAGGACTACGTGCAACCGGGGAAGGACCCAGAGATCATTTGGTACAAGGTAAGAGAGCATCAGCACTGTCTGTAGTTATCATCACATTCCCATATTGCACCTACTGCAGAGCTTGGGAGAATCATATCAGTTTCAGAGTAGGTCTGTATGTGCACCTTCAGATCACAGAAATGTGAAGAAGAAAAAAAAAACATTAATTTTAACTCATTGAAGCAACACACAATTAGCCTGTCTGCTACTGAGATCGTTAGATCTTTGATTATCATAAGGTCTGCACAAGCTGTCACTCGCTAGTCTATGATAGGGAGAAACTTTCAGAGTATCCTGTGCTAAATGTGAATGATAAATGATGTACGCTTTTCTAAGTATTTTAATCATCTTAGTGTTTCCATGTGAATGTGTGTTTAGTGCATGAGCCTATGAGTTTTTCTGTATGTGTGAGAGAGAAGTCAGGCATTATGCACCAGTCATGATCTGACTTTTGCTTGTTACTGTTCTCGTCAGTCCCCCCTTTCCACCCCAGCTTTAGTCCCTATCTATGTTATGACTGTTTTATGGTCATTATTCAAGGGAGACACAGACCATCTTGCTGGGACCAACCCAGGGCAGCGCATCCCAGCTTAGGATTATATAGGCACAGGTCTTTTCTAGTTTCTTGGTGAATTAAATTAAAAGACGTGTCGGTCTTTTAGAGTCCATTAGAGTTCTGCTCTCTGGGGTATGAAAAG
The DNA here is from genome assembly GCA_026777045.1 of Hyperopisus bebe. Classification (NCBI taxonomy): domain Eukaryota; kingdom Metazoa; phylum Chordata; class Actinopteri; order Osteoglossiformes; family Mormyridae; genus Hyperopisus; species Hyperopisus bebe. The sequence continues at coordinate 14,381,128 of JAODJW010000035.1, read as the reverse complement.
CGGCAGAGCTGCAGATGCTTTCAGGTGGAGGCTTCTGCAGTAGGGCAGCAAAGCCTAAATACCTCCTGTCTCCGCAATGGTACTGTACTCAGTATGGGTGACAATGATCACTTTAATTAACTATTCAAATAAAGTCATTATCATTAATGAAAGGAGTCCACTTTCATCATTTATTATTTGAGGCATATTCCAAAGCCAAATGTTCTGCTGACTTTTTTTTTGCTTATCACCATAGAAATGCAACTTTGCTTCTCCGTCTTTTTTACCTTGTCTTCAAGGAATGCAAGCCAAAGCAATGGAGGCAAAGTATCGTGAACAGAAAGGATATGCTGTCGATCCAGGATGTGCGAGAAGATGACATAGGAAATTACACGTGTGAATTACAGTTTGGGGCGTTTGTGGTGCGACGGACCACTGAGCTGCTGGTCACAGGTAGGTCATGACCGCTGGACCTCAGTCAGGTTCTTTGTGCTACTTGGGCTGAGACAGTGTTTCCAAACCCAGTGCTTGGGGACCCACAGATGGTTTGCATTTTCGCTGCCTCTCTGCTACCTGCCAGACAGTCCACATTTTTGCTCCCTATCAGACACAAACGTAGACTGTCTGTGGGTCCCCAAAGAATGAATTGGGAATCACTGCATCGTAAAGTTTTACACAATCTCGTGGTTATTGACTCTAGGTTTCTGGGGCTGCCACTGAGACAATTTTATTGCACACAAATTTGTCTCCCACTGTGACAATTTTATCAGACACAAATTTATCCTGACGCTAGTTAGATGTTTACCGGATACGTCTCTGAGCCTGAGAAGACCCTCTCCCTGTCTTAAACTAAATGTGGCCATTGCATTTTCTCTTAGAACTTGTTGCCAAAACTTTTAACTATGAGTTCAAGATAAGAACGACCACATCTTCATTACCACATTTTGCTAATAAAGCCCATTAAAATATTCAAGGTTGAACTCTAAAACACTCAAATCTTTAAAGATTTATGGTCCCAAGCTTCAGCCTTCTGTAAGAGTTTGTGATTCGGGGCATCATACTACTTCCAGCGTTTCTCATCTGCTTTGATTTTTCCACTTAAAAACTTTGAAAATGTCCCAAAGTCACATGCATTTTTCGAGGCAGCAGGGTCAGACTGCACCTGGAGAGGCTACGGGTTAAAAGCTTTAATCAAGCGAACGGTTAAATCTCACTGATCTCAGAGTTTGAATTGGTGACATTACAGCCTGATCAATGAGCTAAACACCACTCAGTAAGTATTTTTTAGATGTTTCAAGCATCGTAAATGTCTTTGCTTTCCTATAACCAGACATGAGAATCACATGTTAAATAAGCTTGTTACAAAAAAAGGGTGAATGTACAATATTACCCATAAGTACCAATATGGGTCATTTTTATATTTTATTTGTATCAAATTGTGACTGCAGATCTTTTAAAAAGTACTAGAAATCAGTCGTGTTCTTTTGTGTATCACATTACATTGACATGTTTTGTTTTTATTCAGTGAAAATGTTACAAAATTGCATTTTACTGTCAACATATCTTCATTTCACACAACTGATATGTTGAATTCTCCATGCAATAAAAAATGTAATCCTCTTCTGATGTAGTCCTAAGTAATCATATCTATCATTGGGGCAACTTTAATACACTTTCTGCCACTGATTTTGTATGCAAAAGAAAAGCAACCAGTATTTTTAGTAGGTGCAAGATCCATTCGAGTGATTATCGGATGAGATTGTTTTTAAAGGTTTAGTGGGGATGACAAACATTTAAGCAGCCATGTCTTATTTTACAGAAGAATATGCAAGATTAATTTAAACCCCAAAGGTATTCTCAGTGCTCCTGAATGACTAAATGAACATCATTTACAGGAAGTTAGTTACTAAGAAGGAAGATTTGGGCCATTTTGGCAGAGCGCAATGTGTTTCAAATAGAAGCGTAATGTTAGGTGACAGATGGAAGTGCGAGTAAAGATGAAGAATCCATTCTTTGAACAGGAACTTCTTAACTTTATGACAAGTGCATCCTGTTCCCTACGTACGTGGAGCTCTCCAGTGGGCCAACTCACACAGATGGAAGCGAGTATATATAGATGTGTACGACATGCCCACGATGGAACGCTGCGATCTCACACAAGGACGTGAGTGTTTAGCCCGCTTGCGAGCTACACGCATTGCCCGGCAACGCGAACTTCGATGTGATTCCTGTATAATTTTATCACTCTCTGTGTTTAGTGAACATAATGGAAACGCCCCCATGTGGGCTTCCGTACTGCTTCCCGCAGAGGGTCAAAAACTGGTGTAATTCGACACCAGTTAATTAACATCTATTGCTTCCTGAGATGCTGTTAAAGATTACATCCACTTGGGTTTCTAATTTCCCTCGTTGTTATGAAAAGACGGGGGGAATAAAAGGGTCAGTTTCAATTTGGTTGTCTTTATAGGCAATTAAATGTAATTACCTCATCTTCCACCATGACCAGTAAAAAATATATATTAGCCTACATTAATTTAGGTTTTTTAGTGCTGTACAATTATACAGCACTTGCTTCTGTTTCCACAGGTTGTTTTTCGTTGAAAGGCCTTTGCTATCTTGCTCATCCGGAACTTACTGAGGTCTAATGGTTAAGAGTACTGATCTATTACATGGAAAGACCTTCAGCGCTTAATTAAAATTTCCTAGCTGCTTAATGAGGATTAAAATTGTAAGTTGCTTACTGTAAATATAGTGACTAAGCTGCTAAATTGAACTGTAATACACTATCATGAAGAGTGTGTCCTTGATAAGACTGAGAACTGTTAGCTGTTCTTGTCATTGTGATATTGGCATTGGACAGTGATGACCTGAGTGACTGAGCTGGTCAAGTTAAGGGTCACATTAGTTATTATGTGACATTATGTTACACCAAGAACAGCACAAGTAGGGAAAGCTAGGTGGTAATAAGTCTGTTTACTTGGGATAGTGCCTCTTCTCCTTCCCTTGAGCTGGGTGGCTGTGCTGAGATCCTCTGCTGGAAAACAGACAGCAATCAGGTGGAGCAGATGACCTAGATGCTATGATTAATGGGTGGTCCTGCTGCAGACGGAAAGGGCAGCAGAGTTCATGGTTGCACTGTCCTACCAAAATGAGACCAGCATAATCTGCTCATCAGGAGGAACTCACTACACTCAAGATCTGTAATTGAAAGCCTGCAGGGGGTAAGATCGGGTTGGGAAACATCGCTGTAGCATATCGATAAGCTTGCAGCCAGATGAGCCAGGTTTTGGGGCAGGGGGG
>JAODJW010000035.1:14351362-14369782 GCA_026777045.1 Hyperopisus bebe | reverse complement strand
GTTTGATATTTTGCTGTTGTCTGTGTAAGAGTAATGAGTTGCAATTGCCAGCTTCTTCAGAGTTATGGATGCTGTTTTGAGAGATGTGCCTCTCTTCTGAAGAATGCTCTAGTTGGAATTCTGGTTTGGTAAATTTTCTGTGTTCACTCACAGTGCGAAGCAAGTGTCAAATTACAAAGTAGAAACATGTTTTATATTGGAGCGATGCAGGGATTAATTCCTGGATGCATTGTTCTTGGCTAAGTTGCACGATTTTGATGCTATTAAACTTCAAAACTTCAGGTTTCTGTATCATTTGCTTTATACCATAAGCCAAACCAGACGTAGTATTTGATTGTGTGTGTGTGCTCTGCGACATCACATCCAGGGTGTGCTCTGGGCTTCCGGGGATAGTCTCCAGACTCTCCACAACCCTCTAGTGGTTCAAAAATGAGTTTCACTATTCTTCTTATCATCAGTACTTTAAAATCCATGGGAGTAATTCTACTTCAGAAATTTATTCATTTTCTATAACTGCTCATCCAGTTCAGAGTAACTGCTATCCAGGAACCCACTCCAGGACACAGAGGCCACACATACGCTAAGGACTTTAGATACCCATTCTTATGTTTGGATTGTGGCAGTAAACCAATGCAGTCATAGAGAGAACAGTCAAATACCAAATACTGAGGCAGGCTGGGAATCGATCCCATGATGTTGGGACTGTGAGACCACAATGTTACCCACTCAACCACTGTACTACATATGCCCATATTAACTAAAAATTAATTATAGGTGTGTTTCATCTCAGCAGGTCCTGGATTTCAATCTACATTTTCGATATTATATCTACTGTAAGGAATTTAATTCTACTTTTTTATTAGGTTGGTCTCAGCTTAACTGGAATGTTTTGATTGTCAGGTCTATTAAGTGGGAAACCTTTCATATCCAACGGTTTCTGTTTTTGTAGGTACTTCATTCACAAAATCAATATATAGCCTTTCAAGTCATTAGGAATAACAGCAATACTTTCTCATATGTCAGCTACCTGTTATAAGTACCGAAGTCGTATTAACATTTGTGTTTTTACAGTTTGATATCATTATTCAAATGCAAACCATTCATGTGTTTCTACCACTAATCCTACATTGTTTATTGCCAACCAGTTCTGTCTGTTACATGTGAGGTCAGTACTAGGGCCACATCGGTATATTGCTTGGCTTATTATACCCATCAGTACTAAGGATCCAAGAATGTATTAGCACTGGTGGGAAAACCCACAGATGAAGCACCAATAAGGTCTTAAAACATTTATGAGAAAGGGGTTCTCTCACCAGAGCAAATACTATGTAGCAATGCTTCATTCATACTTACCACACTTAGCCTGGTATTACTACTAAGGGTTACTTTTAAGTCAAGGGCTGAGCCATGATACACTGTGTTTGTAATTGCATATAGTAAAGACCAGGAACATTCTTTTTGCCATGAGTTTTATTTATTGTGTGTAAACATTAGTGTTGGCTGATAAATCATATTTTAATCGTCATCGCGATATGAACATACACGATAAACACATCACAAAAGACTGATTTGCAATGAATGAGAAAAATTTAATTTACACACAACATAAATTCACACTCAGACTGCGAACATTTGATCTGTCAGATGGAGCTGTCATGTGAAATCTGTTCCACCATACAAATTCCTTCCTTTTGTTGCATGTTGATCAGCTGTTTGACACAATCATGATGATACAATTGTGAGTTTCAAGTTTCCCCGTAAGTTTCAAGTTCACCCTTACCGACAGCCACTGTTTACGTCAATAAAATACCTTTATATATATATTTTTTAAAAGGTGTGCTTTTATAATTTATTACAATTAATTTGTTTACATTTAGCTTGATATAATCAACATGTTTTATTAGATTAATAATGTATATTCAGCTCGATAGTCGAGGCCCTTGATGATTGTAATGGGAGACATTGGAGTTATTTTAAATTGCCATGTTTAATTTATATTTATTTAATTATTTAAGTTGTTTTCCCCCCGGATATTTTTTTTTCTTTCGAGAGATGTTTATGGTTATAATGTCCCATTTAAATCTGTTTGTTTGGGTATTCAAGTGCAGTTTGTTAAATAGAAACATGTTCAAAATAATTAATTTAGTCCACTGTATTCAGTGGACATAGGTTATTCAATGTTTGGGGTCTATGTAAGCAGTGTAGCTATTAAAGCAGAAAGATATAGGAACTGTATAGCTAATATGCGCATTTCAATATTTGTTTATTTATTGCAAATCATATTAGAACTGCAATACTGAACAATGTTATCACACATCGCAGGTTTTCCTCATATCTTGCCGGCCTAGTAGATGAGAGTTGTGACGAGATGTGAGAGACGGAAAAACAACATTGTGTGTGGATCTTACAAAACAAAAAAATCTCTGACCTTTCCTTCACTCAATGGGGGGAGGGGTAACAATGAACTACTAACTTCCTAACTAAACCCAAAAACTAGAACCAAAACAGTGCAAAAACAAATGCATCCATGCCGTACCATCCAACCACTGAACAATGATAACCAAGCATAAACAACAGACTCAATAATCATACATAAAGGCATGCATGATATAATACGGTTGTTAATGATTGACTGGGAATAGAAATATAGTATAGATATAGTATACATATAGTATAGATATAGTATTGTATCCTGTAAAAAACGAAGTGATTTCAGTTCATTTCTAACATGCTTTGGTTTTCATCAGAAAACGCAACTTTAAATTTGCTGTTTGGAGGTTCATTTATTTACTTGATTTAAGGTTTACGTTATGATGTTATGATATCGCTTATTTTGTATATAATTTTTTCGTGAGCTTGATTTTAACAAATTGACATAATCATTCAGTAAAGCACTGATATAATCACAAATTGACAATCATTCAGTTTTAATGTCTCATTAGTTTTTGATGATATAACATTATATCAGCCGCTATTATCAAACATTTAGCTTCATAAGAATCTGGAGAAAAAAATTCATATGGTTTGGGCCCGAGTCGGTACCTCTGTTCGGCCCGTGGTGTATTAGCCGTAACCAGCATACGTTTAACTCTGCACAGCAAAAATTCTTTGCAGCGAGGACTTGCCAGATATAGCTACACTTCAACAATCAGTTTAACTGGTTATGCCTATATTGTGAGGCAGCTTCCAAAGAGGAAAGGAGGTTGTCAGGGTGTAAAAGCATATTGCCCTTAGGAGTGCTTGGAACTCAGTTAAATTTATTCTATTTGGACCTGCTGTCGCCCTTAACACTAATCACGTTAATACAGAATGACTCTCGCAGCGTCGTTTATCGTGTTCACATACAGTGGATGGCTTTTCTTTCTTGCGTTCCCTCTGAAAAACAATGCGCTGAGATTAGGCTCTTCACACAGCATGTCCAGCTCTTTTTGTCTTTCCCTGTCTTTGCTGCATCACTCTTTCCCCTGTCCTCTGACGGCTTCATATATCAGATGTAAATTGAAGCCGCTGAGTTTTTTTTCTCTGCTCCTGTATGGCGACATAGCTGACAGAATCCTACCTCCAGGGGGTACTTCCCTTGAAGTCTAGGCGGAAGAATAATATCAGATTAATGGCATCCATATGAGATATAAAATGCCAAATTAAAAAATAGTGTGAAGGGAATGGCTCCTTTGAGCTCTGACCGTGCTATAGACCGAAGTCAAAGCCATTCTGTTATTTCTTCTACTATCCTGGTGCCTCTATATGTTCCCTTAATATATTTATGTTGCACTTCTGGTCCCTGAACTTACTTATTAGGTTCTTGCTTTGCTAGAAGGTGTTCCTGCTACAATCCTGCTCACTCTCGTATCTGGGTATTCATTCTAAGCTCAGTCTAGCTGCACTTCTGCCTAGTTGACTGCTTGACAGCAAGCAATGTGCTATTTCCCTCACTTCTACGCTACTTTTGACAAAGGGGTCCATTAAATGTGTAAAATGTGTTTATTGGTTTAGCAGAAAGTGTTACCCTAAGTGACTAGAACTGTGCAAAGGTACTCAGGTCCAGCTAGAAGTTACCGTAGAGTCTTCACTTCAATGTCCATCAGCGTGGTCCTCTGACAGCACCTCAGCTTTTCTGTCTCAGCACTTTTAGAGTCCATGGCTCCTCAGAGAAACTGTGGGCTGCCTTGCTTTATCACGTTGATGCCGTGATTCCCACTCTGGGGCAACTCATGGAGAAAAATGTTTCTTTCAGTCAAGCCTGGGTTGAAGCCAAAATCAAAACAGACTCTGGGAAAATGTCAGCAAAGTCTTTTTTTCAGTATATTGCATTCAGTTCTTACCTCATCTCAAAAGCAGCTTCTTCCTCTTCATTTTGAAATGGAGGCGCTCGGGGTGGCTGAGGGGGGGTGGATCTGTTTCATTTGAGTTGCCTCATATTCTTCAATAAATTACTTGCATCCACTGTGGTCTAATAGCATCTTTGCAGCTCAGAGCTTTAGCAGTGACCTATAGGATTGCTTTCTCCAACTTATATGATGAATTATCTGTCTGAGTTGAGCTGCTTACATGTCGCCTACCTATGGAAAGTACAGTGTACTTTGGCTCTGTTGACTTCTGCTGTTCCCTGTCATTCCAGCCGGCTCCTCCTGAGCCTAACCGCTTCTCACTGCGGCTCCTCATATCACACAGCCTCCGAATCAACGGGAACGGCATGTCAAACCCAAACAAACAGCATCTCAGTGCGGCACCATCCCCTGGCCTACTGAAACATGCTTTCCTGCTGTTCCTATTGTGCAGGCAAAATCCTCATCGTTTTTTTTATGGCTGCAGCAGTGAAAAGCACTTTCGCTGTAGCCCTTATAGGGTCCGCCGCTGAAGCCGGGATGCCATATCATCACTTATAGAATTTATGAAAATAAATGTACTATTGAAGGTTTATTTGTGTGTATTAATTTGGAGACTGAACACTGTAGTTCATGGCTGTAAAGCTGGCCTGTGTGAAAACCGGATTGTTCATTTAAATAATCCAAGGGACTCGGGAGTCACATTAAGCTCAGGAGTCCTGGCTTCTTGGCATCACATCTTTCAGCAATACTTCAGGCTTCCCAATGTTCCCCTCGTCGTGATGGTGCCTCTCGGGCCTCTTTCTATGAGACACAAGGTGTAAACCCATCAGGGTGCCTCTTCTTTCTCGTTAATGAACCGAGGACTCTCACACACGCATCCGCGTCTCCGTGCATCTGGTATCGGCAACACCAGTCGCACGTGGCAGCCTCATTAAGACCGACTGTTGCCAGTTTAACATTTTAATTAGCAAGCACGTGTAGCACAGGTGGATAAATGGTAGAACTAGCTAATGGAAAAGAAGTTGTCAAGTTGTTTAGCTGAAATTGTTTCGTCAAAATTAGCACGCTCAGTCACCTGTGACACTAAGCAGTATGTAAGCTACAGATCGTGGGATGAACTCTGCTAAATCAGTGCAGGAAAAGTGGGGGGAGCCTGCTAGCTTTACCCAGCATGCTTGGTTGGCGGTACTGAGGTATGAGCAGCGTGATCTGCTCATTCTGGGATGACAAATGCGCGCCTTACTTTCAGGAGACACACTTGAATGCCCCCGGTCAAATTCACCTCATACACATCAGCCAGCACTTACCATCTTTTGTCTCTGTACACATCCCTGGATGGATGTTGATGTGAGGACAGTGAGGGATGCCTGGTTCATTTGTGGGGTGCATTCATTTTGCATTGTTTTTGTTTAACAATGTTTTACATTATGTCAATGTTTTACAGTGTTTTAATGTTTTTGTTTTTTGTTTTGTTTTTTTGTGCATGGGTGACTTTCAAACCCATTCATTCTAAGAGCTCCCTGCCTAATACACACAAACACACACACAGGCCTGGATCACATAAACACATAACACACACAAACACACACAGGCCTGGATCACATAAACACATAACACACACAAAAACACACAGGCCTGGATCACAGGCCTAACACACACACTGTCCATCGTAAACATGTTTGGCATTCTGACCAAAGAAAGTTTCCTCCGGTTTTGGAAAGCACAGATCCACAGATTCAGGGATACCGGCCACCTGTTCCCAGCACTTTCCATCTATCTTATACAATGGCTTATGCACTACAGAATCACAGTGAGCCTTCCGCCTTTTCCAGGAAGTACCTGCCACAAGGTAGCTGGACGTCCTGGACAGGATGCATGTCCATCGCAGGCCTCTATCTGGTGCTTTTCTTTGTTCAAGTGTTGCTTTAGAGAATGTATTGGGGATTAATCATGAACTGTATTTTGAAAGATCTTTTGCAAAGCAGTAGTTTTGCATAAGACTCTAAGAACCGAACAATATGAAATGGCAATGAGAGGACAGAAGGATGGCCTTTTGGTTTTGGCAAAGAAAAGGCACAGGAAAGTACTGTTTCAATTCTGTCAAAGGGGGAGAAAACGACATGTGTGTTGGTGTTTGGTCTCAACTGTCTGGGGCAGAGATGTAAGCAGAACTCTTCTTTATATTATCAGAAATCAGATATAGGTGGATGAAGGCACTCATCACCCCGCCCCAGAACATCTAAGCTCTTCCTCTCTAAATATAACAAAGAAAATGATGCAAAAAAGACCTTTTTGTCCTGCATTGTGTAGCAATGCCTTTGATGGGGAGCCTGAACTTGTGGGCGTAGATTCAGTAGGAACACAGAGCAGATACACCTCCATCACACACAAAGATAGGCCTTGTCCATCACACACAAAGATAGGCCTTGTGTTATGCCCTTGTCGTGAATGGATCATACGCTTAAACATAATCTGCTCTGGATTATATTCCTTACACTACTGGGAGCTGAGGGAAACAGGGTCTTTTTGTGCTTCCAGGAATGGATGGGTGATCCTGTGAGTTTCTCATGACTGCGTGACGACCAAGGCCTGAGTGCTTCAGCCTATCAGGTATCGCCCTCCAAAGCGCTGGCAGGGCGGAGCGGCGTGCCCGGTGTGGGCCTAGCTGGGCTGGGGCTATTCTAAGATTTTTTTCAATATGGGGGCATAAGAGCATACAGAAGGGCCAACCTTATCTTCATCCAGTGATATCTCTGGAATCTGTCAGTGACAAGGGAGGGGGGGGCACTCTGGTGGCCAGTCAGATTTCAGCCAGGGCCATTGTCCCTGTGGCCCCAGTAAATGCCCCAATTTGTGGATCCCTGAGGCACACACTGCAGAAAACGGGCATCCAAAAGTCAGATGGACTGTAGCTGGAGACCATCAATCTAACGTTCAGTGCCTTTAAGATTGAAAAAGTAAATCAAGATTTTTATAAAAATGGTATTATGTTGGGTTTTTTTTTTTGTAAAAGATTTTTGTAATTGCTCTCAGACATCAGCCTCTCGCTGGAATTCACTCTGCTGTCATCCCACATCTCAGAGCAGAGGTCATTTATACATCACCCCAGTCGCATGATCAGAATATGTCCGTTTGCTGAGAGATTGTTTGGGTATCAAGTGTGGGGGGCGGCTGATTTATAGCCCTCCCACCTCTCATCAGTGGTTACACAACAGTGCCCCGGTGAGAGGGGAGGGCGGGAGGGAGCCATCCTCCGTGACGTCCCTGCGGAGTGGCCCTCCCCACCCTAAACCGGTTGGTGGGACCAGCCAGGGGAGGAATGATGCGTCTGTCACATGGTTGGGCGGAGACACAAGGTCGCTGTATTCATCTGCGAGTGCAGGTTCGAGGGCCGTCCTTGGACTGATGTTTTCTCATCCGCATGTATCTGTTGTAGTTATTATTATTATTTTTTTTTTTGAATCACCGTGAAGGAGAATAAGTGCCCTGATAGAACTCAACTGTGGGCTGTTTGCTGCATTTGGGATTAAAATCCACTTCTGAGGAAATGCGGCAAGGGATCAGCAGATGCCCCAATTTCACAGTACCCCCACACCCACCCCCCACACCCTTCTGCTCTAACAGTACCTAGCAGCTTGTCAGCTGGGTCACCATAGTTGGGGGGGGTGTCGGGTGTCAGATCCATGCACATTCCACTCTTTCACCGTGGGAGAAGGGCAGATCGCTAGCACCCCCATGAGGATCGTTTGTGCAAATGCAGTATGTGGGGAGGAAAAGGGAGGCAAGGCGGGAGATCCTGCCAAGTTTGGCACGGCGGGTGAGCTCATCTCATAAAGTGCTTTTAACAATCCGACACGGCTGTGACCGCATGGAACGTCACGCCGCACGCGACTGCGCGCTGTCCTGCAGGCCTTCAGCCTTTGGCGTGTAACGCGTTTCAGACGAGAGCATGTTGAGATTTTCTCTACGGCATCGCGACTTAACCGACGCCTGTTGGGCTGTTGTCACATCGTGCTGGATCATGTCTAACTGCTCTGTTCAACTTCTGCTGGCCTGTGTCCTGCCCCCGCCCAAACCCCCCCACCCCGTTTCACTCAAGATGGACAGAAATCTGGCTGCTGCTAATCTGCTGTGAATTTATGTTATTACCTTTGTAATCTCATTATTATTTATTATATATTACTGTGGTGTGACGCGGTTGGGTGGGATGCAGGTTGTATGTTTGTTTGTTTATATGAAAATACAATAAAAAGACTTGAGACAAAAAAAAAATATGGACAGATAACGCAGTGCTCTCAGGAGCCTCTCTGCCGTGTCGCATTTTCTGTAAGGGACAGGAGAGCGGGATTATGGTGTAACTTAAGAGGGTGTACTAAACAGTGACTCGGGGCTCGTATTCTGCCTCGTACACCATGAGTTATTTATAGAGAACTGCGATTGGCAGCTTTGGACCAAAAACGGTGTCGGAGGAAGAAAAATGTTGTTTTTGCTTCTGTCTGCTTTCAGGGTGGAATAATTGCTTTCTACAGTGTCTCCGGCAGAGTCTGTCGCTGGGGGTCCCGGCTGCCTGCCGACTGGGCCGCGGTGAAGTTATAATTGCAGGTTGATTTGTGGTTTTCAAGGGTCATCGTTCTGCCGGTAACATGACAGCCTCTTAAGGCTCCAATAAGCAGAACAAGCAAAGTGCATTTTCTCCTGGAAAAAAAGAGAACGGATCGGCCTTCTGAGAACCCATAGGGTCTGTTGTGAGAATTTACTGTGGGAATTTACTGAAACGCATACCTGTATGCACTTTATCTATCTATCTCTCTATCACACACTCATCTTTGTGTGTCTGTGTTTTTTGTATGAATCTGCTTTAAAAAGGACTATGCATGGACATATTTTCAAAACAAATGTTATGAATATAATGATGCCCATAGATATTCTCTTTATGCCTATGCTCTCTTGGTCCCTATGGGACTCACATAGAGGAGGTCTGGGGGTCACAGCATAAGGCCTCCCAGCACCCAGCGTCCCGGGGCCAGTTGTGAGTTAATGGCCTTGCTCAGGGGTACAATGGTGGCATCAGTTTGCCAGCCTTGGGATTTCAACTGGTGACCCTCTAGTCCCAGGTACAGAGCCTTAACTTGCTGAGCCACACACCAGTTCCCAAAAGCAAATACAATAGCTTCAGGAATCCAGGGTTCAAGACTCACACATTCACACAATTGGAAAATTTAGGGGCACCAGTTCACGTGTCTATGGGGGGCTGAAACGCAGATGGATCGCCTAGAACCAGTAGGACACCAGTACCAGTTGGACAGCATGGGGAGAATGTGCTGACCACACTCGTATTTAAGAGAAGGGCTTCAGTCCTGGAAGTATGAAGGCATAGTGCTACATGCTTTTTTTCCAATGCTTTTTGAAAATAAAAATCAGACCAGCTCTCCTTAGGTTACAAACGTCTCGGTGAATCGGAGCCGGTCTGCTGCACAGGTGAGGACACAGTTGTTTTACCCTGGAGCAAAGTGCTCTCTGATTACCTCAGCTGCTTGGCCAAAACCGTAACCATGAATCGCCAGTATCACAAACTAGATTTTCCCAGTAGGAGTGTAATGGCTTCTCTGTCATGGTCGCAGTGCGGTGCAGGTGTGGATGCGAAGGGAGGAGAATTCGCATTTAATAGCCACCTGGTCTTATTCTAACCACCTGTGGGGGAACACGGATGTCTAACCATACTGAAGAAGCACAATCGTGGGTCATGTATCTATGGACCAGCTTCTGCAGCTGAGAGATGATGGAGATTTCCGCTGAAACAGATGTAACTGGGTAAAGAGTCAGGCAGGTCAGTGTCCATGGTGCTGGGGGATGGACAGCTGCCAGACTCACTTCATTCTGCTCCTCAAGCGGCCAACAGCCTGCACTGACATAAGCGCCTGATCGCTCATGCTCTCTGTCCATGTGTCTGTCTCTCTCTTCCATCTGTGTGTGTATGTCTGTCTGTCTCTCTCCTCCGTTTGTGTGTATGTCTGTCTGTCTCTCTCCTCCGTCTGTGTGTGTATGTCTGTCTGTCTCTCTCCTCAGTCTGTGTGTATATGTCTGTCTGTCTCTCTCCTCTGTCTGTGTGTATGTCTGTCTGTCTCTCTCCTCCGTTTGTGCGTATGTTTGTCTGTCTCTCTCATCAGTCTGTGTGTATGTCTGTCTGTCTCTCTCCTCCGTTTGTGTGTATGTTTGTCTGTCTCTCTCCTCAGTCTGTGTGTGTATGTCTGTCTGTCCCTCTCCTCAGTCTGTGTGTGTATACCTGTCTGTCTCTCTCCTCAGTCTGTGTGTATGTCTGTCTGTCTCTTTCCTCAATCTGTGTGTGTATGTCTGTCTGTCTCTTTCCTCAGTCTGTGTGTATGTCTGTCTGTCTCTCTCCTCAGTCTGTGTGTATGTCTGTCTGTCTCTCTCCTCAATCTGTGTGTATGTCTGTCTGTCTCTCTCCTCAGTCTGTGTGTATGTCTGTCTGTCTCTCTCCTCAGTCTGTGTGTGTATGTCTGTCTGTCTCTCTCTTGCTCTCTGGGTGTGTTTCTTTGTGTTAAAGGGAGAGGTAGGAGTGGCAGGACCTGTCAATGGCACTGAGAACTCGAGGTCAATAAGTTGAAATTAGTCCCCTCCAACAAAAGACATGTGTGAGTATTTTACATAGAGCTTTAGATGAGATTCCTGAACTCTCTGATATAAAACAAAAAAATTATACAATACTTCAGTAATTTTTAACAGAATGTATATGGAGGGGGTGTTATGGCACAGAGGCCTTGCACATCCAGGAATTTCTCCTCGTGTTTAGGTGGGCTTCCTTCCAACAGTTCAAAAACAGGTACTTCAGGTGAACCCCCCATGTGTCTAAATGGCATGTTGCATGTGAGTGAGTGTGTGCATAGAGACCCTGTATTGGATGTGTCTTTATGAAAGATAGATGGATAAGGAATATACTTGAAACCAGAGCCTCAGCGTTCCCCTGTGTGATGTGTGATGGAATGCACTTCATCTCAATTCCACTATTTCATCCATTTTCAGTTTCTACACAGGTCACATGACAGTCCTCTTCCTGTCTTTCATTAGGAAGAGCAGACCGTTATTAAGAAGCTTACCACCTGGCCTCTAAATGCGCTGCTTTTGGACCAGTGTGATTTAGCACCCTGATGTCATTATCAATAATGCGCAATTAAAAACGGGAGATTATTTCATTTCCGACAGAACCTGGTGGTGTTCCCCAGCGGGGGCTCTGTAAAATGTTTGTAAATGCATTAAATATGCTCTGTGCTCTTACACCCCTGTAGAGACGAGATATACTGCCAGACAGGCATATAAATATGAGCAAAAAGGCATTCAGTCCCCCTCATGGATCGCTAAACAGTAACTCCCTAACACCCATGCAACAGAAACCAATGTGCAAGCCAGAGTTCACAAATAAGTTGAACCTTTGAGGAGGTACTATCTCGTCAAGCAATGGTTCCAACATCTGTATGATGCATCCAGCTGCATAACGAGGTTTATGATGTATGAAAACAAGCACATCTTCCAACAGGATTAGCTGAGGAAAATAAAAGGAAGTGGTGCACGTGTGCATCTATTTTATCTTTTCCCTGCTAAAATCACACATTTTCTCAGTGTTACCTTTCTCTCTCCAGCTGTTGTTTTCACAATGTGTTTTGGTTTCTATCTCATTCCATGTTTTGTCTTTTGATGTCGTTTACCCTGTGTAGTTATACCCCTGTGTGCATATATGCTGTTTTATATAGTTGTATGCTGTCATGTGATCTGTTTTGTTCTTGTTTTGACTTTGCAAAACATCCTTGGTTATCATTAAGGTGATGTTTAAATAAGACACCATTATTACATTGGATCTGAAGACGCTGGTGTCCCTCAGTGACTCTGCTTTGGGAATGTGAACTTTCCTTTTGTTCTTAGTGTTTGCTTATTTTTGCTGCCAGCATGTTTAAACATACAGTGTTTATTTGTTTGTCTGCGAATACACCTGAGCTTATTTTTTCCCTCTTTCACTTTTTTTTGTTTCTCTCTTCCTCTCTTTCATCTGTAGTACCTGTCCTCTTCAAATGTCCCCACAATGTGTTAAAAACCTGTTACTTTTTAACTGGGGAGAACGTTGTTCAGGTTTTGTTTGGTTACTTATTGTTAAGGTTATGGCTTGGTAGAGGTTAGGATTATCATAGTTAGGATTAGGGGTTTTCCCGTAGAAATGAATAGATGGTCCCCACAAAAATATGAATACAAACGTGTGTGTGTGTATGTGTGTGTGCATGTTTCTCACTAATGTTTCTCACATGGGTGGCCATTAGACTCAGCATGAACTTGAGGTCCCGCTGTATCAATGCCCCTCATGGGAGGAATAATTGCCATTACATGGAGAAGGTCAGCACAATGCGACTGTAATTTGTTTAATCCCGCAATGCTGGGAATTGAGAATGCCCTTACATGCCTTAAGCCTGAATAAGGCCTGACATTACCATATATGTTGTCTAAGGATGACCTGGTAATTTAATAAACAGATTTTGATATAAATTGCAGAGTATGTTATGGATAATATGTACTGAAGACATTCTTCATAGCTTTCAAGTAACACATATCAGTACTTGGTTTGTGTCATGATTGCGAAGTGTTTTATTTTTGATTTTCATTCTTTAGAAACTAAACAACAAGTTCACTGTGGAAATGGTAGCAGTGCAACACACTATGCTCTTTCCCAGAATGTGTTGTATCCTTATAAATCAGGCAACATGAAACAGAGTGGCCTCAAGTTAGCAAAGTGTGAGTGTGTTTCCTCTAACTGCTAAAGGCTTCATGTTAAACCCACAAGATCTTTTTAGAACATCCACTTTCACAAACAAAAATATAAAGGGTTTAAATTTCCTTCTTTTTTCCTTTTATTCAGTGGCAGAGAATTTATATTGCCTTCATACATTTGTGATTGTACAGTTACGGGTTATCGGAAAATAATCAGCAGAAGCTAGCATTTAAAGCGTTCTTAATGAGCTTCGTCATTAGTAACGTCAAAGGTTTGTCAGAGCCAGATATTACTGCAGCAGCAGCCCTTCCTTGGACTGTTAGAAATACCACATGGTTCCTGGGAAATCTCCAGCTCCACCACTGTGGTGGCTCACTGGGGACGGCATGTGGCTTGCTGGGTTAGGTTAGGCCTCTGTGCTTCTCACCAGAAGATCGCCAGTTGAAGCCCTGCCCTTTGCAAAATTCTCACATCTCTACCAGGCTGTTGATCAGGCGAATTTCTCAACATTATGAAAAAGAGGCTCTTAGAATCATTCCCCCCATCATGTGTGTGTGTGTCTCAAAGGAGACCAAGATGGGATATGCAAAAAAATAACAGCATTCCACCATATTTGAGCAAGTACAACATTGTTTCATTTTCATTTCAGTACCTGCTGGACCGCTTTGTCCAATCATGTACTTGGGATCCTTTATTTATGCACACTTTTTTTTCCACAGATAAAATGGCACCCCCATGACATCGGGGTTTACATCCATTTCTGAGCCGTCGCTGAAGTGCTTTAACCTCGTAAGCGAGAACTTTCACCAAGCACATCCTGAATGTGACGTGTGACCAATGGAGGGCGCTCTTTTTTTCCATTTTCGGATTGCAGCTGCTTCACAGTGGCTGTTGTCCTGTCCTTTCTCTCACAAATGAGCACCTCCTCTTCAGCAGTCACACCAACACCGGGCCCCCCCCACTTTTTCCAAGACCGGTGCCTGCTGGGTAATTTATTCCAAGCACAAGGTTGGGTGCGTTCGTATCGGTCTGTGGGAGGATGTAACTAGAATGGCTGCTTTTTTTAGGATTAGATATCGGGAATGTAAGCTTCAATCCAGATCCGGCCTGCGTGTTGGGTCACATGCCTCAGGGTGTGTGGGCTGCTACACAGAGTCACGTAGCCCAGCTGAAATGGTGGACACCCCCACTGGAGCTTACGGCACCCTCCCACACTCCCGGACAGCCACGGGAGTCCGCTCGCCCAGTTTGGGATGCAGCTCAGTGATCGTAGTGAGAGAGCCAACGTCTCCGTCTATGGGACTTTACTACATCTATTTTAGTTCAGTGTTTTTCATTTTCCAGAGAGCCCTCTAAACAGATGTGGACAAATATGAACCAAATATGGAGAAATAAAAGATAATATTTGGGAAAAAATAAGTTTGCATGCACAGAAATGAGGTTGTGGCACATGATTGCTTCACACCCCTGGAACCAGGGTTCAAGTTTCTGCTTTGGCTCAGTGTGTCTGTGTTTTCCCTGTTTTATCATGGGGTTTCCCCTGTGTTCTCCAATGACATACTAAATTGAAGTGGAGTTGCCTAATTATCCCTAAGTGTGAATGATGTGTGTGTGATGGGTTGGCATCCCATTATAGGTAATTCCCTTCCTTATAGCCATAGCTTCTGGGGTAGGTTCAGGACCCCTGTAACCCTGTATAGAAAATGGATGGACTGATCTCAACATTTATGTGCCGTTCTTCTGTGCTGAATGGGGATGGAAACACCAGCAGTTTCTCTGCTGCACTTTCTGCCTTGATGAGGTGATATAATCACTTTCAACCTGTAAAACCCATTTTAAAAATGGCAGCACGCATCAGTTGAGAAGATCAGAAGAAAAAGCTTGGGAATAATTAGGTAGAAGAAGCAGATTCCACCTGTGGACTCTCCGTACCTCGGCACCATGGTAGGGGGGTGACTGCCCTCTTTCTTCCACTATATCGGAAGCCTATTTTCTGTAAGGAATCCAATTTAATACTGTATACGATCACTTCTGATTTTATATTTATGCGAATGAGAATAAACGTGAGCAGCGCAAACAAAATCGACGTGAAGTGGGGTGCTAATATATTCGCCGAGGTGTTGCGTTATGGAGTCCGCTCTTTTTACAGCACTTTGGTGGTAATCGGCACCTCTGCCGGAAGCCCGTCCCATTTTTGGAGTTCAGGTTCTGAGTTCTTTCCTTGTGCGTTTATGGATGGCGGAGGAGGCCGGATCTGGAGGCCCAGCGGCCCGCAGATCTCAGACGTGTCTTGGTTCCCCCAGGCCCTTCTGACTCCTGCTTGTAGCATATGAAGTAGATGTGGAAAGAAAATTGCTTTATTTTTTTTTCCATTTCTGCTATTTCCTTGCATCTCTGTTGCTATTTCTGTCCAAGGTTTGACATGTTGGATGCTTGACGTGTGCACTGCTGTCATGTGAGGTTCAGCGATTAGCCCTGCTGAGGCCGGTCACTGGAAAGGGTGAGGAAGGGTGTGAAAAAGGAAGAGCAGGACAGGGTGAGAGAGAGAGAGAGAGAGAGGAGAGAGAGAGAGAGAGAGGGATAGGTTGGCACTTTCTGGCTTGGCTTGAGCTCTTGCTGCTTCCGCATGGCCCCCCTGTGGATTGCAACAGGTGACACTGGGCTTGTGGGTAATGTCTCCCAGCAGGCCCAGGGCTGCTCTGTCCCAGCCTACCCGTCTGCCGCGTCCCCCGCTGTTCCACACCTCTGGTCCTGAAGGAGAGCTGCAGAAAATCCGTGATAGCAATTATGTTATTTGGAAGACTTTTCTTCAACTCTGTTTCTCCAAGCTATAAAAAAAATGTATAAAGTTTAAATGTAAAGAATGCAAGTTTTACGCCTATCCAGTGTGACCCCACGCATATTGTTCCTTCTGTCTTGATGCGTGATGACGCAACACAGCATGCAATCACGTGATGCAGTTTGGCCACGCTTGTCAGCTCACACTAATTATCCTGCCACTCATACAGAGAAGTATGTACGTGTTCATGCATTACCAAATGCATATCCTGGAAATAGCATCCTTCAATACCCTTAGTAGATTTTTGAGGTATGAGGAGTAACTTTGGAACATGTGTGGTTTCAGCACCAGTGGAACACTGCAGTCTACAGCTTTACCCGAATCCTGAATTACACGCCCCGGCTGGACACATCTTGGGGGTGGTGTGTGACTTTGTGGGTCTGGACTCCGTACTTGTGAACAGAGGGTCGCACATTCAAATTGCAGAGTTGGCAGAGTGATTTTACCTTTGGGCCCTTGAGCAAAGCCCTTAACCCCCTTTTACTCCAGGATCTGGCTGACCCCACTTTCTCAATTGTTTATCACTTTGGATAGAAGCGTCTGTTAAACAGACATGTAATATTACATGCTAATCTAGTTAATAATTATAATGTGGTATTGATTTAATATATATTATTGTTCTAATTATAAATGTGAATGTTGCCAAAATGCTTCATTATGTCATTAATAATTGCTTCATTACTGCCTTCTATATCTACATATGTCTGCAAGAATTCTTTAAATGTTGCAGTTCTGTCATCCAGATATTTCTCTGCAAGGCAGCAGGATGAAGGGTCGCCCGGAATCTTCCTTTGCACTGATCATCCATTCATTCCTCCCCACTGTTGACATTAACATACTTAGCAGACGCTTTTGTCCAAAAGCACCGTACAAGTGAGGCAAACAGCACGGTACAAACATTTGGCTGTCAAGGAGTCAACTAGGCGTAAGTGGGGAATTGGAACAGGAAATACACAACAACTACACAACAACTACACAACAACTACACAACAACTACACAACAACTACACAACAACTTTGAACAAAGCAAGAACACGACACTGTAAGCCTGTTGAACGGCTGGAATGCATAATAAGAACATTCGACGAACGAAAAGAACCATCAGGTTAGACTCCAGTTTCAGTTCAAATTTAATACCCCGCTCCTTTCTCCCATACGCATGTCACATGGACCGTCTGCCCTGAGTGATATAAACAACCTGTTCTTTTTTTTTTTTTTTAAATCATCACATTAATGCAGTCGACATGTTTTATGATCTATTTAAAGCAGCACTAAGAGAGTGTTTTTTGGCATTAGCAGCTCTAGCATCGTCAGTAATTAGAATTTACATTTACTGGAGCCTCCAAGGATGAAAAGAATGTGATGTAGTATTTCCCAAAGCTCACATGGAATATAATTTTGTTTTTCTTAACAATGAAGTTCATAGGCTACTGTATTAAAATTGCAGCCCTTTTTCTACATCAGATAATTCAGCATCGCCTAAACGTTTCCTAAAATTGCCCAGGACTTATAATATGTTGCAGATAATAAGATCTCTCCTGCAGTTTTAGAAAATGTGCAGGCGTCAGGCCAAAATACTCCGAATGAGAATTATGCAGGTATATTAAGTAGGTTCCTCATGCGGTCTCCAGGCCTTCCCTGGAGGGCTCTTTAAGACCAGTGGAACTTAGATGGGGCCCAGCACAACATTTAAGGGCTTCATCAGTGAGGTGGATAATTAGAAAAAAAACAGTAGTGTAATGATCTCCTGGAAGTAAATCATGCTTGCAATTTGGAGTTAATTAAGTTTATATAGAAGACATTGCAATAAGGGGAGAGAGTGATGCTATGTCACTGAGAGTGACGGTATTTACTTAACATTAAAATATTTCTTTTATCATCAAAAATTAGCTTGAACCTCCCTGGTCTGAAGATGCATTAATGTTCCTGCTTTACACAGGTGCACTTTTAATGACAAGGTGTTATTGTAATTGCGTGAGTTAGCATTTGTTTTCAGCTTTGCGATGAGCGTAGCTGCATTTAATCGTGGAGCTTTAAAATGGAGAATGCTGCAAAATATCCATCATGATGCTAAGAGGACAGTGTGATGCCCTGGCCCACCACAACTGGGAGAGAGGCTTTGCAGGGAGGCCTAGCGAGCAGCGGCGGCGTCAGGAGGCTTTGCAGAGAGGCCTAGCGAGCAGCAGCGGCGTCAGGAGGCTTTGCAGAGAGGCCTAGCGAGCGGCGGCGGAGTCAGGAGGCTTTGCAGAGAGGCCAAGAGAGCGGCGGCGGAGTCAGGAGGCTTTGCAGAGAGGCCTAGCGAGCAGCGGCGGAGTCAGGAGGCTTTGCAGAGAGGCCAAGAGAGCGGCGGCGGCGTCAGGAGGCTTTGCAGAGAGGCCTAGCGAGCAGCGGCGGAGTCAGGAGGCTTTACAGAGAGGCCAAGAGAGCAGCGGCGGCGTCAGGAGGCTTTGCAGAGAGGCCTAGCGAGCGGCGGCGGCGTCAGG